>CM042535.1:178898-508898 GCA_023630585.1 Cranoglanis bouderius
TTCCTCACCACCGTCACCTCTGGCTGCTCATTGGGGATAAATTCATACATTTAAAATCTATAATCTGAATTTAGGGACAATGACCATTGTTAAAAGCGCTATACAAATAATACTGAATTGAATTGAATATTTGATTTGTCACGTGGAGTTTTTCCGTATTTGACTGGTCACGTGTCCTATTTCTGTATTTTGGTCACATGTCGTATTGTTGTATTTGACTGATGTTGAAGTGTATAATATTACACCTCCAGCATGGAGAAAAGAAAAAGGAAAGAGAAGTAGTGGAAGAAAAGCAAACACAAATCAAAGTTACTATAGACGTGTATGCAGCTAATTAGCTTTTTCATACTAGTTAGCTAATGCTAGTTTTTTCTTAGCTGCAGCAATATTAGCTTTACCTAGCTAACTCAGTATAAACACCAGTTGATGGAAAATAAACTAATTTACAAAGTGAGAAGAAATGATTATTTTAAACTCATTTTACGGTTAAAGCCAGACAGCTAGGCACTGAGTGTGGTGCTTGCTCGGGTACTAAAGTAATGCTGTTGTTTTATATCTGTTTTAGTAGCAATAAATGTAGTAGTTTTACATTTAATTATTAAATATATTACTCACTCTGTACTGTATTATAAACTACTGTATTAAACTGGACCATTTATGAACAAATCTGTTTGAATATTCCAGTTGTTTGTGTGTATTTAATGATTAATGTGTATTAATGATTAGTGTAATTTCCTGTGTTTTGCTTTATTCCTAGAGAGCTAGTGTGTGTGTGTGTGTGTGTGTGTGTGTGTGTGTGTGTGTGTGTGTGTGTGTGTGTGTGTGTGTTCTCTTTGGCTCTTTAGAATCACCTCAAAGTTACTGTTCAACATGTCTGTACACATACCCTGTGTGTGTGTTTGTGTGTGTGTGTGTGTGTGTGTGTGTGTGTGTGTGTGTGTGTGCTCTCAAAAGCATGTTTGATGCTAAGAACACACACAGACACACACACACACACACACACACACACACACACACACACACACGTATATATACAGTACTGTGCAAAAGTCTTAGGAACATGCAAAGAAATGCTGTAGAGTAAAGATGCCTTCAAAATAATGAAATCAAATGTTTCTACATTTAAAAATAAATACAGTATAGAGCAGTAAACAGTAGTAAATGAAACAAAGTCAATATTTGGTGTGACAAAGAAATAAAAATAAAAATAAAAACAGTAGTCTCCAGTACAATGTGTGCAGTTTTATAAGGAAATGAGCTGGTAAGTTTTATTGAGCATCTTGCAGAACCAGACACAGTTCTTCTGGACACTTTGACTTTCGCACTCGCTTCTTATTTCTGCAGTGAAACCCAGCAGCCTTCATTGTGTTTACTGTCTGAAAAGTGTCTCTTATGTAATATGCTGCTTTCTTTAATGTTTGGGAATCTAAAATGTTTTTTGTACTGACTTGATCATGTAGACGTCATAAAATAAAACATCTATAACAAAGTTTGTACTAAAAAAACAACTTTTGCACAGTACTGTATATAATAAACTGTATGTACACATGATATATAAAGATAAGTTCCTGGTTACACAATAGCAATTGTTGACTCTGTCTGACTCTTATAGTACATAGAACATATTTATAATCACACTATCCGGTGTCACCCAGATGAGGATGGGTTCCCTTTTGAGTCTGGTTCCTCTCAAGGTTTCTTCCTCATATCGTCTCAGGGAGTTTTTCCTCATCACCGTCACCTCTGGCTGCTCATTAGGGATAAATTCATACATTTAAAATCTATATCCTGAATTTATATATTTCTGTAAAGCTGCTTTGGGACAATGTCCATTGTTAAAAACGCTATACAAATAAAACTGAGATAGTAAGAACTGTAAGAGTATGTAACGTGTATATATGTATATATAAAGTTTATCATATATAAAAACTTATATCCAAAGAACACTGTATGTAAAATAACAGGTAGAATATCTGGCGTATTATTTTGGGACACTGTGAGTTTTAAGATAAAGCCCATGCCTGATGGTTCTACTTCACCACATTTTCTTTTTGTAAATTCAGCTCTTAATTAGAGAAATGTTGGTACAGTTGTGTTGTTGAGACGCGTCGTACAGAGCCAGTGTTTGTGGTGAACCACTGAGGTTCAGTTGGGCCGGAGATCAGAGCATGTGGAGGTGCTTTAGAGTTCACGCCCTGTCTCTGTGAGGAGATGTAAAGAGCGGAAGTGTTGGTCTTTAATGCAGCAGGTGTAAATGTGTGAGAGCCCACATCAATCCCAACACCACACACACATGAACACTGGGGTGGAGCTGAAATTCCCCTGAGCCCTTATTTTCATTAACCTAGTGGTAAACATGGCCAAGCTATAAAGTGTCCCACCTCGCCAAACTGAGTGCACACTAAAAAACAGAGCAACGTCTCTGTTACGGTTAAAAAATAACAAAAACAAAACGCCTTCATCTTTACATTCTTCAACACAGCTTCAGAGACTGAAAGTTTAAGAGTTAAAAATAAGAGTTTCAGACTGATGAAAGTATGACTTGCTTTATTATTCAGTACCCTGTACACTGACAATAATAATAATAATCAGGGTTTGGCTATAAAATATACCAAACTGTAAACATACTGTAGAATGACATAAAATCCATTATTTAAAAATGTAAAGAATAATGCATAATTGTGACTCTGCCTAGAGGAGACCGCCCATCAATACCATGAGCGAGTACAGAAGGGATTAGTCATGACACTACCACAACCATGCTTCACTCTGAGGATGGTGGTAGCAGGGTTATGAGCAGTGTATAGAAAATGGAGGGCATGTCCACTCAGTAAATGAGTTCCTCAAGGTGCTTCTTCTATCGCTCAACAGTATCTTCAGTAGAGGCCAACACTCCCCACAGTTCCTCAGCAACATTTGTGCGTGGTCTTTTTCCCTTCTTGAGGTGCATAATGGTTTGCCAGAACATCTTTGAGGCCATCCCAAAGTCGTTTTCATGTCCTCACCAAACTCCTCCCATGCCCAAGATTTCAGTTCTTCAGCTGCTTTTGCAGCAGCCCTTATGATACAACTGACACAATCACAAAATGGATCATTATCCACTGACCTAATGTGCTCTGGTACCAAATACACTTATGAGCAACCTTGTGTTTGAACTGTGCCCCCTAGTGCACAGTTTGTTTTGTTCTTTCTTTTGTAGACTTGGGGTATTAAAGTTTATTTATATGGAATTATATTTGTACAGAGGCTCATTAGAATCACCGCCAGTAGTAATGAAAGAATTTATAACATGCTGTTTAAATTCCATCTCACATACTTAGTTCTGTTGGCTAAGTTGAACTGACTACTCTGGAAACGTGGCTGATAAACACACTTCCTGTGTGGGCGTGAGAGAGACTTATCAGAGTGAGCTAAAGCTGGAAGGGCCATCAGATACACATATCTCTTTCTCTCTCTCACTCAGATAACATCTCATGGCTGAAGGTTGAAGGTGATTAAAAGTGTGTGAAGGCATTGATGTGTCTAGCTGAGGCCATATCGCTTCCTCTGATAAAAACACACACACACGTACACAGAGGCAATAATGAAGATCCTAGTCAATATGAGTTTCCATATTTTTTTGCTAAAAGATATCCATTTTTACTCATGCTAATGAATGCAGATTTGGTATGATTGCGAGTGTTGCTGAATGATGAGGTGAGCCCATGTGGTTGTGGGTAATGAAGCCTCATTCAGACAACAAAGACAGGGGTCTGAACATACAGATAAAATTTCCATCACAGTTTTCCCTGAGACTTCCTCTGGGCATAAGAGCATATGATTGCTGTGGTACCTTCAAAGTAGACATCTGCAGCTGCATCCCAACCTCCCTACCTCCTTACGGCTCTGGCCCAACCTCACTACCTTCCTATGGCTGTTCCAAACACCCTACCACCCTATGGCTCAGTCCTAACCTCCCTACCACCTCCCTATAACCCCGTCCCAACCTCCCTACCTCTTTATGGCTCTGTTTCAACCTCTCCACCTCCCTATGGCTCTGCCCCAGACTCCCAAATTCCCTACCTCGCTATGGCTGTTCCCACCTCCCTCCTTCCCTATGCTCTGTCCTAATCTCCCTACCTCCCTATGGATCTGTCCTAATCTTTCTACCTCCCTATGGCTCTGTCCCAACCCCCCCTACCTCCCTATGATAAGTCCTAACCTCCCTACGTCCCTATGACTCTGTCCTAACCTCTCTATGGCTCTGTTCCAATCTTTCTACCTCTCATTGGCTCTGTCCTAACTTGCCTACCACCTCCCTTATGTCCCTGTGTCAACCTCCCTTCCTCACTATAGCTCTGTCTCAATTTCAATGTGGCTCTGTCCCAACCTCCCTACCCCCCATGGCTCTGTTTCAATCTCTCTACCTCCCTATGGCTCTGTACCAACCTGCCTACCTTCCTATGGCTCTGTCCAAAACTTCCAACCTCCCTATGTCGGTATGTCTGTTCCAACCTCCCTCCCTCCCTATGCTCTGTCCTAATCTCCCTACCTCCCTATGGCTCTGTCCCAACCTCCATACCTTATTGCTTTGTCCCAAACACCCTACCAACCAATGGCTCTTACCCAGGTTCCCTACGGCGCTCTCCCAACCTCCCTACGTCCCTATGACTCTGTCCTAACATCCCTACCTCCCTACCAAGCTCCCTCCCTCTCATTGGCTCTGTCCTAAACTGCCTACCACCTCCCTGCCTACCATGTCCCTGTCCCAACCTCCCTTCCTCACTATAGCTCTGTCCCAATTTCCTTGTGGCTCTGTCCCAACCTCCTTACAACTTTGTCCCAACCCCCCTATTGCTCTGTCCAACCCTCCCTACCTCTTTATGGCTTCTTCAAACTGACTGTTGCTCAGGGGTGGAATGAACTTCCAACCTCATTCTGGACCACAGAATCTGTCACTTAAAAAAACTGAACATCTTAAAAAAGCAAACAAAAAAAAAACAGCTAAAGACCCACTTCTCCTGTGAACACTTAACTAACCCCTAACTTGCCCCCACCCAAAAAAAAAATCTGCACTTACACTAGCTCTTACACCTCAACTCTGCGCATATTGCTTCTCTAGAACTCAATTAAAAACCTTGTATGGTAGCACTACTTGTATTGTTCTCCGCTTGATATATCACTTTACCTGCATTTCCTCATTTGTAAGTCACTTTGGATAAAAGCGTCTGCTAAATGAATAAATGTAAATGTAAGGCTCTGTCCCAACCTCCATACTTCCCTATGCCTATATCCCAATTTCCCTACTTTCCTGTGGCTATGTCCCAACTTCTCTATAGTTCAAGTTCAGTTTATTTGTATAGTGCGTTTAACAATGGACATTGTCCAAATGCAGCTTTACAGAAATATATAAATTCAGGACATAGATTGAATGAATGAAGACATGAATTTATCCCCAATGAGCAGCCAGAGGCGATGGTGGCAAGGAAAAACTCTGAGATGATATGAGGAAGAAACCTTGAGAGGAACCAGACTCAAAAGGGAACCCATCCTTATCTGGGTGACACCGGATAGTGTGATTATAAATAAATAAATCCCTTCTATAAATGTGCTAATGCTACATGGTCAAATAGCAGTTGTGTAACCAGGAAAATTCATTAGAGTTTTTATATGAAGTCTGTTTTGTTGAACTTCTCCACTGTTCACTGATGGAGACTTGAGTGTAAAACTGTTTGTGGCAATTGCAGTCCTAAAGCCATCATAGCATAACTGTTCATATGAATTGAGGTCCAAAGCCATCTTTATGGTTTTTAAGTGGTACCATCCTCAGTAATCTCAATGATCTTTAGGCTGCACCGTGTGGGGCCTCAGCAGCAGCATGTGACTTCCAATTGATGAAAACTCCAACCAGAAGTAGGGCATCAGGATGGATCAGGCAGGTCCAGAGAGCAGAAGGGGTCAGGATCACTGGCATCTCAGGAGTATCATGTGTAGCTCAACAGAAAGGGGGAGAGAGAGAGAGAGAGAGAGAGAGAGAGAGAGAGAGAGAGATTATTAGGTGCTTATTGTCCTGTAATGGTTAAGGACAATATACTTTGCGTGAGTGAAAGCAGGGACTCCGGCAAGACTAGCTATGACAGCATAACTAAAAGGGAGAGTCAGAAGGTAACACAGACATGAGGGCTCCCTGGGACATAAGGCAGCCAGCCACTCCACCATCAACAAACCTGGGTGAAGGTGTGAAAGTGGGGGGGCGACAGCATCCAAACATCCCAGTTCACCACAACACACTATACCTGTGAGCCTCTAGATCTGCTCCTTTACCTGAGGAAAAAACTATTCACGAAAAGCTTGACTAAACAAATATGTTTTCAGCCTGGACTTAAACACTGAGACTGTGTCTGAGTCCCGAACACTAATTGGAAGGCTGTTCCATAACTGTGGGGCTTTGTAAGAGAAAGCTCTTCCCCCTGCTGTAGCCTTCACTATTCGAGGTACCAACAAATAGCCTGCACCTTTTGATCGAAGTAGGCGTGGCGGATCATAAAAGACCAAAAGTTCGCTTAGGTACTGTGGCGGAAGCCATTTAGTGCTTTATAAGTCAATAGTAGTATTTTATAATCAATGCGAAATTTCACTGGGAGCCAATGCAGTGTGGATAAGATAGGGGTGATGTGGTCATATCTTCTGGTTCTAGTGAGGACTCTTGCAGCTGCATTCTGGACTAACTGGAGTTTGTTTATGCTCCTACTGGAACATCCAGACAGTAAGGCATTACAATAATCCAACCTAGAGGTGACGAAAGCATGGACTAATTTTTCTGCATCATGTAGTGACAATATATTTCTTATCTTAGCAATATTTCTGAGGTGAAAGAAGGCTATCCTAGTAATATTACCTACATGGGCATCAAATGAAAGACTGGAGTCAATAATCACACCAAGGTCTTTTACTGCTGCACATGATGAAACAGAAAGGCCATCCAGAGTTACTATGGAATCAGAAAACTTACTTCTAGCTGCATGTGGTCCTAGTATAAGTACTTCTGTCTTGTCAGAATTTAGTAAGAGGAAGTTAATAAGCATCCAGTGTCTAATGTCCTTTACACATTCCTCGACTTTATTAAACTGGTGTCTGTCATCTGGCTTTGCTGAAACATAAAGTGGTGTGTTATCAGCATAACAGTGGAAACTAATACCATGTTTACAAATGCACCCAGAGGTAGTGTATATAGAGAAAAGAGTAGTGGGTCTAGAACAGAGCCTTGTGGAACACCAAACTTTACCTGTTACCCTGTGGGCATAATCTGTTCACACACTTCTAATTTCAAAGGCACTGGAGTGCAGGTAAGTGTGTGTTTGCGTGTGGAGGTCAGATCAGTGGTGTGTGTGTGTGTGTGTTAATGACTGGGTGTAATGGTCAGTAATGACTGGGGCTATGTGATTACAGGCCTGCAATGAGAAATAACACAGCCACCTTGGTGTTAGAAACAATCTTTGGCTCATTGCACACATTAGCAGTGCAGGCTAATTTACATTCCTGTTGTGTCCCCAACATTGTTTATTGATCTTTGTGTCTTTCTGTCTTCTAAATGTTCTGCTATCAATGTGCGATATGATTTTTATTATTTTGGAAACCTACTACCTAACTGAATGCTAGAAAGCAGAATAAATTTAAAAAAATATTTTGTGCATTTAGTCAGTTTTGATTATTGAGGGAGTCTTTCCCCCAGTAGAGCTCCGATAAATTCCTCTGTCTTGAAGATTTTTTCTTGTCAAAAAACTTAAAGTTACAGCTTTAATTCTAACTTATACAAAGCTGACACTGGAGACTCAAGTCAAACAAAGTCAAGTGGGTTTTTATTGTCATTCTTCTTTATAGCTCGTATACATAGGAACAAAATGACGTTTCTTCAGGACCATGGTGCAACACAGAACAGTACACAAGACTACATAAAGTGCAGATACACAACAGTGTGAGATGAGTGCAGGACAATAAATACATAGAACAATAAATACACAGAACAAAACAATAAATACACAGAACATGGACAGTAAACTATAAGCTATTGTGTGGTGTAGCAGCAGTAAGTATAGCAGCAATACTGGCAGCAAAATGGGTTCCATAGTATAAAGTGACCGATGCAGCTGTGTAAAGTGCAGGTGTGCAGTAGTACTGGGTTAGGTGTTTAACTGGCCCAGGTGAGTGTTGGGCGGCAGCAAGGTGTCTAATCTAATCTAACTGCCTCAGGGAAGACACTGTCGCGGAGTCTGCTGGTGGTGGCACGGATGCTCCTGTACCTTCTGCCAGATGTCAGGAGGGTGAAGAGTCCATGAGAGGGGTGAAAAGGTCATTTGCAATACTGGTGGCTTTGCGGATGCAGAGGTTGTTGAAGGAGGTGTCAGTGGTGGGTAGAGAGACCTCAATGATCTTTTCTGCTGTCCTCACAATCCACTGTAGGGTCTTATGGTCAGAGGCTGTGCAGTTCCCGTACCACACAGTGAGACAGCTGGTCAAGACTCTCTCTATTGTTCCTCTGTAGAAGGAGGTGAGGAGGGGGGAGTTTGGCTCTCTTCAGCCTCCACAGGAAGTGGAGGTGCTGCTTGGCCTTCTTGACTGGGCAGGTAGTGTTGAGAGTCTAGGAGATGTCCTCAGTCATGTGCACTCCAAGAAACTTGGAGCTTTTGACTCTCTTCACAATTGTTCCATTGATGCAGAGGTGAGTGGTCCATTCAGATTCTCCTGAAGTTGGCAACCATTTCTTTAGTCTTATCAACATTAAGAGATAGATTGTTGTCTCTACACCATTCTGCGAGCTGGTTCACCTCCTCCCTGTATGCTGACTCATCATTGTTGCTGATGAGGTCAGGACTGTAGTGTCATCAGCAAACCTGATGTGATTAGAACTGAACTTAGCAGCACAGTCATGAGTCAGCAGGGTGAACAGCAGTGGACAGAGCACACAGCCCTGGGGGGCGCCGGAGTTCAGTGTGGTGGTGCTGGATGTGGAGTTGCCAATCCTGACGGACTGGGGTCTCCCAGTCAGAAAGTCCAGGATCCAGTTGCAGAGGGAGGTGTTTAAACCCAGCAGGCTCAGCTTTGTTGTCAGTTGTTGTGGGATCATTGTGTTGAAAGCTGAACTGAAGTCTATGAACAGCTTCCTTACATAGTTGTCCTTGTTGTCTAGTGGAGTCAGACTCCTTCCAAATTAAGCAAACATCTCCCTACAGAAAACTTCACCGTATCACTGATTATACGCCTTTTTTATTTGATTATGTGGAGTGTTTGCTGTACAAGTAGTGCAGTGGAGCTGTTTGAACAGAATCAGTGTTTAACAGCAAAGACACATCCATCTTTTCCATATCACACCTTCCTGTTTATTGCCCCGCCCCCTTGCTTGACAAGCAGCTGAGATCCTCCCACTATTATGAAACACTGAACTCTCAGGGCTTTCTGAAGATTCGGGCAGTTTTTGGAAGTAGTTCTGAGATTCTGTGGTGTTTCCATATTTCTGATGATGATGAGGAGGAGCAGCTGGAGGCTCAACACAGGGCCACACTTACACACACACACACACACACACACACACACACACACACACACACACACACACAACATACATACATACAGTATAGACACACAACATTGGGGAATTCCTGCCCACTTCTAAGAGAAGACCATTATAGCTGAAAAAGACTGAAGTCTCTCTCTCTCTCTCTCTCTCTCTCTCTCTCTCTCTCTCTCTCTCTCCTGTCACTCTCTCTCTGCCTTTCTCCCTCTGTCTGTCTTTCTCTCACTTTCTCATTACCGATCTCTTCAGCTATCTCTCTCTGTCTATCTTTCTCTGTCTCTTTCTTTATCTCTCCCTCCCTGAGTTTCTCTCTCTCTCTTTCTCTCTCTCTCTCTCTCTCTCTCTCTCTCTCTCTCTCTCTCTCTCTTGCTCTAACCCCTCCTATCCACAGCTGTCTTATTCTCAGTGTTAATGCCTCTCACAGGTGAGTTCCCCTCTCTCTCTCTCTCTCACACACACACACACACACACACACACACACACAAGATAGACTGAGAGAGAGAGAGAGAGAGGTGAGGAAACACCTCCTTCTGCTCTTAGCTGTCTAAATGTCTCTCAGACTGACTGGAACTCAGTGCTGAAACTCTGTTCTCAGTCCTCCTGACTGGACATTTTTTATGCTATACATTAAGAATCGCAACCTCTGACATGGAGTTCTTCACTAAGGAATGTACATTTTCTCCTCTACATGGACATTTTGTGTCTGTATTGTTCTTCTGGATGTTCCTGAAATCCGTGGGTGCCTCTGAATTTTTCTGAAGATATAATACCTTGTCTCATGTAGAGTTTCTCCTGGATGTTCCATTTTCTGAAGATTTCCTAAGATCCTGGATGATTCCGAAATCTATATATTCTCTTGGATAATTAATTAGTTTGAAGGTTCTCTTGGATTACAACATAAGAATCACAATGCTCGAACATTTTTAGGAAATCTGAACATGATATGTTCCTGGATGTTCTTCAAATGTGAAGGCATAGATGTTCCAGACATTAATAATCTAGATCATTTAAAATATAAAGCCTCAGCTGGATGTATTTAGCACTCTGGTAATTATTCCAGAATATTGATTAAATCTCAATAGACCTCTGGATGTAAATGAAATCTGAAGACTCAACCGTAAAAAGTCCTCCAGATGTTTCTGAAGTGTGGAAGATCTTGTCTTGGAGAAGCCTTGTTATGAGGAGACTCAAAGAGGAGTTTAGGACTTTATCTGACTGATTGCATATGAACGCAGCTCTGATGCTGCTGAAGTTTGTCATCCTTCTCTGCTGTTTCATCAGCAGCTGGTCAGCACCATGGAGACCATGCACAGGTACACTTCCACACCTAGAACAGCGTAAGTACAGCTCCTCACCTAGCACTGGTAAAACATGTCAGCTACCACAGATACACCTGCACACCTAGCTCAGGTAAAGCATGTCAGCTATCACAGATACATCTCTAGGTCTACCTCAGGTAAACCATCTTACCTAGCACAAGTGAAAGCCCTCAATTAGAGACGTATAGCTTCACATCTATCTCAGATACACCTCACCCAAAACTGGTACACCTCCTCACCTAGCACAGATTCACCTCTACACTTAACTCATTTTCTTAACTACCCCAGGTGAAACCCCTTAACTAGACCAGGTACAATTTCTCACCTAACTCAGGTTTGCTTCCTCACTTAGAACAGGTTAGGAACTAGCTCCTCAAATAGCTTAGGTAAAACCCCTCATACCCTGCTATAGCAGGTACACTTCTTTATATAGGTGAGGTACGCTTGCTCACCCAGAACAGGTAGACCTCCTCGGCTAGAACAGTTATACTTCCACATCTAGCTCAGGTACGCTTTCTCACCCAGAACAGGTACACCTCCACATCTCACTCAGGTATGCTTCCTCACCCAGCTCAGGTATGTTTCCTCACCCAGAACAGGTACAGTAGAGCTGCAACATTAGCTCCAGCACAGATACACCTCTATACCTAGAACCACCTAGCTCATATACATTTGTGTTATGTAGCACAGTTGAAACCCTTCACCTAAAGCAGGTACATATCCTCACCCAGCACATGTGAGACCCATCAACAAGGGAAAGAACACACATTTTTCTACACAGGTACTCATCACTCTGCACGTATTCACCCATTCAACTAGTACATGCACACCAAATTACCTAACACAAGTGAAAATCCTCACCCAGAACAGGTACCTTTCTTAACACAGAAACACCTGCTCACCCAGCACAGGTGCACCTTTTATGTAGAACTTATTCACTGACTATAGATGAATCTCCATAGTTAGAACAGGTACAGGTACTAATGTCCTGGCCATACACCAGTTCACCTAGCACATGTACAGTTCCCTACCTGTCCACACCATGTCCTCTGTTTCTAATGCAGTAATTCTGCTTTATTACCTGGAGCAGGTAGGAGTGCAGGTGATGGTGTTCCTCTAAAGAGTGCTGTTTCATGGCAGCTTCAGTAAGAGCGAGCTGTAACTTGTCCTTTTCATGTCAGCTGTTAGAGGTGGTTTCTCTTTGCACTGTGTCGCTCAAGCTCTGTAATTACTGTGGATTTTCTAGCAGATTGCCAGGAGATTATGAGCTTCAGGTTCTCTAAACCATTTAAGCTGATTAATTATGATATCATTCAAAGGACTGAAAGGAAGGGGAGGAGGACAGGGGTGCTTCTGTTCTCCTGTATGATCTTTACACTGACTCGCTTTCTGAGCAGAATCTACAGCAGCTCCCGAGCCGAGTTCAGTGAGGACTCACTTCAAAACCAAGTCAAGGGGCCAGACGGAAACACACACTCCTGTGGTTGTCTCTGTAGATGAGATACATGATTAGATGTGGTCTCCAGGTCTCCAGGTGCTCTGATCAAACATTTAGGCCTTGAGATTTGCACAATGACAACAGTTACAGTACTGTATGTACAACAAGAAGACACTGGAAGACATTTATCTTCATCAATATACATGTCTTGTAGGGGTTGTACAAGACCTAATTTTTACTAGTCAAACAATAATTTAAAAAAAAAATGTAGTCAACTAATTATCTTTTCCATAGTTAAAGTAGAAACTGTTTCAGGACATCACTAATTTTAGGCTGTTTTATTTGTGTAGCAAAGAATACATCAAACCACACTTCAGTTAACATTGCTCAATAAGTAAATAAATAAAAATTAAAGTTTTAAGTAACAATTCATATGTTTTATAACAAAATAATAAATGTGTATGATGTTATATTACTTAAGCATGTCCAAGTTCTTAAAATGCACTTAAGTGGACAAACTGTCAGCTCAGCTGATTCAGGAACAGTGATCCACATGTAGGGCATTTGGAAGACACCCTCATCCACAGCAACTTACATTTATCTCATTTCATTCAACTGAGCACTTGAGGGGAAAAGGACCTTGCTCAAGTGCCCAATAGTAGTTGGTTAGCAGTGCTAGGATTTGAACTCACAACCTTCTGACCAGAAGGCCAATGCCTTAACCACAGAGCTACTACCAGACTCATCAACATCAACAGCAGGGTCTGTGAGGTTTTCCATCATGTTCAGCCCTGGCCCAGGAAGCATCTGACAAAACTAGTCTGGATTGACCTCTTTGAACCAGGAAGTGCTGTTCATCTGACTCTACATTAGCTGAGTGGGATTGGGTATTGATGACATGACTTTTGAGAATCATTAATGGTTTAAGTAATTGTGCATATGCAGTTTGCTTTGTATTGTCTGTAGGTCTTTAGTTATTTGTGGATCTCTGTGGAGATAATATGGGTCTCTACAGATCTTTATGTATTTCTTTGGGTCTATGGAATTGTTGGAGGTCTCTGTCTGGTCTCTGTGGGTGTCACTATAGAGCTTCTGTTCTCTTTAGAGCTGTAGTAATTTTGTGAAATCACTGTATGGTTCCTGCAACTCTGGGTTTTGTAGGTCTCTTTAGGCTTTCTGAGAATTTCTGTGTTTTTTGGGGGTTTCTATTGGTCTCACTGGGGGTCTTGTGGGCGTTTGTAGGTGTATACAGGTTCTTATGGGTCTCAGTAGGGTTCTTGTGGGTGTCTGGAGGTATATATTCAGTTTTATTTGTATAGCACATTGTATTTGTAACAATGAACATTGTCCCAAAGTAGCTTTACAGAAATATATAAATTCAGGACATAGATTTTAAGTGTAGGAATTTATCCCCAATGAGCAGCCAGAGGTGATGGGTATATGGGTTCTTATGGGTCTCAGTGGGGTTCTTATGGGTATCAGTGGGGTTCTTGTGGGTCTCTGAAGGTGTATATGGGTTCTTATGGGTATCAGTGGGGTTCTTGTGGGTGTCTGTAGGTATATATAAGTTCTTTTGGGTGTCAGTGGGGTTCTTGTGGGTTCTTCTGCCTGTTAATTTATCTTGCTTATTTTTATCATGTGTCTATATACACATTAGTTTCAGTCAGACTTGGACATTATTTCACAAATATTTGTTGTACTTGGGTTAGGTTTGGATTTCATGTTTGAGTTTCTCATATCATAATGTTGTTAGCTAGTTGAGATGGGCGTATACTGCAGGGCGTATCTGTTTTCACTTTGCGTAATGGAAGGTGAACGTCCAGGTGGGATCTGGATGGGAGGAGAGTGTGACCACAGATGATCCGGTGGTGTAAGTAATAATAATAATAGTCTATACTGTTCCCTTTAGCTGTGTGTACCTATAGCTTAAACCTCCTTCCAGGTCTTTTTATGCTTATATGACCTGCATTATATCTCCAATAATGCATTTGTTTGATAACAATAGGAGGCCCCAGAGTGCCTCTGTGTGTGCCGTGTGAATCGGCAACATTCTGAAAAGTGCTGTTTGCTCTTTGAAAAGCTTTTTCAGTCTTTGAAATGTGATCTAGTCCATTCTATTACACAAGTCTTCTCCATTGCTCTTGTTTCCCTCTTTGATTTTGCCAGGTGAATCCAGACACAAGTAGAAGTCTTGCCCTTTAAAATGGAAGCATTTATTTTAAGCAAACACTGTTTTTTTTTCATAGACATCTGACTGAACCTGTCATCGCTTCACAGGACACAATGTGAAACACAAACATGCATGTGAAACTGCCTAAAACACTTGGCACACCAGAGACCTCCTACACTCCAGAACTTTAAAGTGCACCTATTATGCTTTTTCAGATATTACCTTTCATGTAGTGTGTTATATAGCTGTTTGTGAATGTAAAAAGTCTGCAAAGTTTCAAAAATCAAAAGCATACGACAAATGGAGATATCGACTCCCAAAAGAAAGAACCGATTCTGAACAGCTGAAACGAGTTGTTAGTAATTCCAGACTTACTTCCTGTACAAACCTACGTAGGTTTGTAACAAAAAACCCGCATCTGGTCTTCATTGGCTGCTCGCGAACAACGTGTACTTTGACCCGCCCTCAAACATTACGATTGAGGTTGTGTCGTGAAAGAGTTCAGTTCAAGTCTGGAAGACATTGTTTTCTGCTCTGTGTTTCCGTCATTTCACTGATGACTGCTTCTCCAATATAGCTGAAGTTTTTCCATTTGGAGATAACGGCTCTCACTGTGGTTCAGAGCCTTTGAAATAGCTTTGTAACCCTTCCCAGACTGATGTATTTCAGTCACCTTCTTCCTCATAATTTCTGGAATTTCTTTCAACTTTGGCATAGTGTGTTACTGTGTAAGACCTTTTAACCAACTTCATGCTGTTGAAAAAGTTGTATTTAAGTGTTGATTTGATTGAACAGGGTTTGCAGTAATCAGACCTGGATGTGTCTAATCCAGCTGAACCCCATTATGAATGCAGTTGCATAGATTTGGGGAATTAGTAACTATGGGGGCAAATACATTTTCACACAAGCCCAGTTGGTATTGGATAATTTTTTACTTCAACAAATAACATTATCATTTAAAAACTGTATTGTGTGTTTATTCAGGGTGCCTTTGTTTTATCTTAGATTTTGTTTTAACTTCTGAAACTATTTAGTACACAGAATATACACATACACAGAAGAAATCGAATCAATATTTTTTCACAGCACTGTAGTTGATCAGCCAGTATATGTTTCATGTCCAACTGTTGCTTTTTTTCCATTTCACACTACAGCTTTAAGCTTTAAACATTGATCACAGTGTGCTTTGTGATGGTTTCAGAGTGAATTTTGTACCATTCAATGACTGCAACCCTTCTTTTGATCTCCAGCACATCAGCTCATATAAGTAGACTCCTTAGGCTTCTGAAAATGGATATGCTGTTATAAAGGATTGATATGGTTAATTGGAAATAAGTAATGCATTATTGACCACCAGTTAGCATCATAAAAATGTTGTCAAATGACAGCAAGAAAAACATTTCCCCAAACCTTTCCCAATTAACGGAATATTATTTGCATCTCCAATTAAGGAAAGTATTCCTGGGATAGGCTCTGGATCTACCTCCACCCTGACCAGGATAAAGTGGTTAATTGGGTGTGCATCCCTCTTTAATGTACCATAGATCATTGCCAAATACTGTATTAGTTTTGCACTGGAACTATGAGGCTAACTACACACTAAATATATATATTTCTGTAAAGCTGCTTTGGGACAATGTACATTGTTAAAAGCACCATACAAATAAAACTGAATTGAAAACTGAATTAAATATCGTGGTTCGATCCTCATTCTGGAGTGAATTTTGTCCACAGATCTGTTACCACTGGACCTGCTGCATCGTGTCCTTCCTGTTGTAGGCAGTCACCAAACTCATGTCCGGATGGTTCAGTCTCAGGGTTCAAGAGGACTGAAGCTCTCTGGACCTCCACAGGCTCTGAGTTTCCCATCATCACAGATCTTCACCAACTGCAACTTCTTCCCTGCTGAGTTCTCCATTGTGGTCACACTGAAGATCCCCAAACTAAATCCTAATGTAAGAAACACATAAAAAGTAGGTTCTCATATTCTGAACACACTCCCCAAACCATCATTCAATGTAAACACTGTCATCTTTTATTATAAAAACCTCAGACAAACATATCCAAATTGTACACTACCTAGGGTACCTTCTTTTCAGCAACTGGTATTAACAGTCACAACAAAACCTTCTTGATTCTAAGTTTTAACATCCCTATCTCCCTGTGACTATTCCCCAACCTCTCTACCTCCCTATGGCTCTGTACCAACCTCTCTGCCTCCCTATGGCTCTGTACCAACCTCTCTACCTCCCTATGGCTCTGTACCAAACTCTCTACCTCCCTATGGCTCTGTACCAAACTCTCTACCTCCTTGTTGCTTTGTACTAACCTCCCTGTGACTTTGTCCTCCTTCCATATCTCCCTCTAGCTCATTGTGTAAAGGAATGTGTAAACAACATTAGACACTGGATGCTTATTAACTTCCTTCAACTTAATTCTGACAAGACAGAAGTACGTGGACTAGAACCAAAGACCTTGGTGTGATTATTAACTGCCTGCTTTCATCTCAGAAATATTGCTAAGATAAGAAATGGGTCATTCCATCTCAAGTGGTCCAATACAGGTTGCTCAACCATTTTTAATTTTCCTAATTTCTTTGAATGATTACCTCTATTGTATTGGCATTACAAAAGTTTTTATTCAAAAAAGTTTTTATTTTTATTTTACTTTTAAATACGATGGCTATCTTTGTGTCATGGCACACAACACATTTTGGTTATACAGCTGTTTAAAGAAACCTCAATATCTCGGCTCAAGATGGTTCTAGCTCTTGGAACAAAAACTGATCTCTAGAGCACATTACAAGGTACATTTTGCACATTCTTGTTCCTTAGACTTAGACCTTAAGTCCAAATGTAATGCTCAAGATTGCTCACAGTTCCACATTTAGGGTCAATTTATAATGGGAAGATTTCGAGTTGCAGTCTTGCTTTTTTAGGGGGTACCTAGGTAAGTATAGTGTGCATGCAGAACATCTTACAGTGCATCTTAACCTTCCTATGGCTATGTCTCAACCTCATTACCTCCCTGTGGCTACAGTTGCAATCAAAATTATTCAACCCCCATTGCCAATCAGGTTTAATATCAGAATTTACAGACTTTCAGCTATTTGCGATGAACAAATCAAACAAAACAATTGAAATAGTTCAACACAACAAATGCTTCAAGTGGTTTTCCCAAATTCAACTGAAAATGCAACTTATAATGACTTCTCCAGTCTCAAAATTATTCAACCCCCTGAATAGAATCCCTCACAACAGCACAAATATGCAAAACAGGTGTTGTCTCAAGCAGACTTGATGCAACTAATCAAGGGCTTCATTAGTTGCACCAGGTGTGCTTGAGCTGGAACACCTGAAATACCTGAACTGGCTAGGGGCAGAAAACACATGAAATACCTGAACGGGGCAGAAAAAGGAAGTGATCAACGACTGCAACCAGATTTCTGAGAAGGCAGGTTGTGAAAAACCCTTGAGTGACTGCAAAAGACCTGCAGCAAGACTTGGTGGCAACAGGCACTGAGGTTTCATTGAGCACAGTATGGTGCGTACTAAACGCAGAAGGTTTCCATGCCAGAACTCCAAGATGTACACCACTACTGACCCAAAAGCACAAGAAAAGTCACTCAAAATCATATAAATAAGCCACAGAAGTTTTGGGATTCTGTTCTGTGGAGTGATGAAACAAAACTGGAACTTTTCGGCACGATGGCTCAACAGTATGTCTGGAGAAAGAAGAATGAAGAAAGAACACTCTGTCCACAGAGTGATGTTCACAGCTCGGTGATGCTCTGGGGCTGCTTTGTATCCTCTGGCACTGGAAACCTGCAGCGTGTGGAAGGCAAGATGGATTCATTGAAGTATCAGGAAATCCTAGGAGAAAACATCATGCTGTCTGTGAGGAAGCTGAAGCTTGGGCGTCATTGGACCTACCAACAGGACAATGATCCCAAGCATACCTCAAATTCCACCAAGGCTTGGTTGCAGAAGAAGTCCTGGGAGATTCTACAGGGCCATCACAGTCACCTGACTTGAACCCCTTAGAAAATCTCTGGTGGGATTTGAAGGCGGCAGCTGCAGCACACAAACCCAAGAATATTACTGAACTGGAGGCCATTGCTCATGAGGAATCGGCTAAGATTCCTCAGGAACGCTGCCAGAAGCTGGTGTCCGGCTATGCATCTCGTTTGCAGCAGGTCATAACAGCAAAAGGGTCTCTACTATGTACTGAAGATGCTTGCCATGAAGGGGTTGAATGATTTTGAAACTGGAGAAGTCATTATAAGTTGCATTTTCATTTGAATTTGATTTGTTCATTGCAAACAGCTGAAAGTCTGTACATTTTAACAATAAACCTTATTTGCAGTGGGGGGTTGAATAATTTTGATTGCAACTGTATGTCTCAATTCAATTCAGTTCAATTTAATTTTATTTGTATAAAGCTAGACAGCATAGAATGGTGGTGTGTAAGATGACTCTGGTGGTGAGGAAGATGAAGAAAGTAAAGGCAGAGCAGAAGACAAAGTGGTGGAAGTTGGAAAAGGAAGAGTGCTGTGTGGTTTTCAGGGAGGAGTTGAGACAGGCTTTAGGTGGTCAGGAGGTGCTTCCAGATGACTGGACTACTACAGCCAAAGTGATCAGGGAGACAGGTAGGAAGGTGCTAGGTGTGTCATCTGGAAGGAGGAAAGAAGACAAGGAGACTTGGTGGTGGAATGAGGAAGTTCAGGAGAGTATCCAGAGGAAGAGGTTAGCTAGGAAGAAGTGGGACAGTGAGAGGATGGAGAAAAGTAGACAGGAATATAGGGAGATGCAGCATGAGGTTAAGATAGAGGTGGCAAAGGCCAAACAGAAAGCTTATGAGGACATGTATGCAAGGTTAGATAGTAAGGAAGGTGAGAGGGATTTGTATCAGTTGGCGAGGCAGAGGGATAGGGGTAGGGGTAAGGATGTGCAGCAGGTTAGAGTGATTAAAGATAGAGATGGAAATGTGTTGATAGGTGACAGGAGGGTGAGGGAAAGATGGAAGGAGTACTTTGAGGAACTGATGAATGAGGAAAATGACAGAGAGAGAAGAGTAGTAGAGGCAAATATTGTTGAGCAGGAAATAGAAGGGATTAGCAAGGGTGAAGTTAGGAGAGCTTTGAAGAGGATGAAGAGAGGAAAGGCGGTTGGTCCTGATGACATACCAGTGGAGGTATGGAAGTGTCTAGGAGAGATGGCAGTAGAGTTTTTAACTAGGTTGTTCAACGAGGTCTTAGAGAGTGAGAGGATGCCTGAGGAATGGAGGAGAAGTGTTTTGGTGCCAATTTTTAAGAACAAGGGAGAGTTGTGGAAACTACAGAGGTATTAAGCTGATGAGCCATATAATGAAGTTGTGGGAAAGAGTAGTGGAAGCAAAGCTAAGGGGAGAAGTGAGCATTTGTGAGCAGCAGTATGGTTTCATGCCAAGAAAGAGCACTACAGATGCAATATTTGCTTTGAGAATGTTGATGGAGAAGTACAGAGAGGGTCAGAAAGAGCTGCATTGTGTCTTTGTAGATTTAGAGAAAGCATATGACAGGGTGCCAAGAGAGGAGCTGTGGTATTGTATGAGGAGGTCTGGAGTGGCAGAGAAGTATGTTAGAGTGGTGCAGGATATGTATGAGAGCAGTAGGACAATGGTAAGGTGTGCAGTAGGTGTGACAGAGGAGTTCACGGTGAAGGTGGGACTGCATCAAGGATCGGCTCTGAGCCCCTTCTTGTTTGCGGTGGTGATGGACAGGCTGACAGATGAGGTCAGACAGGAATCTCCATGGACTATGATGTTTGCGGATGACATTGTGATCTGTAGTGAGAGCAGGGAGCAGGCGGAGGAAACTCTAGAGCTGTGGAGGTTTGCTCTGGAGAGAAGAGGAATGAAGGTTAGTTGCAGCAAGACAGAATACATGTGTGTGAATGAGAGGGATCCAAGTGGAACAGTGAGGTTACAGGGAGAAGAGGTAAAGAAGGTGCAGACTTTTAAGTACTTAGGGTCAACAGTCCAGAGCAACGGGGAGTGTGGAAAAGAGGTGAAGAAGTGTGTGCAGGCAGGTTGGAATGGGTGGAGAAAAGTGTCAGGTCTGTTGTGTGATAAAAGAGTACCAGCAAGAATGAAAGGAAAGGTGTACAGGACAGTAGTGAGACCAGCGATGTTGTATGGTTTGGAGACAGTTGCACTGAGGAAAAGACAGGAGGAAGAGTTAGAGGTAGCAGAGCTGAAGATGTTGAGGTTGTCTTTGGGAGTGACGAGGTTGGATAGGATCAGGAATGAGTACATCAGAGGGACAGCACATGTGAGATGTTTTGGAGACAAAGTTAGAGAGGCCAGGTTGAGATGGTTTGGACATGTTCAGAGGAGGGAGAGTGAATATATCGGTAAAAGGATGCTGAGGTTAGAGCTGCCAGGCAGGAGGCTGAGAGGAAGACCAAAGAGGAGGTTTATGGATGTAGTGAAGGAGGACATGAAGGTAGTCAGTCTGAGAGAAGAGGATGCAGGGGATAGGGCTAGGTGGAGGCAGATGATTCGCTGTGGTGACCCCTGAAGGGAACAGCCGAAAGGAAAAGTAAGTATAAAGCTTTTAACAATGGACATTGTCATAAAGCAGCTTTTCAGAAATTTGGATGTAAAATTTTAATTTCAATTTATCTCAAGGCAACAGCAGCAGGGAAAAACTTTCTGGCACAAAAAGAAGAAAGCTTGAGAGGAATCAAACTCAAAAGGGAACCTATCCTCATCTGGGTGACACCAGGCAATTATAAATCATTCCACTTCCATAACTGTATAATGTAAAGTCAAGCAGTGCATTACGTCTGTCAAAAGGACTTGAATATGAGCATCATTAGAGTCTCATTATCCTGCCTGCTTGTACATCCTCACTAGTCTAACTTCTGTATCAATCTCCCTAACTCTTGGTAGCTACAGCCTAACCTCCTCATCTCACAATGCCTACATTCTACTCCCCCAATATTCTCATAGGTGATGTCCCAAAATTTGGGATGCAACCATAGCAGAAATGGAACAAACTGCTAATGTGTGCTAATGGGCTAATGTAAGTGTTGATTATTTCATGCAGAAAGACGAGTACATATTCAGTCTTTTGGATGGAGATTCAGATGAGCTACTTGTTGGTCTTCGTCTCGCTCATGATAAAGTGCACTTCTTGCGGCGGATAGATGACAAGATGGAGCGTGTGACCTTCAGACAGGTGAACATGGGGGATGGACACTGGCATACAATGGTGCTTGCACTCAGTGGCCACTATGCTGTACTCACTCTGGACTGTGGCGTCCCAGTCGAGCTGTAGGTGAAGGGTTACTCATTAACAATGTTCTTCCCCATTGAGCCTCTCTATCTGTCTGTCTGCCTCTCTGTCTTTAACTCTGTGAGTGCTATGCTGAACTGTAGGCAGCTGGAGAAGCCATTTCCTGAGCAGCTGTACACAGGTGGCTCCACATTCTTCATTGGCAGCAGGAGGAGATGGAGTGGCCTGTTCTCTGTAAGGAACTCCACCTGTCTCATTCACCTGTGTCACACTCACTTGTCTCTTACCAGCACTCACCTGTCTCACACCAGTATATTTGTATGTTTGTATGTTTTGTTTTCTGTCTTACTCTCTGTCTGTGTGCGTGTCTCTCTCCCTGTCTCACTATCTGTGTCTCATTTTTGCTGTCTTACTCTCACTCAGGGTTTGATTAGACAGCTCGTCCTCATGCCCGGATCAGATGCGTCCTCTCGCCTGTGTCCCTCGTCTGATCCCACACTGTCTGTTCTGTCAGTCCCTCAGATTCTCTTACACCTGCCAGTCAAACCTCCAACCAATCAGCTTCCACTTTACCCCTATGGTGAGAAAGAGCACATGCTTACCCCGGCCTCTCCTCAATACACATAGGCAGTGAAGTGTACTATGGGGGGTTGTATTGGGAAATGTGAGACCGACACATGTGTGTGTTTCTGTGAAGTGAAGCATTAAGAGAGTTCAGGTAGATTAATACACCCCCCCCCACCCCTCCACCCCCCCACCCCCCACACACACACGTTGGCAGAAGTGTGAATGTTATTGTGTTGATGTTGGCATGAAACCAAATCCCTTGATAACAAAATTAGCAAAGGAATGTGATGATTCTTTATATTACTATATTCTCTTTTGTCTCTGTCTTTCTCCGGTCTCTCCCTGTCTCTCTCTCTCTCTCTCTCTCTCTCGTCTCTGTCTGTCTCTCTCCACCTCTCCCTGTTTCTCTGAATCTCTGTCCGTCTCTGTCTGTCTGTCTCTGTCTCTCTCTCTCTCCCCTGTCTCTCTCTCTGTAGAGGCGGAGTTGCGTGTTACTCAGCGTGTTCCTCCAGTGTGTGTCAGTGCTGTAGTGGGCCAGTTGTGGTTCAGCATTGAGAAGAGATCGCTGTTCCTGTGTAATGGCACTACCTGGATCACCATGCTGCATGGTATACACACACACACACACACACACACACACACACACATAGAGCAATAAAACGCTGCTGTTAATCCCTCACTCTCACTGTTCTACACAGAGAAAGAGAAGTTGGATTATGTTGAAGATCATCAGGATATCTTCACAGACTCTGAAACATTTGATATTGAGGTTTTCCATCTCCCATCTCTTGGGTTGTTTATCGCTACTGCGAATCGTGACTCCAGCTACGGTTCAGCCATTTACAGGTGGACCAATGGCAGATTTGAGCGATTTCAGAACATCAACACGTATGATGCTCAAGCGTGGAAATTCTTCACTGTGGGAAAAAAGGTTTGAGTCTCCACCTTCTGTTTCCTGTATAGATTCATTCATAGGGAAGTTGGGACAGATCCATACAGAGATAGAGAGGTTGGGAAGTTGGGACAGATCCATAAAGAGCTAGGGGATGTAGGGAAATTGGGACAGGTCCATAGGGAGCTAGGGGATGTAGGGAAGTTGGAACAGATCCATAAGGAGCTAGGGGAGGTAGGGAAGTTGTGATAGGTCCATAGGGAGCTAGGGGATGTAGGGAGGTTGTGACAGACCCATGGGGAGCTAGGGGATGTAGGGAAGTTGGGACAGATCCATAAGGAGGCAGAAACCTCAAATTCCCTCTGGGAGGTAGGCAATTTGGGAGAGAGCTACAGGGAAGTTGGGACAGTTAGGCACAGAGCCATAGGTAGGAAGGGAAGTTGGAACAGATCAAGGATATGACATGTACATTTATAGCATTTGGCAGATGCCCTTATCCAGAGCAACTTACATTTATCTCATTCATACATCTGAGCAATTGAGGGTTAAGGGCCTTGCTCAAGGACCCAACAGTGGCAGTGCTGGGGTTTGAACTCATGACCTTCCGATCAGTAGCCCAACATCTTAACCACTGAGCTACTGCATAGCTGCCATCATACACTATATGTCCAAAAGTATGTGGACACTTGAGCATCATACTCATATTTGCTTGTTGAAGCCCCCCCGGGCAAGAAAACAGTTATTCCCATTACTCTAGCTGCTAAAATCTCAGCTTGCAGCTACTCTATGTGACGACATTTGTGGTTAAATCAACACAGGAGTTGTTTATTATTATAATTCATACATGTAAAAATGAAATTTGTCTGATGTTGTATGGTAGACAGCACCTGTTTCCCTCTTACAGAGCTGGCTGTAAATTACAGACAGCTGGATGATAGATGTTCCTCCATAAAACATTAAACTGATTTATATTACAGCTACATATTGTGTGTGTGTATGTGTGTGTGTGTGTGTGTGTGTGTTTTAGAGGTTCTTGGTAGTAGCAAACTCCAGAAGAAGTGATGGTAACAAATGTGAGCTCTCAGTGATTTATAAATGGAGAGTGAAGAAGCAGCGTTTTGTTGAGTATCAGAAGATTCAAACACACGGTGCTCGTGACTGGGAAGCCTTCCGTATCCAAGACGACAACTTCCTCGCTGTGGCTAATCACAGAGAAGGTGGATTTATATTCTCTGAACCCCCTAAACACATACACTAAATATATACCAAATACACATTGAAACTTACAGTTTCACAGACCATGCCTCCTTTACTGGGACTGACAGGTACAGACAGAGGCTATGCCTCCTTCACTGGGACTTACAGGTACAGACAGAGGCCACGCCTCCTTCACGGGGATTGACAGGTACAGACAGAGGCCATGCCTCCTTCACTGGGACTGACAGGTACAGAGGTCCTGATCTTGCTCTTGTCCTCACATTCCATCACACTTGTGCACAGGTGAGATGAACCACAACATAGACAGTGTGATCTACAGGTGGAACCGACAGACCAGGAGGTTTGAGGTGAATCAGACCATCTCAACATCTGGAGCCTATGACTGGGAGTTCTTTACCATCGGACCATACCACTTTCTGGTGGTAGCGAACACCTTTAACGGCAAATCCACTGACATCAGCTCCACCATCTACATCTGGATGGGGGGAAAGTTCCAGCCATTCCAGTACATCACGGTACACCAGGATACATGGAATACATAGAAGACACATTTATATTTTTCAAATACAAGTCTTAAATTGCCAGATGAGTCCTGACTGATGAGTTGTGGACTGTAACTCTACCCTTTAATTAGTGAAAGCAGTAATTAGTAATGAGATATAGGTTACTGTGTGTGAGAGAGTTTTAGGGACTTTCCAAGGTTTCTGTCTCGGCTACATCAAGACAGTGTGTCACATAGTGGTTCTAATAATAGATGTAAAGGTAGGCAGACATATAGTAGGTAGATAGATATTTACAAAATGTTCATAATCCAAAGAGAACGTTCAACACAGCTCCAAAAACACATTGAAAGGACCTGACATCAATAGACAATAAGTAATGTGACACAATAGCACTTATAATTGACAACTTGGAGTCAGTAGTGAGTTTAGGGTACAGGTCAGGATGATGGTGAGGTAATGATGAAATGCAAAGACTGGGATTAGACACTACTACACCCTGTTGCTCGATTGCATTTCAAGTGCTAAAAATTGTGTGTAGTTTGTGTTGTTTCTAGAACTTCAGGCATCATCAATTTTACAACATGGTCCCAAGTATCTAATTAGTACTAGCACATGTGCTTGTTCGTGGAAATTTACAACCTCACAGTGGCCCATATTATCATCATCAGCAAGGACCCAGTATCATTCCTTGGGGTCATACCTTTCACATTCCAGCAGGTACTCCAACCTGGTCCCCAACATCTGGACTCCAGGACAGCATCCATGTTCCTGGTATGTTAGCGTCAGCTAGGGTACTGTTTCCCAATCCTGATCCTGGAGAACCCTGTCCTGCACATGATTAATTGAATCAGGGAGAAAACACTAAAATGTGGAGGACAGGGGTTTCGCCAGGACCTGGAACCTGTGCAACAAAGTGTACCAGGAACCAATGGCCCGAGGCTGGGATATGGGAAAAGCAAGATAAAACCAATATAGAAGTTATCTGTTTGATTCTCCAGAGAACTTTAAATGAACCAACAAACTAAGGGTTGGACAATAAGACATTGTGATCTTAAATGTGGAACACACTTGACTCTATAGTCTACAGTTATAGAGGGAAATGATTTATAATCGCACTATCCGGTGTCACCCAGATGAGGATGGGTTCCCTTATGAGTCTGGTTCCTCTCAAGGTTTCTTCATGTCGTCTTGGAGATTTCTGTAAAGCTGCTTTGTGGCAATGTCTATTGTTAAAAGTGCTAGAGATAAAATAGATAGATGAATTGAATTGGATTGAATAGAATAGTCCGCCTGACTGTCTCTGGTTCAGATGTTTAAGTGTGCAGATGAACTCCAAACCTTAGTGGTCATCAAGTATTTGACCTTGGCTGGGGACAATTTTAAAGAAAAGTGAGAACAAGTCATCTGCTTGTCTGGAGGTCTCTGTAAAGGAGTTCAGTGAGGTCCTGACAAAATTGTGAAAGTAGCTGGCCAAACTCAGTAAATGTTGCAGTCCCTTAATGTTGTTGGTACTGCTCAGTAGGTTCCTGCATCCACCTTGTGTTGATCTATTTCTAACCCCTCACAGCTAGTTACATACATGAGAAAGGAGACAATGGTCTGATGGACAGATGTCTCTGAATGTGACTGAACATTTCTCATTTCAGACCTTTGGAGCAATTGATTGGGAGATGTTTCAGATCGATAACAGGTTCTTTCTGGCTGTAGCGAACTCTCAGAAACTCAGTGACTCCAGCACAGTTCTCTACAACATCAACTCCACCATCTATGAACTTAACACCACCTCACAGAGTTTCATTAAGTTCCAGGATATAGAAACAAGCAGGTGAGTAAGCGCTGAAGCTCATCGGGTCCTTCATCAATGGCCTGTGATGTGCGTTACCACTGAGCATTGTGTTCATTGTGTTTGCAGTGCATTAGATTGGGAGTTCTTCACTGTGGGTGATGATAAGTTCCTCGTGGTGGCAAACTCATATGATGGAGCTTCATACTCATTAAACAGTGTTATATATAGGTGAGTGGATCATACCGTAGTGGTGTAACATTACTAGTCCACTGCAAGAGTTTTGAAGCCTCTCTATTGTTCCTTGAGTTTGGGCTCAAATGAGTGTGAGCATTATTGGATCAGTCTTTTAGATTTTAGGATATATTTGTGTGCATGAAAAGTTTACATTTATTAAAATATAAAAATATGCCATTTGTAGTTCTCGTTAACTACATACCCAGTGTGACGATGTGGAACTCTCTGGTTGCTGTTCCATCCACAGCTTGGTTAGCTTGCAAGTTAACTGGCATACAATCTCTGATATACAAGCAAACCAGTTCATCAAGTTATTTGTTGGTTTACATCAACTATCAATCATTGTAATCACCATAACAATGAAGAAAACATCATAAAAATGAGGACATCGTTGAGAAACAGCACAATGAAATAGCATTTTAGTTTACAAAGATTGGCCTTTGCTATTTGCTAGCAAATCTTTGAACAGGAACTGAAAAGCTGTGGGTTTGTGGTTTGTTTATTTTTTTTTGCACACAAATTAAGATATTACTGCATGTAAAATATTACTGATGTTACCCAGTGACCCGACACTGAGAATGTGTGCTAGTGTAGTGAGTATGTTTGCAGTCTACCAATTCATTTGCACTTTGGCAGCCCTCCTGCTAACTTAAATGTATGGGGGAAAGAGCTTTCTCTTTCAGAGGCCCTAAGCTATGGAATGCTCTTCCTTTTACTATCAGAAAAGCCCCAACCTTGGATTGTTTTAAGAAGTTACTTAAGACTCATTTATTTAAGGTAGTCTTTTAATATTTATCAGTATTAGTTCTGTGTGTGGTTGCTGCTGTATGTTAGTAGTTTTGTGTTTAGCCATTTTATATTTGTTGGTATGGTGGTTGCTGTTGTATGTTATGCGTCTATTCAGTCTTGTAGCGCTTTGAGGGTAAGAAAAGCGCATTATAAATAAAAGGTATTATTATTATTATTATTATTACTACTATTATTATTAGTGTGATAGTTGCGATCTATACTTAGCTAAAGGCTAATGCATGTACGCCCTCTGCACTCATTACCACTAATCAAGTCACTAAACGTACCTTTAAAAGGTCTGGGCCATGTTTGTAATTTAAAGAAAATAGCTAGAGATTGGGATTAATATTATACTTATTTTATGGAATATCTAAAATACTATAAACCATGAAAAGGGATTGGTATTATTATATGGACATTTAATAAATAAAAAAGTAAATTTTATTATCAAAACAACAAAAGTTAGTCAAAGTGCTGTACAAATCATATAGCAATCAAACAAAACACCAAGCTTCTCTTGTACTCCTAAGATATTAAATAAAATATTAGAGATTCAGACGTTGCAGTGAGCAGAGATCTTTGGGTTTTAGAGGGATTTCCCAGTGGGAAAACAGTACAGGGTGCAGTGTAGAACCCTGAGGGACACCACAGTCAACTGTAAACAGGTCAAACAGGTCTATAGAGGCTTTAACAGAGAACGTCCTGAGACTGAGGTAGGACCTACACCAGCTCAGTACCCACCCCCACAGGCCAACCATGTGTGTGTGTGTGTGTGTGTGTGTATTGGTCCTCAGGTGGCAGGGTTATGAAGGATTCGTGCCTGTGCACAGACTGAACACACATGGATGCAGAGATTGGGAATTCTTCACTTCCTCTGATGGATCTTACCTCATTTCCTCCAGTGCCAGAGCTCCGTACTCCAAAGTGCTCAAGCTGAAAACTTACTTCCAGCGTTGAGTCCTAAAATCCTCAACATCTGGACAAACATCTCTTTCATGTCACAGCATATATACAGCATTACATCATGACCTGCATCATATCCTCATATGCTCTCCAGCTTGAGCATGACTTTATGGTCTTCTAGTAACTTAAGGTGCAGTAAACCCCGCCTCCTCTGTGTTTTTACTGGTGGCTGTGTTTAACCATCAGATTTCTCTGATTGGCTGCTGGCAGCCAGAAAAAAGAGAGAAAAACATTTTAATGTAGATCAGTTTAGTAAAATAAAGATCAGCACAATAAAATTCAGTATAATAAAGTTCCATAGAATTATGTAAAATAAAGTTTGGTAAGTTTTCGCTAAAATAAATGTAGGTAAAGTTTGGTACGTTAAAGTTTAGAAAAATAAAGTTTGGTAAAATAAAATTAGGTAAAATATGGTTTAGCAAAATAAAGTTTAATAAAATAGAGTTTAGTAAAATAAAGAATTAGCTGCATTGGAACATTATTGATGCAGCTGATGCTAAACTGTCACCAGTATTTAATTTTCAGAAATGTTCATAAAACAAATGTTAAAACGTTAAACAAACTAAAACAAGCTATTAGAAAAATATTTCATTTATTCTGTAGTAGAGAGCGAATATTTTTCCTGCGGTAGCTGCAGCGCCCTCTGTTGGACACACCGTATACAGCGTTAAGAATTAATCTACTACATCCTGTACAAGAACTGTTTTTTAAAAACATGTATTTATGTTTAATTTACACTTGTTTATCTCATTAACAACTTCACGACTGTTTACAAACACAATTGATCTATAATTCATTTGCACACAGTGGAGCAGGAGGTCATTATTATTATTATTATTATTATTATTATTATTATTATTATTGTAGTAATAGTAGTTGTTTGATTCTTAGTTAATGCAGATGAAACTGGCAGCTATCAGAGCAAAGCGTTATGTAGGCCTATATCTATGATAACAATAACTTTTGCTCATTAAATACTACATTATTATGCTGTTTTAATGATGTTTCTAGGATTGTTTCAAATATTTAGAATAATATTGTAAATGTTAACTGTGTTTCTGACATTTATACTATATAAATAAAATTGTATTATTATTATTATTATTATTACCGTGACGCTGATGTTTTCAGGTTTGTTGAATCAAATCTGCAGTTGAATAATCAACATGGTGTTTTGGGGCTTTTTTAAATGAACTGTTTTACTGATGTGTGTAATAAAGGTCTAAGAGTTCTCCCTCTCTCTCTCTCTCTCTCCCTCTCTCTCTCTCTCTCTCTCTCCCTCTCTCTTTCTCTTCCCCCCCTCGCTCTCTCTCTCCCTCTCTCTCTCTCTCTCTCTTTCTTATGGTCAGTGCTGTGAAAAATAAACACTTTAGTAAACATTAATTCAGAATAGAAATAAAAACAATGGTTATGATGAGTGTTTGAGTGAACTGTGTCTCCCCCTGGTGGCTATCACAGGTACTGAACACACACTCGTTTACATTTACATTTAGATTTATTGCCACATCTCAGTTCACACAGGGATAAAAGTATAGACTATGAGAGAAATTCTTAATTTGCAACAACAATGCAGTTCAGTTTAATAAAAATAAGTAGAGATATGTTAATATGTCTGGATCGTCACCTACGACGGCCAATCGCCTTCTCTCCACGTCGCTGGTGGTTCCACCTATGTATAATTAGCCACGCCCACCTTCTAGCACTTGCGAGTCCGGCGCTCGCGGTACCGAAACCCACATAAAGCTTTATGTTTTGTGCTGTTAGCTTTCTGACACGAAAATATCACACAGATTTCCACATAATGAGCGACAAGAATTTCACTGAGCGCGTGAGTAAATGCGTCATTTTAATCATTTTTATTTGTTGTTTGACAGTTGCATGTTGGTGAGCTTATGAACCATCTTTGATGCGACAAGTTGGAAATAAGTTTGTTTTTCTAAAGTCATACCTGCTTAAATTATAGCGTTTATATTCAATAGTTTGTGTGGTAAACATTATAAACATGTAGTTAATGTTATTATTTTTTTTTAGCAGTGCTGTCTGCCTAATTTAGAATCTGCGCATGCGCGGCTGCGGCACCTCGCTCTCGGTTCTAATTTCAAAAATAAAGTTAAATAAATAAAATTTCTGTACAGATTCGGAGACGAAACACTTTTATTAAACTGAACCTGATCTAAATTAACAGTAATATTAGATATTTTTATAAGTATTGTTATAAACTTATGAAAATATTTTATTTATCACATGTTTAATTTCTAATGTTTATTCAGAAGAGCTTTCTAATAACTGTTTATATTGTTTTGATGAGATAAAAGATTAGAAATGGGATCTGTAATGTGTAGAAATGATAAAATTGGGAGGAGCCCAGTGGTTATTAAAACTGTGGATTATAAAACACCAGACTAACGATAACTCGATGTATTTTATGGTAATGTTTACTATAACAACAACGCATACAAGAATTTAGATGTACACAACATTCCACTTTATCCAAATGTAGTCCATCAGCTAGGGCATGTTTGGAGACTGAAGTGTGGTCAGATGCTCAGACTAATCCCGAGACTCATCACCTACGTTCTCCTGTAGAAGAAGAAGAAGAAGCAGCGAGCCTCACACTCCGAACATGTCCCAGCTGACGGAGAGCGTTTGCGTTAAAGATGGCCGATGTGTGATGGTTGTGATGTGACGCCCATTCCTCACGCTGTTCTTCTTTTGTTAAGGAGAAGAAGAGAAGTCAGAAGATGAAGTCAGATGACATTTATAATGACTGTTTAAAAAAAAAAAAAAGCAGAGTTGCATGCTAATGCTAACGGCGATGCATGAAGCTCTCGTGATGGTGTGTAGCGTTTATGGGCAGAGGGACAGGATGAGGGGAAGAAGGAAGCAGTTGAAGGCAGAGACATGACACAAATGAAGTGGAAGAAAGAAGAACAGAGGGGGTTGAAGTAATGAAGTTCACATGAAGTTGTCCACTCTCAGTAAATATGATTGTATGTGTTTGTCCTTCACGCGCATGATCTCTACACACTGACCGCACACTGACCACACACTGACCGCACACTGATCATCACCAGGCATGTGCCCATCATCTACACACTACTGCACCACCACCACCACCACGTTCCCTTCAGGAAGTAGGCTGCTCAGGTAGGAGTTCGCTTCATCTATTGACTGGACTTGTTGATTTTTCCCCCAAAAAAATATCCATTAATGATTTAATCGTACAGAACAGATGGGGAGGCCAGGGGGTGGCGCTGCGACTGGGTTTACACCTAAACGGCTTAGACATCACCACAGCACCACCACAAGGTTCTGAAGTGCAGGTAAAGGCAGGTAAGTGCAGGTAAGTTCAGGTAAAGGCAGGTAAGGGCAGGTAAAGGCAGGTAAGGGCAGGTAAAGGCAGGTAAGTGCAGGTAAGCACAGGTAAAGGCAGGTAAGTGCAGGTAAGTGTAGGTAAGGGCAGGTAAGGGCATTGTAACGCATGACGGTATCCAAACTGATTTCTGGATTAACCTGAACTTAACATAAAAAGTTTCACCACTCAGGTGACCGAGAGTAACCCCGAGAGGCCTCCTGCGGCCAGATGCCCTTTGGAATGCGAAAGATGGGGGGGAAGACACGACCCCCCCCCTTTTGAAGACACACACACACACACACACACACACACACACACACACACACACACACAGAACTTACACCCACAATAGAGAGACATTTCATGAACCTAACGGGTGTGAACGTCTGGAAAACTTCAGGATTAGGTTCATCAGCAGGGGTCAACTAAAACTCCGACCGAGGGCCTGTAAATCTCTGATCTAATCTCTGTTTACGACCACATGGATTAGCATCGGAGCCACCAAGGCTGGAAGGAGAACGTCCTCCCTAAAAGTCACCCTGAGGTGACCAAGGACCGGTGGGACATTAGAAGAACACCAGCCCCCTCTTCTGGACATACACACACTCACACACACACAGTGAAAATGTCTCTTGAATGTAACTTGTAATCATATGTCTAGGATAGTTATAATATATTCATATATGCATGTGTTATGTGTTTAGATAACCTAACTATAGTGATTTTAGATAGTTTGAGCGAGAAGCTAATTTTAAGTTGTCTGTAACCATGTCTAATGATCCTTCACTGTCCAAGATATCATAACCTTCTTGAGTTTGGTATCAAAATCATTGTTTCATAATATGCCAATTAATGATGCATACAGGTGCATCTCAATAAATTAGAATGTCGTGGAAAAGTTCATTTATTTCAGTAATTCAACTCAAATTGTGAAACTCGTGTATTAAATAAATTCAATGCACACAGACTGAAGTAGTTTAAGTCTTTAGTTCTTTTAATTGTGATGATTTTGGCTCACATTTAACAAAAACCCACCAATTCACTATCTCAACAAATTAGAATATGGTGACATGCCAATCAGCTAATCAACTCAAAACACCTGCAAAGGTTTCCTGAGCCTTCAAAATGGTCTCTCAGTTTGGTTCACTAGGCTACACAATCATGGGGAAGACTGCTGATCTGACAGTTGTCCAGAAGACAATCATTGAGACCCTTCACAAGGAGGGTAAGCCATAAACATTCATTGCCAAAGAAGCTGGCTGTTCACAGAGTGCTGTATCCAAGCATGTTAACAGAAAGTTGAGTGGAAGGAAAAAGTGGGGAAGAAAAAGATGCACAACCAACCGAGAGAACCGCAGCCTTATGAGGATTGTCAAGCAAAATCGATTCAAGAATTTGAGTGAACTTCACAAGGAATGGACTGAGGTTGGGGTCATCAAGAGGGGCATCAAGAGCCACCACACACAGACGTGTCAAGGAATTTGGCTACAGTTGTCGTATTCCTCTTGTTAAGCCAGTCCTGAACCACAGACAACGTCAGAGGCGTCTTACCTGGGCTAAGGAGAAGAAGAACTGGACTGTTGCCCAGTGTTCCAAAGTCCTCTTTTCAGATGAGAGCAAGTTTTGTATTTCATTTGGAAACCAAGGTCCTAGAGTCTGGAGGAAGGGTGGAGAAGCTCATAGCCCAAGTTGCTTGAAGTCCAGTGTTAAGTTTCCACAGTCTGTGATGATTTGGGGTGCAATGTCATCTGCTGGTGTTGGTCCATTGTGTTTTTTGAAAACCAAAGTCACTGCGCCCATTTACCAAGAAGTTTTGGAGCACTTCATGCTTCCTTCTGCTGACCAGCTTTTTGAAGATGCTGATTTCATTTTCCAGCAGGATTTGGCACCTGCCCATACTGCCAAAGGCACCAAAAGTTGGTTAAATGACCATGGTGTTGGTGTGCTTGACTGGCCAGCAAACTCACCAGACCTGAACCCCATAGAGAATCTATGGGGTATTGTCAAGAGGAAAATGAGAAACAATAGACCAAAAAATGCAGATGAGCTGAAAGCCACTGTCAAAGAAACCTGGGCTTCCATACCACCTCAGCAGTGCCACAAACTGATCACCTCCATGCCATGCCAAATTGAGGCAGTAATTAAAGCAAAAGGAGCCCCTACCAAGTACTGAGTACATGTACAGTAAATGAACATACTTTCCAGAAGGCCAACATTTCACTAAAAATGTTTTTTTATTGGTCTTATGAAGTATTCTAATTTGTTGAGATAGTGAATTGGTGGGTTTTTGTTAAATGTGAGCCAAAATCATCACAATTAAAAGAACCAAAGACTTAAACTACTTCAGTCTGTGTGCACTGAATTTATTTAATACACGAGTTTCACAATTTGAGTTGAATTACTGAAATAAATGAACTTTTCCACGACATTCTAATTTATTGAGATGCACCTGTACTACAGGACGATGGGACGTATCATTCTATACTTTTCCATATTTCATTCTAATCCAAACTTAATACAAACCCTGCCTTGACATGCGAACCCCATTTTGGAACGGACAAAGAAGTTCTTCCCCCCCAGAACTTCCTCCTCTCTCTGGATTCGCCAGCAGCTCAGAGAGGCGTGTACGTTGGCATTGTCCATAAAAGACCGCGACACGCATTCCTCTACACTTTAATTTCTACTTTGCTCACTCTTTACTCTTCTTTACCTTTTACACTTTTTACCTTTACTCACTCTCTTCCTTTTTTTCTTTATCTTTTGACTTCACTTTTCTCTCTCTCTCTCTCGCGGACTTGCTCTCTTCCGCCTCCTTTTTCCAGTACTCCTCCGGACTTTCCTTTGTCTCGTTAAACCACGTGGCAATTACCGTTTTCTTTCTTCTTTCTACCCAACTCCATTTACCCCGACTCTACCGACACGGAAGATTCAGTCCTCCTCGCTAAATCTACGAATCAAGGACCCTCGTGAATGGCATAAAATTAACGCAAGTATAAATTTTAATTAATCTATAGAGGTGTCCCTTTAAGCCAGTGTCCCTGTTGAAGGTGAATCCAATTCATTGCTGATTCTCGAGGTTAAACTGTTGTGTGTTCTGCCATTCTGTTATTTTCATCATTTTTCCTTTTGTTTCTTTCACTTACCCTGTATATATGTATTATTTGTTTATACCTAGTTGTGTATATCAGTAGTTTTACGTAGTTATTAAAATCCATGGTTATCACACTGGATCGTCTGTTTTAACTCATGGCAAGGTTCACTTTTAATGTTGCTCTTCGCTACGCGCTGTTTTTCTTTTAACTTAGAATAAACTATGCTTCGTGGCCAGAAGAATAATTTATTCTTTTAGAGTAATACGAAGACTGTCCTGGTAAGTTTGGTGGACAAACAGATCAAGCTGCTTCGCATTTAATTCTAAAGCTAGACTACAGTAATTAATATATTCCCTTTCATGGTCGATTTATATCCATAACTAATCAGAAAATGCTTCGATTAGAGCTATAGATATATTTCACCCATTTGAGCTAGATTTGCTACAGGCATGTAAGGGCAGGTAAGTGCAGGTAAGGGCAGGTAAAGGCATGTAAGGGCAGGTAAGCCCTGTGACATTTGAGACAGTTGACGATTACAAAGTTTTGTTCTGTAACAGATGTTTCACGTCACTTCATTCAGATTGAGCGGCACATGTTTAAGATATTATTCAACTGAAATGTAAAACTAACAAGAAATAAAAAATGAGCATAAAATCTCGTTAAATGTCACTGGACATCTTTAAGGTTTCTAAATAGGTTCTCCTTGGACCCTGCTGAAGTCCCTTTCCATGGATGGACAGATTGTGTAACAGGTGGAGTTGATAAACTGAGTGTTGGTAGATGGATGTTTACATTTAATGTACAGTTGAGTCAGGATAGGGTCAGGAACCCAAAAGCTTAGGTGTGGTAGGATTTGAGCTCAGAACCTTCTGACCGGTGACCTAAAGCCCTAACCACTGAGCCACCCCTTCCCCGTCAGTGTCAGAAGTAGGATTCGAACCAACACCTTCAGGGGACATAGCTATAGATGATGCTTTACAATTATCATCAGCGTTCCATTAATAATGAGCACAGAGTAACCCATTTTATACAGGACCAGAAGGGTCATTAGGTTCTCTTAAGGTTCCTCATTTTAGGAATCCAGTCCCATGATTCTGCTCCCTGGACAAGAGTGTAAATAGTGATGGTGGACAGAACTCTCCACCGCAGCAGGAATACACATTACATCTGATCTTCTACCTCGTATGTGAACACACATCTTACATAAACACCACAGTCACAGTGAAGACTGATCTCAGAGCCAGACTGATACCTGTTAGGTTTAAAGTGAAAGTGACATGTGAAGGCCAGTGTATGGTAACCCATACTTGGAATTTGTCCTCTGCATTTAACCCATCCAAGTTAGTGCACACACATTAGGAGTTGTGAGTAGTGAACACACACACACACACACTACAAACCGTGAACACACCCAGAGCAGTGGGCAGCCATTTTTGCTGCGGCGCCCGAGGAGCAGTTGAGGGTTAAGGGCCTTGCCCAAGTGCCCAACAGTGGCAGCTTGGCAGTGCTGGGATTTGAACTCACGACCTTCCAATCGGTAGCCCAACTTCTTAACCACTGAGCTACCACCGTCCTGGTGTTTGATGATACACACACCTGTGTGTATAAATAACAGTGTTTGTGTATGATTGGTTTAGGAATCGCGCTCGGAGTCGAGGAGTGTAAGTCACTGAGGTTCACACGAATCAACAAGCCGATCCCAGGCACGCTCGCCTGCTCGCTCCAAACGTGACTCGCGCTCCGAATCACGCTCCCAGTCGCGCTCCAAATCAGAGTAAGTTCTCACATTAACACACAATATCAAGAATGTTTTTTTTTTTAGAACTGTGTACTTGGTATGGAGAACACTCCTGTAGAAGGTTGTCCTGTATATTTCAGCACTACCACTGAGATTCTAAACTCCAGTCCTGAGGACGCATTGCCTTGTACAGGCTGAAGTGTTCACTGTGCTCAGGGTGCTTGGCTTACAGGTGTAATAGTCAGGTGTTTATTTCATTCTTATACAAAAAATCTGCAAGAAGTTCAACATCATTCAGATATCTAACCCACCTACTTAACTGCTAGAGAGCTAATCTTGAAATAAATTGGCTAATCTTGCCTAATGCTCCTTTAATAATTACAGCCCCTACTGAAAGTATTGGAACAGCAAGGTGAATTCTTTTTGTGTTCACTAAACACTGAAGACATTTGGGTTTGAGATCAAAAGATGAACATGAGACAATAGATCAGAATTTAATCAATCGGAGCCATTGCACAAACATTGGGCGTAGCCAATACAACAATCTGAAATGTCCTGAAAAAGAAAGAAACCTCTGGTGTACTGAGCAACAGACACCGAATGGGTCGGCCAAGGAAAACAATAACAGCTGATGATAGAAACATTGTGAGAGCTGTGGAGAAAAACCCAAAAACATCAGTCCGTGACATCACCAACAACCTCCACAGGGCAGGGGTGAAGGTATCACAATCCACTGTTGGAAGAAGACTTAGAGAGCAGAAATATAGAGGCCATACCACAAGATGCTCATGATCCAAAACATACAAGCTGATCTGTGAAACATGGTGGAGGTAGTGTCATGGCTTGGGCTTGCATGGCTGCTTCTGGAACAGGATCACTAATCTTTATTGATGATGGAACTCATGATGGTAGCAGCAGAATGAATTCAGAAGTTTACAGGAACATTTTGTCTGACAATTTACAGAGAAATGCATCCAAATTAATCAGGAGGAACTTCATCATGCAGCAAGACAACGATCCAAAACACACTGCCGAATCAACAAAGGACTTCATCGGGGGGGAAAGTGGGAGGTTTTAGACTGGCCAAGTCAATCACCAGACCTTAACCCAACTGAGCAGCATTTCACCTCCTGAAGAGGAGACTGAAGGGAGAAACCCCCCCGAAACACATAACAACTGAAAGAAGCTGCAGTAAAAACCTGGAAAAGCTTCAAGTTATTTCAAGTAACTTTAAGTTACTTTTGCTCATGTAAGAATTGGGTGGTCTGCCACTAAAATTGCCATGTTCTAAGTTCTTTAACACATCTAGATGTAAATATCAAGAAATGAAAGCTAAAATTCTGATCTCCATCTTTTGGTCTCAAATGCAAATGTCTTCAGTGTTTAGCAGAAAGCACAAACAAAAGAATTGGCCTTGCTGTTCCAATACTTTCAGAGGGGACTGTAACTGATCAGGTCATTAGGGGGTTCCCATGACTGGAATTGAGAACAAGCAGCTTCCAGCTAACTTTGGTTCTTCTGGATTTTACCCTGTGAGCCTTTATTCCTGTACCTTGCTCCATTTGTGGAAGAAGGTGTTAAACCTCCTGCAGTGTAGTACAGGACTACGTGCCTGATCCCTGAGGTCTTGTTTTTCATCTCTCTCTTCAGCTCTCGTTCTCATCGCAGTTCTCGGAGACACTACAGTCACTTGTGCTCTCGCTCTCGGCGCCGTCGCTCACGCAGCCGCTCCTACAGTGGGGAATCACGGCGTCGGCGGAGCCCCTCACACTCCCCCATGAGCAACCGCAGGCGACATGTAGGCAACAGGGTGAGTCTCCAACATGTGATGAACCTTTATCTGTGTTCTGATGGGACTCTTACTGGGGACTGGTCAGTAACCCGCACCCCCTACCCCCTACCGCTCGTCAGCAAGGGTGCGTTGAAGAAATGCTTTAGCTGTGGTTTTCACGCTGTGGTTTGTTATGAAGTTTTGTAGGCGAACCCTGATCCCAACACATGTTTAGGAGTGTTCGGGTTGAGTTTGTACACCACAGAGCGAGATCTGCGGGAGGTTTTCTCAAAGTACTGCCCACTTACGGACATGTGCATCGTCTACGATCAGCAGGCACGCCGCTCGCGAGGGTTCGCCTTTATTTCCTTTAGAACAAAGAGGACTCGCAGGAGGTGGTTCACTTTCTGTTAAAACAACCAACACGGAACATACCACAAGTCCATCGCTGTTTACACCCCCACACACCACCATGTGCCACCCCCACACACCACCATGTACCACCCCCACACACCACCATATACCACCGCCACACACCACCACGTACCACCACCACACACCACTGCCACACACCACCACACACCACCGCCACACACCACCATATACCACCACACACCACCACGCACCACCATATACCCCCACACACCCTCACCCCACACACCGCCACACACCACCGCCACACACCACACACTAACGTTAACATGGACACTTCATAATGACCATGTTCTTTTTGTACATGCAGGCTAAAGAGAGAGCAAATGGGATGGAGCTGGACGGCCGCAGGATCCGAGTGGACTTCTCCATCACCAAGAGACCACACACCCCTACTCTGGGGATCTACATGGGCCAGCCCACATAGTGAGTGTGGGGGTGTGGCAGTCAGGTATTTGTGTATTAGGGGGTGGTGTTAATCGTGTGTGTGTGTGTGTGTGTGTGTGTGTGTGTGTATGTGTGTGTGTTACAGTGGAGGTGGAGGTCCCAGTCTGAGTCGGCGTCGTGATTATTATAATCGAGGCTACAATTGCTATGACGACTGTGATTACTACAGCAGATTGTACAGGTGAGACTGAGCATGCTCAGAACATCACATCACACTCAGATTATTAATATTTTAACAGATTACACTAATCTGTGTGTGTGTGTGTGTGTGTGTGTGTGTGTGTGTTTTAAAGGAGGAGGTCTCCGTCTCCGTACTACAGCCGTGGTGGATATCGCTCACGTTCACACTCTCGCTCCTACTCCCCCCGTGAGTCTCACACACACACACACACACACACACACACACACACACACACACACACACACACACACACACACACACACACACTGGTGTTATTCTGAATACTTCTCCCTAGTGTTTACATTTTTATATTAAAGTCTTTTTGTTGTTTCATTTAAAATGTACAGAATGCTTTTTATTTTTTTGTTTAAATAATTTTATCTGTTTTTCTGAACCATAATCAAATGAATTAGAACAATTCTAGGTTTTATTTATTTATTGTTTACTGTTTATTAGTGTTTACTTTTCACTACTCTTTTTTTACACTTAAAATTTTTTGTAGATATTTATTTATTATATATTGTAGATATTTATTTATTATTGTAGATATTTATTTATTATGTGTTGTAGATATTTATTATATATTGTAGATATTTATTTATTATATGTTGTAGATATTTATTATATATTGTAGATATTTATTTATTATGTGTTGTAGATATTTATTTATTATATGTTGTAGATATTTATTATATATTGTAGATATTTATTTATTATATGTTGTAGATATTTATTATATATTGTAGATATTTATTTATTATGTGTTGTAGATATTTATTATATATTGTAGATATTTATTTATTATATATTGTAGATATTTATTTATTTTATATTGTAGATATTTATTTCACTGTGGTGTTTCATTAATTCTTATAAATATATTTTCTCCTGTCTTGTTTAATATTTGTTTATTTATGTTTATATCTTTAAACATCTTTGGAGGTTTATATATATTTTTCTCTTTTTTGTTAGATGTGTTTGCTTTTTAAAATTTTTATTTCTTTAAAAATATTTTCTCTCCTGAATCTCGTCTACATTTATTTATTTCCCCTAAAAAACTGGTTATATTTTAATTCATGTTTGTTATTGATTAATTATGCAATGTGTGTAGTTTTAGTTTAGATGTAATTAACACAGTCCTGTTTTCTCCCTCAGGTCACTACTGATCCCCACTGATCCCCACTGATCACTACTGATCCCCGTCTGTGTTGAACCCTGATGCTATGTTTAATGGAGCTGTGAGGGTGGAGTTCAGACAGCTGTAGCCAGCTGTGTACGTGACCATGTGTGTGTTCTGTTATAGTGATGATGCTCTCTGTGTGTGTGTGTGTGTGTGTGTGTGTGTGTGTGTGTGTGTGTGTGTTAGTTAAAGCTGATGGTTTTCTCCTAATAAACCAGTTTACGTCACACTGCCAGATCTGTTCCTCGTTGTGTTTCTGATATAAAACACATTAATTCACCATCTTTATCCTCTCTCTTTAATTTAATAAGAAAAATAAAACAATCGCAGAGAAACCGCAAAGAAGTGTAAACTCCTCCGTCTGTTACAAAGCTCTGACACTGGAGACTCCTTCCATATATACACTCTGTTTATGAGGAGCGTCTATAAGTTTATAAAACACAAACCTGCACTGAAATGATGGCGATAATAACAACACTGGCTTTTCATTTTGTTTTCCACTTTTATTAAAGTGCAGTTAACAGTTTTATTCTCCGTGTGTAGCGTACACGGTGGTTAGAGATGTCACCCTGATCATGTGACCTAATCAGTAATGAGTAAAGGCTATATTTGTAGAAATAATTACAAACCAAAAGGGTTAAAGATAAAAATCTCCCACTTTTAATTACATCCATCAGAGAAATTTCCTCAGGTATAATTTTATAAATAAACTGAATCTTTATATATTTATTTATATATTGCAAACTTATTTGAATTGTTTCTATTGGTCCATTCATCATGTGGTGATCACATGACATTTAAAAAAAAACAAAATTACACACACCACATTATAATGTAATACAGCACCTCCTATACAAACACAAACATTTAAAAGTCTGTTGTAAACTGCACTGCATGTATGAGTGTGTGTGTGTGTGTACGAGTGAGTGTGTGTGAGTGTACGAGTGAGTGTGAGTGTGTGTGTGTGTACGAGTGTGTGTGTGTACGAGTGAGTGTGTGTGTGTGTACGAGTGTGTGTGTACGAGTATGTGTGTGTGTGAGTGTGTGTGTGTGTGTGTGTGAGTGTGTGTGTGCGAGTGTGGGTGTACGAGTATGTGTGTACGAGTATGTGTGTGTGTGAGTGTGTGTGTGTGTGAGTGAGTGTGTGTGCATCAGCGATCTTTGAGCTCTGGGTGTGTCTACGCTATGTGTGTGTGTGCGTTTCTATAGCGACGGATGAGTGCGGACGGCAGCAGGGCAGCGCAGGCGATGAGCAGCAGCTTCAGCACCACGCTCCACGACAACACATCATCCAGAGACGACAGATCAGACAGGACCACGCCCGTCTGTACACACACCAGGTTATATGGCATCAGACCTACACACACACACACACACACACACACACACACACACGCACAGAGCAGGTTATACAGCATCAGACCTGAAAAAATCTGTGAAAACTTTCTTCTTTTTGAAATATCATCTCTCGCCTGGTCTCTGATTTACAGAAATGCACTGTACACGTGTGTGTGTGTGTGTGTGTGTGTGTGTGTGTGTGTGTGTGTGTGTGTGTGTGTGTGTGTGTGTGTGTGTGTGTGTGTGTGTGTGTGTGTGTGAGAGAGAATGGTACCGATGAGAACTGAGAGGGAGAAGTATGTGAGCGGGATGTTGACGATCGGAGAACTCATGTTGAGGAACCAGTTTGGACTCATGGGGAACAAACGCAGGAACAACAGGAAGAAGAACAAACTGCTCTGGTTCTCCTCCACCTACACACACACACACACACACACACACACACACACACACACACACACACACACACACACAGTTAGTACACAGTGGATCGTATATGTGTGGAAATCAGACCCTTCTCTCCTAGTTCCCAGATCTGCTTACATAGTTCCTCTAGTTTACTAGTTCTGGTTCTCCCAGGTTCTAGAGTCCGGTTCCTAGATTTTAGATCCTACTTCCCAGTTTCTAGTTTGTACTCTTAGATCTCCTGCTTTACTACTTCTCCATTTTTGGATCCAACGGTGCCTTGATACTGAGTTCTAGTTCTAGTTCTAGTTCTCCATAGCTCCTAGTTCTCGTTCTCCTTTATCCACTTCATAGTTTCCTTAGTTTACTAGTTTCTCCTGCAGTTCCTGTTTACTATTCCATAGTTTATCATTTCCAAAATTTTATTTAATTTAATTTTTCCAAAATCTTTTCCTAGTTCTCCTACTTTCTAGTTTCTGATTAGTTTATGGTTAATTTTACTCAGTTTTTAGATCGTCTAGTTCCCGAGTTGTAGGAACTCTAGTTTTCTAAAGTTTCCCTGAGATTCGAGAACCTAGTTCCTAATTTCCACATCCCAGTCCTTAGTACTAGTTCCTCATCGCTTCTAGTTCTCATTCTTATATTTTCTTCCCAAATCAAGTTCCTCATAGTTTAATTATCCTACTTCATAATTTCCTTTGTTTACTAGGTTCTAGTTCCTAGTGAAAGTTCCACCAGTTCCTGTTTACTGCTTCAGTTTCTAGTTCCTGAAGTTTATTAGTTCCTCTAGTTTATAATTCCTAAATCTAACTTCCATTTCCCCTGCTGTCTGATTTCTCTCCCAGTTTACTATGATTTCCACATCCCAGGTTCTAGATCCTCAGGGTTCTAGTTACCAATGTCTAGTTTTTGTTCTTGTAGTTAGTTCCTAGTTTCCCTAAATTATAGTTTAAGGTTCTAGTTATCCTGATTTCCATTTTCTTTCATATTTGCTCGCTCTTGTTTCTGTAGAGTTTAGATCCCAGTGTTTTAATTTTAATATCCAAGTTCTTTACACCTGATTTTTCTAGTTACCCTGCAGGTACTTTCTTATTCTAGAATATTCCTAGTTCTCAGCTTCCAGTGTTTACACAAACACTTCCTCATTATAACCCGAAACATCACTTCTGTTTCCGGCTCGTCCGCTGTAACGGCAACTTTACAATCAACTTTATAATATTTTACACCTGGTGTCTCCTTTTAGTAAAGCGTCAGACTGCATGCTTCACGCTATTTCAAAACGGAAATATGCCATAACGTGAGTGAGAGTGCAAGTGGACTCTTACAGTTCCTCTAGTTTATAGTTTGTATTTCTAGTTAGTTTTAGTTGCCAGATTTCCCAATCCCCATAGTTTCTATTAACTGTTTCCTGCTTACTAGTTCCCTCAGTTCCCCTAGACTGTAGTTTCAGGTGAACCTCGTGGTCACCTCAGAGTGTGTGTGTGTGTGTGTGTGTGTGTGTGTGTAGTAGTAGTAGTGAGATACACACACACCTTTCTCTGCAGCTGGGAGACTCTGTCGGGGAACATGCGGACGATGTGCTGCTTGCCGAAGATCTGAGAGAGCAGGAAACACATCGAGGCTCCTACAGTGGTGAGAACACTGCACAGCACCAGACCCAGCCAGGGTCCGAACAGCGCCCCTGCCAGGATGTTCTGCACACACACACACACACACACACACACACACACACACACACCACTCAGAAACAACAGTGAAGTCATAGAATCAGTGGATTATATCATACCAGCATGTAGTGTAACACCGCTATCCCTCTCTCTGTGTGTGTGTATGTACCAGTAGCGATGACCCCGGGATGGCAAAGGCCTGTTTGTACAGATAAGCGCTGGAGAACAGGAGCAGGACGAAGCCGCTGTGTTGCAGCTTATAGAACCGTAACAACCCAGCCATCTGCTTTAACTCCTGCAGGTCAGATGGGAACTTCAAGCTGACACACACACACACACACACGTATATACAGATACACACACACGTATATACACACACACACACACACACACACACATATATATACAGACACACACACACACACGTATATACAGACACACACACACACACACACTCATCAGGATATAGTAGGCATGGGTTAATGAAGCCTCATTAAACTTGTTAAGCTCTTTTCTGCAGTTCCTGTACCTTCACCTCCTCAGTACTGTGTAGTGTTTAATTCTAGTTCCTATAATTCTACATCCTGTACACTAGAATAAACATAAACCCTTTGAAGTTCTGCTTTTATAACGACATAAACTAAAGGCTAACACAAGCTCAGTATGATGATGGTTTACTGCAGGTGTCTACAGGAACATCATGCAGCACTACACAGGGACACTTATAGAGGCAGTAGGGTGTGATTTGGGACACAGCCGGACAAACAGAAGAATTAACCCACATTATTTCCCTTACATGAATATATACATGGTTTATTGAGGTTATTTTAATGAAATGAAGGACAGTGTGTAGGTCTGAGTGCTAACTGACCTGATCAGTTCCCTCTCTCTACCGGGGTCTCCCTCCCCTTCCATTCGGTTCTGTTTGATGAGCCGCGGTACAGGAGGGAGATAAGAGGCCAGACAATACAGATATAAAGTAGAAATTAAAATTACACCTCCTAAACCCAGGACGGAGCGCATGGTTCCGGCAACACACAACCAGGAAGTGTGGAGCACAGGGGCGAGCCATGAACAGATCACGTGACTGTGGGCAGCCAATTGGAATTCGTGCTTAGTTTCAATGTTTAAAAACTTTTTAAATGTTTCAGAACGTCTATGGAGTATAACGGCGTTTTAGTGCCACATAAAAATAAAATAAATAATGATTGCGAGAATAAAGTAATATTTTGAGAATAAAGTCATAATTACACCGCGGTAAAGTTGGTTTTATTTCGGACATTCGCAGATTCGAGCTTCAATTTCTCAGGAAATAAACACACAAAAAGGACAAAATGTGTATTAAAAATATATTCAGTTGTATTTTGTTTTCTGTTCACTTCAGAGCAAGAAAATACACATGTTGTCAATTTTGTGTGTTTATTTCTTGAGAAATAGAAGCGCGAACCTCGAATCTGCGAATGTCCGATATAAAACTAACTTTACCGCGGTGTAATTTTGACTTTATTCTCAAAATATTACGACTTTATTCTCGTGATCTTAATTTATTTTATTTGTTTTAAGTGGCACTAAAACGCCGTCGTAGTGGAGAATATCACTATTGAGTTTAATAAAAAAAAATGTAAACTAAATTAAAATTTATATTTAAACTTAAATAAATAAAATAAAAACTAACGAGGGAAATCGAACAAAAATAATAACACGCAAATCTATATAGATCTATATTTTTATTAGATTTTTTTTTTAGTTTTTAAAATATATTTTACTAATACAAAGTCAAAAAATGCACTTGTTTAAATATATTTATCATTTTCCCCTGGAGTTTATGGAGTCCACTTGCAGGAGAGCGGCGCAGTTTTGCGCAGATCGCGCGCTTCGTTCTTGTCTGTAACTGTATGCGCGGATTGTGCGCAGTGCTGCAGCGCCTGAACACACCTTCACCTCTTCACTAGTTGGCCCAGCGTTAGAGTAACAGTCACTCTGGACTTTCACCTGCTGTTGTGCTTCAATTAAATAGGAAAAAAAAAACAAACACATGATATCAAGGTGAAGTTTGTGAACGGACCAAAGTCCTGTTCTTTTAAAACTAGGTACAAGTCCCACAGACAGCAGTGCGTCAGGAAAAGTTTCTTTAAGCGCAGTTTGGACGCAATGGCTCGGTACACGCGCGTGAAGGAATCAATCGCTTTGATCACTCTTACTAACCCACCTGTGAACGCGCTCAGGTGAGTCTAACCAAACCAGCTGTGTGTGTGTGTGTGTGAGAGAGAGAAACAGCTGTCAGACAGTAGTGTTTTACACTAACACACTCACCCTTATTTAAGGTGTGTTAATAAATATGCTGATGAGTCTCTCAGGTGTGTTAGAGCAGGTAAAACCTCTGCACTGCTGCACCCTTAGAGTCCCGTTTACAGTCTGTCTCTCTCTCTCTCTCTCTCTCTCAGTGCTGCAGTACGGAGGGGTATAGTGGACTCGGTGACCCGGGCGCTGAAGGACCAGCAGGTGAAGGCTGTGGTGTTCTGTGGAGAGAATGGGAAGTTTTGTGGAGGTGAGAGAATGATGTAGCAGGGGTATACAGGGGTAGATTTACAGGAGCCCTTGGCTTCTGGTGGTTGCCTACCTTTGTCTAGTGCTAAGTCCACCCCTGAGGGTATATATCATATTATACAGCATTTATATAATAGATTACTCCCTTACCACTCATCCAACATTCATTTAGCATTTATATAGCACCCAGTGTGACATATGCTGTAATAAGGTTCATAAAGCACACGCATAGCGCTCATATGGTGTATCAGTGATAACAGTCCCCTCCGAGAGTATTGGCCTTGCTGTTCCAATACTTTTGGAGGGTGCTGTGTGTACTATTTGGTACACACAAGTGCCCAAAAATAACGTGATCATCTACGTATTGAATAGCACTTTTAATTCTAAGATAGTTCTCTTATAGGGTTTATAAGGTTGTACTGCTCATATAGAGCTTATACAGTAACATTCACATAGTGTTCATAAAGCACTCACACCTGTGTGTGTGTGTGTGTGTGTGTGTGTGTGTGTGTGTGTGTGTGTGTGTGTGTGAACTTGTAGGAGCAGACATTAAGGAGTTTTCTGGCTCCATGTCCGGTCCTCCTCTGGTTCCAATGATCCACTCTATGGAGGCTGGAGAGAAGCCGATGGTGGCGGCCATAGAGGGCGTGGCTCTGGGAGGAGGACTGGAGCTAGCGCTCGGCTGTCATTATCGTATCGCTAACACTGAAGTAAAACACACACTCACATACATGTGGTTTTACAGGGTGGTATGACAGTGAGTTGTTACGGTGTGTGTGTGTGTGTGTGTGTGTGTGTGTGTTAGGCCCGTTTGGGTCTCCCTGAAGTGACCCTCGGTTTACTTCCTGCTGCTGGAGGAACTCAGCGTCTTCCTCGACTCATTGGCATCCCTGCAGCCCTGGAGCTAATCACCACAGGTCTCTCTCTCTCTCTCTCTCTCACACACACACACACACACACACACACACACACACACACACACACACACACACACACACAGAGAGAGTAATCTGTGTTTGGAGTTGTAATGTGTGTGTCTCTTCAGGTCGCCATGTTTCAGCTCAGGAAGCTCTGCAACTCGGCATGGTGGATCAGGTTACTGAGGGGAACGCCGTGCAGGCTGCCATGGAGCTCGCTCTCAGTGTAATAGGTGTGTGTGTGTTGTGTATGTTTTGTGTGTGTGTGTGTGTGTATTTATTGTGTGTGCATATTGTGTGTGTGTGTGTGTATTTATTGTGTGTGTGTGTGTGTGTATTTATTGTGTGTGTGTGTGTGTATTTATTGTGTGTGTGTGTGTGTGTGTGTGTGTATTTATTGTGTGTGTGTGTGTGTGTGTGTGTGTGTGTGTGTGTGTATTTATTGTGTGTGTGTGTGTGTGTTACAGGTCAGCCGTTAAACCCCCGCAGGTTGAGTCTGCGAGCCCCTGTGTGGGCACCGGGTGTGGACGGTGTGTGTGATGCGGCTTTATCACAGGTGAAGCAGCGTTCTCGGGGAGCGATGGCTCCGGTGGCCTGCGTTCAGGCCGTCAGAGCAGCGGCCATGTTGCCCTATGGTAAAGGAATGGACAGAGAGAGACAGCTGATGGACACGCTCTTCAGGTCCAGCCAGGCTCGAGCCATGCAGTACGCCTTCTTTGCTCAGAGGAATGCTGGGAAATGGAGTCTTCCTAACGGAGTGCAGTGGAACAACACCAAGACCAGGGATGTCCAACGAGCCGGAGTCATCGGTACGTATCTAGAAAGTGCCACTCAGATTGTCCATCATTAAAATAAACCTTATCTCTTTTGAGTTTAGCAGTTTCCCCAAAGTGGCTAAATGTTGGTATCTGTTCCTCCTTAGGTCTGGGCACCATGGGTCGGGGAATTGCCGTGTCCCTCGTTAAAGCAGGGATCTCTGTAGTTGCCATAGAGACGGATGCAAAGCAGTTGGAGTCGGGTAAGAAGGCGGTGACGGCCATGCTGCAGAGAGACGCTCAGAGACGAGGAGTCAGTCCTCCGTTACACCTCCTCACGTTCACTCTCTCCTTCCACCAGCTGAGAGATGTAGACCTGGTCATCGAGGCTGTGTTTGAGGACATGAACCTTAAAAAGCGTGTTTTTAGCGATCTGTGCAAAGTGTTGAGGGCGAACACGCTAATCTGCACCAACACGTCGGGGCTGAGCGTGGACGAGCTCGCGGCGGTCACCGATCGACAGCCCCTGGTGGTCGGGATGCATTTTTTCGCTCCAGCTCATGTCATGAAGCTTCTCGAAGTTGTTTATGGATCCAGATCGTCTCCTGAAGCTGTTGCCACAGCAATGGCACTTGGAAAGAGAATTGGAAAGGTGTGTGTCGCTGTAGGCAACTGCCCTGGGTTTGTGGGTAACCGCATGCTGAAGCTTTATCTGGATCAGTCTGTCTACCTGCTGGAGGAAGGAGCCACACCTGAGCAAGTGGACCAGGCTCTCGAGGAGTTTGGATTTGCCATGGGGATCTTCAGAGTGACCGATCTTTCTGGTTTGGATGTTGGATGGAGGGTTCGGAAGGCTTCTGGTTTGATCGGGCCTGGCGTCGACCCAGTAAAGCCTTCGCGATGGCGGCTTGGACGGAGATACTGCCCGCTTCCTGACTTGCTGTGCCAACAGGGACGCTTCGGACAGAAAACGGGCCGTGGATGGTACCTCTACGACTCTCCTGGGTCCAAAGAAGCGAAGTCTGATCCGGAGATCCGAAACTTCCTGGAGGATTACAGGCATAAATATGGGATCGTACCACGACGCATCACCTCACAGGAAGTGATTGAGCGATGTGCCTTTGCTTTGGCCAACGAGGGATTCCGTATCCTGGAGGACGGGATAGCAGCAGGTCCAGAAGACATTGACGTGATCTACCTGTTCGGTTACGGATGGCCGAGACATCGCGGAGGTCCGATGTTTTACGCTTCTCAGGTTGGGTTGTCCATAGTGCTGGAGAAACTGGAGCATTATCACCGCGTTCACCCGGACGTGCCGAGTCTGGAGCCGAGCCGCTTACTGAGGAGACTGGTGGCTGAAGGAAGTCCACCAATACAGCAGTGGAAGAGTCATATTGAGAACCTGCGCAGTCACCTGTAAAGAGTCATATCGAGAACCTGCGCAGTCACCTGTAAAGAGTCATATCGAGAACCTGCGCAGTCACCTGTAAAGAGTCATATCGAGAACCTGCGCAGTCACCCATAAAGAGTCATATCGAGAACCTGCGCAGTCATCCATAAAGAGTCATATCGAGAACCTGCGCAGTCATCCATAAAGAGTCATATCGAGAACCTGCGCAGTCACCTGTAAACCAGATGATAAATGTTAATAAACGTCAATAATCAGAAATGATCACTGAAGCAGAACAACTCTCATCAAGTATCAGGAGAACATATTTAACTTTACACTTGTTAACTGTTAACAAGCCAATAATAATAATAATAATAATAATAATAATAATAAAAACAGAAAACATTCTGTTGCTTTTGGTTCCATTTAGTTCTGTTTGTTTTAGGGCTGTTTTGTTTCACTGTGTTCTGTTCCGTATGGTTCTGTTCCGTATGGTTCTGTTCCGTTTGGTTCTGTTCCGTATGGTTCTGTTCCGTATGGTTCTGTTCTGTATGGTTCTGTTCTGTATGGTTCTGTTCCATGCTTCCTGAGGAGGAAAAGTTTATGGTGGACATTTAAAATTATAAATTCAGTCATTCATATAAAAATGTGTCATTCAGTTTGGTTGTGTTTCTGGTTGGTTGGTTCTGGTTGGTTCTGGTGTGTCAGTGGTGTGAGGAACCGTGTGCTGATCTGTCGTCTCTGTTCAGTGTAAAGCATTAGTACGTGAGATGGTACTGCGCTATAATCCTCAGGTACTCCATAGTCCACTACACTGCACAGTACAGGTGCGTAGTGTCTGATTAGAGACAGGGGGAGGAACGCTGACTGATGGACCTTCTCTTTTTAAATTTTTTTATTTAATTTTAAACACTGAGCATTAACCATAAGCCCTATTCAGATGGGATTAAATGTACATGGGGTCCTGGGGTAATTTACCTATTTTACTGGAGCTCCTCTGTGATTTTATTTCTGTCCGGATCAGTTTTTCTCTGTCCTCCTCTGAGAAAATAACAAATTCACCAAACTCAGCACTCGTCTGATCATTTTAGTTCAGACATTTATTTAGTCCAACTGTTTCATGTAATTGTGATTTCACCAGTTCAAGTAGTTTTCTGCAAAAAAGCCACAGCAAAATGAAGCATTTTTGACCACAACAATCCCAAAAAAACCCTCTGAAATCCTGAACGGACCGGGTAGCGTGTCTATCAGTTATTAAACACTTCCTGAATCATCAAACGAAAAATATATGATTCTTGTATATTTTGTGATTTTGAGTTGTTTTTTCAAATTAGTGCTGGAACTTTGGTTCAACCCCAAACTGAAATTAGATCCAGCGTCTCGTCTCTACTCCAGATCCTCTTCGAGCTCCACTCGGATGGTGTGGACGGAGTCTGATCATATCCCGGCGTGGCACAAACATACGGGTTCGTAGAAAATACAACTCAGAATAGGGGCTATAGTCACATGATAAGATTCTGGACTGTGATTGGTCAGGCGGAGAGAATAGATTTCAGAGTGACATTGACTCGGTGTGTCAGTGTGTTGAGAGCAGGATTAATTAATGATGAATGATTAAGATAAATAATATTTATTGATTTATTACTTGATTATTTTCTGCTTTTGTTTTTTTTTTTTTAAATAAATAGAGAAATGATATATTTTTCAGTAATTAATATATTTATCTTGTACACTGAATAATAACATGACTATAAGATGTGGTTCTGCTGTGTGTAATGTGAACATATCTACTACATGTTAAATCCTTACATACGTGTGAGAAATCACGCAGGTACATGATGATTTACTGTCGAGATTAAATACAGATGAATATTAATGTTTTATTTTAAAATCATTGCTACAGTAAACTATGGATTTATACTTTATAAAATTAATTATAATGACTTAATAAAATTCATAAATAAATCATTTTGTGTGTGTCTACACTCTAAAAAACACTGGGATAAAAACAAGCCCAAGGGCTGGGAATACAGGACAGAACACATTCTGGGTTAAACTAGTCCATCAAGTTGGGCCGTTAATTTTAAACCAGCAAATGAGTTGTTTTTCAACCCAAAGGATGGTTTCATTTTTACAAAAACGCCGGGTTAATTTTATTTCATAAATGGGTTAATATTTTCAGGGTTATTTTTACCCTTTGAAAGTGTAAAATATACACACAACATGGTGCCTCCTTTATTTATACACCAGAAGGTGTTCAGAAATGTATTATTAGCGCTGCTAATGTGGTGTTTATATATAGACTTTGAAGTAAATGACTCAAATAAGTCATGTATTTAAGACCAAAACGTCAGATTTTGATCGAATGAGACGTTTAAAACATCCAAAAACCCCTGAGTAACCCATTTACGATCTAGTGGGAATTACAGACAAGTAAGACAAAGCTAATGAAGATAGCAATGCATTTAATGTCACGTAACCTGGACTGTTAGCACACGTTTTTGCTTTTTCTACTGTACAGTAATGGTTTTATGGATAAACATATTGATACGAACCTTCACTCATTTTAAGACACCCCTGTGTCTAGTTAAGGACGACACATTTTGTGTGTTAGTACATTTCCACAAAAAGATGTGTTGTTTATACTTTTCCCCCATAATTATCCTAAAATGCTATTTGTTTGTATGCTAAAATTCTACTAAAATGCTCACAAAATAAACAAACAATTGCATGAAATTCAGGTGACATTTATTAAAATCCTTTAAACATTTGACAGACGTAAGAATTGGAGTTGATGCATCTTCTTACAAATCTCTCGGCCATCTGTGAAGACGAGTCCCGCTGCCTTCCGTCTGAAAAGCTGTACAAGAGCAGAAAGAGTGTTGGTTTAGATGTTAGCTGCAAAATATGTACAAATGTATATTGTATATGTATATTTTAGCTGTGTGCTAAAGTAATGTTATTATCTCAGGTGAGTGTGTAGGTTAGCATCACTAGCTAACCCTAACTCTGAGCCTCAGATAAGACGCAGAGAATTATAGAATAACCTCAGTCCATATTTCACAGACAACATAAACCTGTCAGTGAAAATGACCCAGTTACTAACCCAGCCATTGGGTTACACAAAACTACCCCAAAACTACCCAAGACTGAGAAAATAACCCAATTAAATGACCCAAAAGGCTCAACCCAGCGTTTGGGTAGAATAAATAACCCAGTGTAAATTCTGTGGTTTAAACCAAGTGTTAAAATTCTATAAATAATCTGTAACTCTCCATCACAGCCAATCGGATTCAGCCGTTAAAGTTTTAATCACTGTATTAAAAAAATATATATATTAAGATGATCTTAATGCATTTATGTAAATTCACTTTTCTTCCTAGTGTATACATTTATTTATTTAAAGTGCATTTATTTTAAGTGTTTGGAATATTTAAGAGATAAATTAATCGTTAAAGAGTGAATTAATTGTATGTTGTCGCTTATAAAAGTAACGTTTCCCTCAATTGTTCCCAAAAATAATAAAATATCACAAATTTTAAATCAGTTCACAAAGTTTTAAAGCAGTTTAAATCGATATTACTGCGGTGTTTCTGAACAGAGCGCCTTTCCTGCGCATGCGCATGCAGACTTCAACGAGTTTCCAGAACACGCGTCACTTCCGGCTTCGTTTTTGAAATTTCTTGGTTACTCGGTGCAAAAACGTGTTTTATTTTATTTTATTTTATTTAAGCTAGAATATATTATTATTACCTGTTAGAGTGTAAGCGGTGTGATGGATATTCAAGGTGAGTGAGATGTGTTTATGAGTTTAATTCACCGCTAAATGTAATTAAATATGTTTGTCCTTACTAATGTGTAGCTGGGTGATGTTAGCATTAGCATGGCGCTAGCTGATTAGCCGGCTGCCTAGCTAATAAGGTTTTTATATTATTGCGTCATTACTGATGTGATTTATTTCGAACACAGGTTTATTATTTAATACATGTACATGATTAGAGAGATAGCAGGAGGAGCTGTAGGATTAGTGCTGTACTGTGTGTGTGAGAGAGAGTGTGAGTGAGTGAGTGAGTGAGTGAGTGAGTGAGTGAGTGAGTGAGTGTGTGTGTGTGTGAGTGAGTGAGTGTGAGTGAGTGTGTGTGAGTGAGTGTGTGTGAGTGAGTGTGTGTGAGTGAGAGTGTGTGAGTGTGAGAGTGTGTGTGTGAGTGAGTGAGTGAGTGAGTGTGTGAGTGAGTGTGTGAGTGTGTGAGTGAGTGTGTGTGTGAGTGTGTGAGTGTGAGTGTGTGAGTGTGAGTGTGTGAGTGAGAGTGTGTGAGTGAGAGTGTGTGCGCGAGAGTGTGTGCGCGTGCGACAGAGCGTGTGTGTGTGTGTGTGTGTGTGTGTGTGAGAGAGTGTGAGCGTGTGTGTGAGCGAGTGTGTGAGCGAGTGTGTGAGTGTGTGTGTGTGAGCGAGTGTGTGAGCGAGTGTGTGAGTGTGTGTGTGAGTGTGTGTGTGAGTGTGTGAGTGTGTGAGTGTGTGAGTGTGTGAGTGTGAGTGTGAGTGTGAGTGTGTGAGTGTGAGTGTGTGAGTGTGTGAGTGTGAGTGTGAGTGTGTGAGTGAGTGTGAGTGAGTGTGTGAGTGAGTGTGTGAGTGAGTGTGTGAGTGAGTGTGTGAGTGAGAGTGTGTGAGTGTGAGTGTGTGAGTGAGTGTGTGTGTGAGTGTGTGTGTGTGAGTGTGTGTGTGTGTGTGTGAGTGTGTGTGTGTGAGTGTGTGTGTGAGTGTGTGTGTGAGTGAGTGTGTGAGTGTGAGTGTGTGTGTGTGAGTGTGAGTGTGTGTGTGTGTGTGTGTGTGTCGGCTCAAACTCAACTATAAACAGGTATAAACTGTTCAGATAAATAAAGTGATGAATAGACACCGATGTTGACAGTTACATAAAGGTGGCTGTACCTGTGATAGGGAACTCTTAATTTATAATGCAGTTTATTATTATTATTATTATTATTATTATTATTATTATATAATATACACGCCACAGTCAGTGTCAGAGTTCACTGAGGTTTCCCCCCATACTGATGTTTGATGTGAACAGTAACTGAAGCTCTGGACCTGCAGCTGCATGATTTTATACACTGCTCTGCTGACACATGATTGGCTGATTGGACAACTGGCTGATTCCTAATAAAGTGGCCAATGAGTGTGGATTAAAATATTATATTTACACAACAGCTAAAACCCACAGAAGCTTCTCTGACGTGCTTTTATACACTATTTGTATTTTATTTTTCTGTGTTTTAAACTGGTTTGAGCCGAAATGTCCGTTGTCCTTCTGTGTCAGCTATGGAGCCGATGTCTCTGGGTTCTCCTTCTTCCCCAAAGCCTGTGTGTGGAGCTCAGTTCCTCCCCGGGTTCCTGATGGGTGACCTGCCTGCTCCTGCTGCACCACAGCCCAGACCCCTGACCCTGAGTGTGGGCGGAGCCGAGACCAGAGCCCTGCAATTCACAGGTCTCTTACACAATATTAATATTATCAACAACATTTGTTATTATAATTTTCAGTATTGTTATTATAATTATTATAACGGTTGCTGTAGGTGTGTCAGGTGGTTCTCCTCCTCAGCCGGTGGTTCCTACTCCTAAAGATAAAAGCGGTGCTCCACCTGTGAGGAGTATCTATGACGACCTGTCCAGTCCTGTGGTCGGGTTCTCCCCGCTCGCATCACGCAAACAGGTAAAACACACACACACACACACACACACACACACACACACACACACACACACACTATATATACTCTCACCCTCACACTATACTGTTTATTTCACAGTACACTGCAGTATTCAGACGTGTGTGTGTGTGTGTGTGTGTGTGTGTGTAGGCGTTCTCCGTGATGCACACTCCTCTGTCCGGTATGGCTGCAACTCCAGGATCCGGTGAGAAATGGTCACATGACCCTCCTGCTTTAGCTAATAGGGTTGTCTCAGGATCACAGCTCTGGGTGGGAGTGGCTTAGCAATTTTAGCATTAAAGATTTTAATGTGGGTTTTTGAATCCATAATACAGGAGGCCTACCTTGAAGTTTTAGATTGGAATGTGGGCGTGTCTGTGTTAAAGGCAAGGTCACTTAAATATGCCATAATTTCTGTACATGAACACGAGTATACGGATTCAAATACAAAGGATTCAAATGTTGAAGTTCTTGTCAGAGTTCAAAGACATGCCCAATTATGTTTACTCTGTGTGTGTGTGTGTGTGTGTGTGTGTGTGTGTGTGTGTGTGTGTGTGTGTGTGTAGTAGGCAGTGTGTTTAGCCCTGCCTCTTTAGGACAGATGAAGAGCACCCTGTCACCTGCACAGGTAGACCCATTCTTCACTCAGGGTGATGCCCTGTCTTCTGAGGACCAGCTTGATGAGACCTGGGTCACTGTCTTCGGGTAAGTATGTGAAGCCCTGCCTTTACTCGGGTCACGCGTGCGATCTTGGGTGTGGTTATGCCAAAAAAAAAAAAAAAAAAAAGACATGCATGTACCGTCCTGCAGGTTTCCCCCAGTCTCCGCCTCCTACATCCTGCTGCAGTTCGCTCAGTACGGGAACATCCTCAAACACGTGGTGAGTAACAAGGGTATAGATCAGCTTCTCTATCACACTATCTAACACTCCTCTAACTGTGTGTGTGTGTGTGTGTGTGTGTGTGTGTGTGTGTGTGTGTGTGTGTGTGTGTGTGTGTGTACAGATGTCTAACTCAGGAAACTGGATGCACATTCAATATCAGTCCAAACTGCAGGCTAGGAAAGCGCTTAGTAAAGATGGCAAGATATTCGGAGAAGCCATCATGATCGGAGTCAAGCCTTGTATCGATAAGGTACACACACACACAAACACACACTCGTACCACACAAGCGATATAAAGGTGTGTATGTGAGTACTGACGCGTGTGTGTGTGTGTGTGTGTGTGTGTCTACAGAGTGTGATGGAGTGCTCAGACAGGAGCAGTGCTGCAGTGTTCACTCCTCCGGTGAAGAACAGTAACAGTGTGGCTTCCATCTCCACACCACGATCATCCATGAGGCCCCTCAGCACACCACTGACACACAGCAACGCAGACTATCAGGTACACACGCGCATGTGCACACGGATACACACAGTGTCCAATACCGCGCTCGTTTACTCTGTGTTCATGCATGATATTAATGAAGAATATTCGTGCGGAAGAATGGTGGTGCACTACGACTTTGTGTAGATTTACACACATGACCCTTGATTCATCAGCTTCAGATCAGTGAACTGTGCAGAGGATAGTGCTACTTTTACACTAATGAATACCAGACTGACATGATCTCTCATATTCTACATACACATGCAACACGGAGCCACAATTTCAGGTACAAGAGTCATCTGAACTGAGATTTTCTCAATTCTGTGTAAACTAGAATTCCCCCCTTCATAAATATGAGCAAAAAAGGCTGTGAAAATTTGTCTTTATTGTTTAATCCTTTGACCTTTTGTTCAAAAAATTCACAAAAATCCTCTGCTTTCATGGATATCAAACACAGCTCAGGTTTAAAATATATATATTTGTTAAATATAGGTGTGCAACAATTATTGGCCCCCTTTTAGTCAATACTTTGTGCTGCCTCCCTTTGCCAAGATAACAGCTCTGAGTCTTCTCCTATAATGCCTGATGAGGTTGGAGAATACATGGCAAGGGATCTGAGACCATTCCTCCATACAGAATCTCTCCAGATCCTTCACATTTCGAGGTCCACGCTGGTGGACTCTCCTCTTCAGTTCACCCCACAGGTTTTCTATGGATATCAGGTCAGGGGACTGGGATGGCCAGGGCAGGACCTTGATTTTGTGGACAGTAAACCATTTTTTATGTTGATTTTGATGTATGTTTTGGATCATTGTCCTGCTGGAAGATCCGACCACGGCCCATTTGAAGCTTTCTGGCAGAGGCAGTCAGGTTTTCATTTAATATCTGTTGATATTTGATAGAGTCCATGATGCCATGTATCCTAACAAAATGTCCAGGTCCTCTGGCAGAAAAACAGCCCCAAAACATTAAAGAGCCACCACCATATTTAACCGTGGGCATGAGGTACTTTTCCACTGCATTTCGTTACCTTGTATTTATACATGTGTAATGACAATAAAGTTGAATCTAATCTAATCTAATCTAATATGGCTACCTCTCTGTGTGCTCCAAAACCACTTCTGGTGTTTATTGCCAAAAAGCTCTATTTTGGTTTCATCTGACCATAGAACCCGATCCCATCTGAAGTTCCAGTAGTGTCTGGCAAACTGAAGACGCTTGAGTTTGTTTTTGGATGAGAGTAGAGGCTTTTTTCTTGAAACCCTTCCAAACAACTTGTGGTGATGTAGGTGACTTCAGATTGTAGTTTTGGAGACTTTCTGACCCCAAGACGCAACTAACTTCTGCAATTCTCCAGCTGTGATCCTTGGAGATGTTTTGGCCACTCGAACCATCCTCTTCACAGTGCGTTGAGACGATATAGACACACGTCCAATTCCAGGTTGATTCATAACATTTCCAGTTGACTGGAACTTCTTAATTATTGCCCTGATGGTGGAAATGGGCATTTTCAATGCATTTACATTTACAGCATTTGGCAGACGCCCAACAGTGGTGGCTTGACAGTGCTGGAGTTTGTACTCACGACCTTCCGATCAGTAGCCCAACGTCTTAGCCACTGAGCTACCACTGCCCTCAATGCTTGTGCTATTTTATTATAGCCACTTCCCATTTTGTGAAGCTCAACAACCTTTTGCTGCACATTACATCACATATACCTTAGTTTTACCCATTGTTATGAATGACTAAGGGAATTTGGCCTGTGTGTTTCCTCATATTTATACCCCTGTGAAACAGGAAGTCATGGTTGAACAGTTTCCTGTTCCTAGTCACCCAGGTGTAATAAAAAATGTAAAATATCAATTGGAATATACTTCAAATATGTTTTTCTCTTATGAATTCATAGGGGTGCCAATAATTGTTGCACACCTATATTTGACGAAGATTTTTTTTTTTTTGATAACCTGTGTTGTGTTTGCAATTGTTTGATATCCATGAGAGCAGAGTATTTTTGTGAAATTTTCGAACAAAAGGTTAAACAATAAAGACAATTTTTCACAGCCTTCTTGCCTCATGTTACCAGGGGGTCGATATTAGTGGAGGGTGTATTTTACAGTTCAAACTCACCTATTATTAATTGCAAATGCGAGTGAAATGTCCGCACTGTCGAGCCCTGAGTTGTTGTATTAGTTGGTCAGTGCTTGTGCAGTGGCTCTGATCGATTTTTCCTCTTTTCTCAGATTCAGAATGGTTTGATTTTCTCCCATAGACAGCTTCAAACAAAAGGTGCCATGTTCTAAGTTGTTTAACACGTCTAGATGTGAATATCAGGAAATGAAAGCTGAAATTCTGATCTGATCTCATATTTATCTTTTGATCTTAAGCCCAAATATTTTCAGTGTATAGAACCCCCCCCCAAAAAAAAAAAAAAAGAAAGAAAGAAAGAAAAAGAAAAGGCTTTGCTGTTCCAGTACTTTTGGAGGTGACTGTATACACTAATGTTTCTCATCAGAACTAAAAAATGCTGGACAGGCCACGCTCACAAGGTTCTGCTGTTAGCTCCTAAAAACAGCTTCTTTTTTACTCATTGTACCAGGTAATTTGTACATCATTGGTGTAGATGTGCTTTTAGTCTTAGTGTGTGTGTGTGTGTGTGTGTGTGTGTGTGTGTGTGTGTGTGTGTGTGTGTGTAGGTGGTGTCTGACAAAGGAACCCCACGGAAAGATGACAGCTTTGTGTCCAAAGCGATGGAGTACATGTTCGGCTGGTGATGGAGGTGTGAGACAGGTGATGTCACCGGGTGATAGTGAGATGGAGGTGTGAGACAGGTCACATAGAGCACTTTAGTGTACGCTGGACCCTGATAAACAGACACACACACACACACACACACACACACACACACACACACACACACACACACACACACACACACACAGTCTCAGCAGGGTGTGATGATGTATGACTGTTCTAGCTTATTCCTGCTGCTCAGAGACACTCAGAGATCAGACTTATCTCTAATCACAGTTATAATGACATCATCACCGATCCTTTTAATCCTCTGTAATAGACAGTGTTTTTTAACCATGTGTGCATTCAGAACTTTATCATTATTCACACTGTTTAGTATTTTGTATCGTCTCTCTTTTCTGTACCGATGTTGTGTAAATAAATCTCTCTTTATCTAACCAGTTTGTGATAAATTTCAGTGAAAGGAAGTGAAGAGTCAGACTGTTGCTTGTAGCAGTTATTACACTCCTGACTTCCTTACTCTTCACTTGACGTGGTCATGTATCTTCCACGTGGGCTGTGAGATGTGATGATACAATAACGATATTTTGAGTGTTACGATGTTTTTCTGAGTTGTTGTGATATTTTTATCACATTTTTAATGTTTATTTAAATTTTATTGCAAGCTGACTGGAAGATTTAATTTTACAGATTTTTAAAAATCTTTTTTTTAAAATCTAGTGTTAATTAAAAAAATATTTATAATATAAAAAAAGCACATTTATTGTTGTAGACATTATATAAATCACTGAACAGGATTTTAAAATGAAACACTATTGTATTGCTGGCAGTTTGTGAGCAAACGTGTGTCTCGTCATTTAATGCCATCTGCATGAGAAGACTGGGCCATAATTTGAAGGAAAGTATGAATTCAAAAAATATACAGTGACCAAATTATGCAAATAAAGCACTTTAATGTTGTGCAACAAAGAGTTTTGGTATCTAATCTGAAGGTGCCACAAGATAATAACAGCATCAGGACCAATGTTGTTACTATTCAATTCAATTCAGTTTTATTTGTATAGAGCTTTTATCAATGGACATCATCACAAAGCAGCTTTACAGAAATATGTAAGTTTCGGATCTAAATTTTAAATTGATAAATTTATCCCTAATGAGCAGCCAGAGGTGACGGTGGTGAGGAAAAACTCCCTGAGACGATATGAGGAAGAAACCTTGAGAGGAACCAGACTCAAAAGGGAACCCATCCACATCTTGGTGACACCGGATAGTGCGATTAGAAATAAATAAATCCCTTCTATAAATGTGTACTACATCATAAACCAAAAGTGCAACCGTGCAATCAGGAAACCCTCTACAGTCCCAACATGAACTCCATCCCGTTGAAGTTATAAACCGCCCACCAATGGAGACCCAAGTGCAAAGTCTGTGCAATTGTTCGTGGCAATTGCAGTCCCATGACATCGCACGAAAACTGTTTGTATCACCCTTACTACTACTACTACTACTACTACTACTACTACTACTACTACTAATAATAATAATAATAATAATAATAATAATAATAATAATAAATATAGCTGCAAGCAGCAATTAAGGGGCCAAGCAGCAAAGAGGCTAAATTAGGAGCTAAACCAGTATCATGACAATAGGCAAAAGTAATCAAAAACAGATATTGCATTATAATTTTATATCACAAGGTGGCATTGTCTGAAACTTTGTGAGTACCTTCAGGGTATGGTGCCAATGACGCCTACCATTTTCCGTAAAGATACATCAAGGCGTTCGTAAAATACAGCATTTTACATCTAATTCAAAATGGCCGACACAAACTGGCCAACCTAAGAAAATCTCAAATCATTCGACTCTGCATGCCCCACAGAAACTAATGACACCAGGGTCATGATTTTATAACAAAGCATTCAGAAGTTATAAGAAAAAATGTGTTTTTTCATTTGTTGTGAACACTAGGTGGCGCTGTTCTGAAACTGGGCAGTTACCCTCAATTCATGATGGCTATGACATATACAAAGTTTAGTCTAAATATGCTACAGCTTTACAGAGATATAGCCTCATGTCCATTTTGGCATGCTCGCCATCAAATTTGTTTGTGTTATTCGAGAATGGTTTGATTAATCGACTCGCATTCCATAACGTTTTGTTGGCATGGTCTGCAGGTGACGTGTTTTGATGTAGGTGAAAATCTGACAAACGGTCTAGGACGAGTAGGTTTTCAGAAAATTTCAAAATCATGGCCTAATTGGGATCATTTGTTCTCAGCATTATTCAAGGAATCTATCAAGACCAGTTTCATTACAATAGGCAAAACTACTCAAAAGATATTAGTATTTTTAAAAATATTATTATAATTTTTCACCACAAGGTGGTGCTGTCACTAAACGTTTTGAGTACCTTCCAGGCTTGGTGCCAAAGACAAAGACCAAGTTTTGTAACGATATGCCAACGCATTCGTAAAATATGGCATTTTACGACCTAATTAAAAATGCCCGATGCCCCAAATGGCCGACATGGGAAAATTGGATATTGTTTGACTCGGTATGCTGCACTGAATCGAAAGAGACCAATCTTGAGATTTTTGGTCAAACTGTGCAGAAAAAAAGCCTTTGTTTCATATTTCCTGACCAGTAGGTGGCTCGATGCCAAAACTGTGCAAGAACCCTCAGCTCATGCTTCTGATGACACATACCAAGTTTCGTCTCAATCTAGTCGGGCAGAAATCATGAAAAAAACCATGATATGCAATCGACTTGGCATGAGCGAAGTGGAGAAGTTCAACAAAACAGACTTCATGTAAAAACTGTAATGAATTTTCCTGGTTACACAACTGCACTATTTGACCATGTAGCATTAGCACATTTATAGAAGGGATTTATTTATTTATTTATAATCACACTATCCGGTGTCACCCAGATGAGGATGGGTTCCCTTTTGAGTCTGGTTCCTCTCAAGGTTTCTTCCTCATATCGTCTCAGGGAGTTTTTCCTCACCACCGTCACCTCTGGCTGCTCATTAGGGATAAATTCATACATTTAAAATCTATATCCTGAATTTATATATTTCTGTAAAGCTGCTTTGGGACAATGTCCATTGTTATAAGCGCTATACAAATAAAACTGAATTGAGGTGAATTGAATATTGGTAATCAGTGAAGCTCTTTTAAGATCGGGTACTGAAAAAAATGCATCGATGTATTGAGAAAAAAAAAAAAAAAAGGTGTAGTGGCCCTGAAAAAATTACATGATTGTCTAATAGGTGTGCCGGTAATGATGGGTACAGTCATGATTAGTGTGATTCTATCTACATAGCCTCAGGCTAATCTTCAGTGTGCAAACCCTTTCTGAACAAATATTTACATGTAACATTTATTTTCCATTTCCATTTATTTGACTTCATAATTCATGTGACTAGAGAAACACATGAGCAGGAGGGTAGGAACTTGTATAAGACGCTTATTTAAAGGGGAATGATGAACCAGTGGGATTTAGAACAGGTGCACAGTTCAAGCTCAGAGACTAATTTCATACTGTAGTGTGTTACACTCAAGGTAAGTTCTTTTGGCATACACTTGCAATGGATAAGACAGAATGTGTTTTTAGTTCTTACTTAAATAAAACAGTATAAGGCTAGGTATGAGCAGCACCAGGAAAGCTTTCACAGAACCCGATCCCATCTGAAGTTCCAGTAGTGTCTGGCAAACTGAAGACATTTGAGTTTGTTTTTGGATGAGAGTAGAGGCTTTTTTCTTGAAACCCTTCCAAACTTGTGGTGATGTAGGTGACTTCGGATTGTAGTTTTGGAGACTTTCTGACCCCAAGACACAACTAACTTCTGCAATTCTCCAGCTGTGATCCTTGGAGATGTTTTGGCCACTCAAACCATCCTCTTCACAGTGCGTTGAGACGATATAGACACACGTCCAATTCCAGGTTGATTCATAACATTTCCAGTTGACTGGAACTTCTTAATTATTGCCCTGATGGTGGAAATGGGCATTTTCAATGCATTTACATTTACAGCATTTGGCAGACGCCCTGGATAAGGGCGACTTACATTTTATTTCATTTATACATCTGAGCAATTGAGGGTTAAGGGCCTCGCTCAAGGGCCCAACAGTGGTGGCTTGACAGTGCTGGAGTTTGTACTCACGACCTTCCGATCAGTAGCCCAACGTCTTAGCCACTGAGCTACCACTGCCCTCAGTGCTTGTGCTATTTTATTATAGCCACTTCCCATTTTGTGAAGCTCAACAACCTTTTGCTGCACATCACATCACATATTCCTTGGTCTTACCCATTGTTATGAATGACTAAGGGAATTTGGCCTGTGTGTTTCCTCATATTTATACCCCTGTGAAACAGGAAGTCATGGTTGAACAGTTTCCTGTTCCTAGTCACCCAGGTGTAATAAAAAATGTAAAATATCAGTTGGAATATACTTCAAATATGTTTTTCTCTTATGAATTCATAGGGGTGCCAATAATTGTTGCACACCTATATTTGACGAAGATTTTTTTTTTTTTGATAACCTGTGTTGTGTTTGCAATTGTTTGATATCCATGAGAGCAGAGTATTTTTGTGAAATTTTCGAACAAAAGGTTAAACAATAAAGACAATTTTTCACAGCCTTCTTGCCTCATGTTACCAGGGGGTCGATATTAGTGGAGGGCTCTGTGTATTTTACAGTTCAAACTCACCTATTATTAATTGCAAATGCGAGTGAAATGTCCGCACTGTCGAGCCCTGAGTTGTTGTATTAGTTGGTCAGTGCTTGTGCAGTGGCTCTGATCGATTTTTCCTCTTTTCTCAGATTCAGAATGGTTTGATTTTCTCCCATAGACAGCTTCAAACAAAAGGTGCCATGTTCTAAGTTGTTTAACACGTCTAGATGTGAATATCAGGAAATGAAAGCTGAAATTCTGATCTGATCTCATATTTATCTTTTGATCTTAAGCCCAAATATTTTCAGTGTATAGAACCCCCCCCCCCCCCCCCCCCCCCAAAAAAAAAAAAAAAAAAGAAAGAAAGAAAGAAAAAGAAAAGGCTTTGCTGTTCCAGTACTTTTGGAGGTGACTGTATACACTAATGTTTCTCATCAGAACTAAAAAATGCTGGACAGGCCACGCTCACAAGGTTCTGCTGTTAGCTCCTAAAAACAGCTTCTTTTTTACTCATTGTACCAGGTAATTTGTACATCATTGGTGTAGATGTGCTTTTAGTCTTAGTGTGTGTGTGTGTGTGTGTGTGTGTGTGTGTGTGTGTGTGTGTGTGTAGGTGGTGTCTGACAAAGGAACCCCACGGAAAGATGACAGCTTTGTGTCCAAAGCGATGGAGTACATGTTCGGCTGGTGATGGAGGTGTGAGACAGGTGATGTCACCGGGTGAGAGTGAGATGGAGGTGTGAGACAGGTCACATAGAGCACTTTAGTGTACGCTGGATCCTGATAAACAGACACACACACACACACACACACACACACACACACACACACACAGTCTCAGCAGGGTGTGATGATGTATGACTGTTCTAGCTTATTCCTGCTGCTCAGAGACACTCAGAGATCAGACTTATCTCTAATCACAGTTATAATGACATCATCACCGATCCTTTTAATCCTCTGTAATAGACAGTGTTTTTTAACCATGTGTGCATTCAGAACTTTATCATTATTCACACTGTTTAGTATTTTGTATCGTCTCTCTTTTCTGTACCGATGTTGTGTAAATAAATCTCTCTTTATCTAACCAGTTTGTGATAAATTTCAGTGAAAGGAAGTGAAGAGTCAGATTGTTGCTTGTAGCAGTTATTACACTCCTGACTTCCTTACTCTTCACTTGACGTGGTCATGTATCTTCCACGTGGGCTGTGAGATGTGATGATACAATAACGATATTTTGAGTGTTACGATGTTTTTCTGAATTGTTGTGATATTTTTATCACATTTTTAATGTTTATTTAAATTTTATTGCAAGCTGACTGGAAGATTTAATTTTACAGATTTTTAAAAATCTTTTTTTTAAAATCTAGTGTTAATTAAAAAAATATTTATAATATAAAAAAAGCACATTTATTGTTGTAGACATTATATAAATCACTGAACAGGATTTTAAAATGAAACACTATTGTATTGCTGGCAGTTTGTGAGCAAACGTGTGTCTCGTCATTTAATGCCATCTGCATGAGAAGACTGGGCCATAATTTGAAGGAAAGTATGAATTCAAATATATTTATAAAGTGAGCTTTTATTAAAAAAAATATACAGTGACCAAATTATGCAAATAAAGCACTTTAATGTTGTGCAACAAAGAGTTTTGGTATCTAATCTGAAGGTGCCACAAGATAATAACAGCATCAGGACCAATGTTGTTACTATTCAATTCAATTCAGTTTTATTTGTATAGAGCTTTTATCAATGGACATCATCACAAAGCAGCTTTACAGAAATATGTAAGTTTCGGATCTAAATTTTAAATTGATAAATTTATCCCCAATGAGCAGCCAGAGGTGACGGTGGTGAGGAAAAACTCCCTGAGACGATATGAGGAAGAAACCTTGAGAGGAACCAGACTCAAAAGGGAACCCATCCACATCTTGGTGACACCTGATAGTGCGATTATAAATAAATAAATCCCTTCTATAAATGTGTACTACATGATAAACCAAAAGTGCAACCGTGCAATCAGGAAACCCACTACAGTCCCAACATGAACTCCATCCTGTTGAAGTTATAAACCGCCCACCAATGGAGACCCAAGTGCAAAGTCTGTGCAATTGTTCGTGGCAATTGCAGTCCCATGACATCGCACGAAAACTGTTTGTATCACCCTTACTACTACTACTACTACTACTACTACTACTACTACTAATAATAATAATAATAATAATAATAATAATAAATATAGCTGCAAGCAGCAATTAAGGGGCCAAGCAGCAAAGAGGCTAAATTAGGAGCTAAACCAGTATCATGACAATAGGCAAAAGTAATCAAAAACAGATATTGCATTATAATTTTATATCACAAGGTGGCATTGTCTGAAACTTTGTGAGTACCTTCAGGGTATGGTGCCAATGACGCCTACCATTTTCTGTAAAGATACATCAAGGCGTTCGTAAAATACAGCATTTTACATCTAATTCAAAATGGCCGACACAAACTGGCCAACCTAAGAAAATCTCAAATCATTCGACTCTGCATGCCCCACAGAAACTAATGACACCAGGGTCATGATTTTATAACAAAGCATTCAGAAGTTATAAGAAAAAATGTGTTTTTTCATTTGTCGTGAACACTAGGTGGCGCTGGTCCGAAACTGGGCAGTTACCCTCAATTCATGATGGCTATGACATATACAAAGTTTAGTCTAAATATGCTACAGCTTTACAGAGATATAGCCTCATGTCCATTTTGGCATGCTCGCCATCAAATTTGTTTGTGTTATTCGAGAATGGTTTGATTAATCGACTCGCATTCCATAACGTTTTGTTGGCATGGTCTGCAGGTGACGTGTTTTGATGTAGGTGAAAATCTGACAAACGGTCTAGGAGGAGTAGGTTTTCAGAAAATTTCAAAATCATGGCCTAATTGGGATCATTTGTTCTCAGCATTATTCAAGGAATCTATCAAGACCAGTTTCATTACAATAGGCAAAACTACTCAAAAGATATTAGTATTTTTTGAAATATTATTATAATTTTTCACCACAAGGTGGTGCTGTCACTAAACGTTTTGAGTACCTTCCAGGCTTGGTGCCAAAGACAAAGACCAAGTTTTGTAACGATATGCCAACGCATTCGTAAAATATGGCATTTTACGACCTAATTAAAAATGCCCGATGCCCCAAATGGCCGACATGGGAAAATTGGATATTGTTTGACTCGGTATGCTGCACTGAATCGAAAGAGACCAATCTTGAGATTTTTGGTCAAACTGTGCAGAAAAAAAGCCTTTGTTTCATATTTCCTGACCAGTAGGTGGCTCGATGCCAAAACTGTGCAAGAACCCTCAGCTCATGCTTCTGATGACACATACCAAGTTTCGTCTCAATCTAGTCGGGCAGAAATCATGAAAAAAACCATGATATGCAATCGACTTGGCATGAGCGAAGTGGAGAAGTTCAACAAAACAGACTTCATGTAAAAACTGTAATGAATTTTCCTGGTTACACAACTGCACTATTTGACCATGTAGCATTAGCACATTTATAGAAGGGATTTATTTATTTATTTATAATCGCACTATCCGGTGTCACCCAGATGAGGATGGGTTCCCTTTTGAGTCTGGTTCCTCTCAAGGTTTCTTCCTCATATCGTCTCAGGGAGTTTTTCCTCACCACCGTCACCTCTGGCTGCTCATTAGGGATAAATTCATACATTTAAAATCTATATCCTGAATTTATATATTTCTGTAAAGCTGCTTTGGGACAATGTCCATTGTTAAAAGAACCATACAAATAAAACTGAATTGAGTTGAATTGAATATTGGTAACCAGTGAAGCACTTTTAAGATCGGGTACTGAAAAAAATGCATCGATGTATTGAGAAAAAAAAAAAAAAGGTGCAGTGGCCCTGAAAAAATTACATGATTGTCTAATAGGTGTGCCGGTAATGATGGGTACAGTCATGATTAGCGCGATTCTATCTACATAGCCTCAGGCTAATCTTCAGTGTGCAAACCCTTTCTGAACAAATATTTACATGTAACATTTATTTTCCATTTCCATTTATTTGACTTCATAATTCATGTGACTAGAGAAACACGTGAGCAGGAGGGTAGGAACTTGTACAAAAGGCTTATTTAAAGGGGAATGATGAACCAGTGGGATTTAGAACAGGTGCACAGTTCAAGCTCAGAGACTAATTTCATACTGTAGTGTGTAACACTCAAGGTAAGTTGTTTTGGCATACACTTGCAATGGATAAGACAGAATGTGTTTTTAGTTCTTACTTAAATAAAACAGTATAAGGCTAGGTATGAGCAGCACCAGGAAAGCTTTCACAGTTTTCCAACTGATGGAGCTGCTGAATTATATTTCAGAATGATGAAGATGCTGCTTGTGACTCTGGCTCTTGCCCTTCTGCTGACCAGTGGTGAGTGATTTCAGCTTCAATTCCATTTAAAGTGAAGGCCTATTATCTTGGTTCTGAAACTGGGTCAAACTAATACTTGCAAACTTCAATAGTTATACGTCAATCTTACTTTTATAAAACATTCTGCAAATCTAGTCAAAGTGCTTCTGAAAACCTGAATTCAAGTGAGTTTTGCAAAGATTATTCATATTCACACCTAATACAATTCACTAATAATTCACTAAACAGATTTCTAATATGAGATTTTGGGGTTTAGAAAATAAAAGTTAAAGGTTAGCTGAAAAATCAGGAAAAACCCACCAAGTTTGTCAGAAATATCATTATATCTCTAAAATATTTATTGTGTCTGGTCTCCACAGGTTCTGCCCTTCGATGTCACAGTTGTTCTCCAAATGCACCATGTACAACTGAAACCTGCAGGAGTGGTCAAGACATCTGTATTGCCCTAATGATGCCAACCAGTTCTGGTATGTCTAACATTTTACTGAAAGATTTTATTCTTTCTTATTTTGCCAGAACTGTAAACTTTTAACATACCATCAGATCCTTTGTACTTGTAATAGGTGTGTCACAATATTTACAAATAAAATCTTCCAGTTTTTTCAATTGTTTATTACTTCATGTTTGAACTGGTGTACTGGGAAATGTAATAACTACTAAAAGGTTTGTTCTCTTTACTTCCTCAGGTTCATTTGTTGGGAAGAAATGTATAAATCGGGCTTATTGTGCGGAGTACCAGAAATCTAATAAACGGCCAGTCACATGCTGTGAGACGGATCTTTGCAATACAGAAGTTCCATGAAAATTGCAAATTTGAGGAAAGATCTTTTGCTCTTGATTTACAGTAATGTGGTTTTCCTATCAATCTTGTATTCAGCAACAATATCTGTGCATGGGATTAGTCAAAATGTGCACTGTATAAATCTGAAAGTGTTATACAGTAAAGAAATAAAAAAAATAATTTCAGCAAACACACAACAACTCTGTGCAATTTTTAACAAAGCATTCCTGCCTGAAACACTGTGAAGTTCTGAGGTCTGGACCACGTGCATTACACTATGTTTATTAGCAGTGTGTACTGCACAACATGTATTTACACCAGAGGTATTCACTTGAAATAAAATGCAAGTCCAAGTCAATTCTTGAGTTTTTACCTTCGAGTCCACCTCAAGTCTCGATTCTTTACCCTAGAGTCCAAGTCAAGTCTTGAGTTTTTATATTAAGTCAAAATTCAACAGAATCTACATGATTATATGGGAACTACGGCGTCCACATTAAGATCGTTGCGCTCGCGTGTCGAGCTGGCTGAGAGAAAAGGAGCGTGTGAGTCTCCTCTCTCTCGAGTGCTCTCCCCAGATCGCGAAGTCCCCGCCCCCGCTGCTGAAGTGTGCTCCGGCGCTTCTTCAGAGCGAGACGAGGACGCGGGTACTCTTGCCTCCGGGGATATGGAGACCGAGAGCGCCGCCTCTGAGCACTCCTCGCATGACGACAAAGCGTTTGGGGAGTTACTCGAGGTAGCGACTAACGCAGTGGCCAGGCTTAAGTTAGACTGGCCAAAGAAGCAAGAGAACCCCAGGCACTCCAAATTAGATGACAGATTTTTGTCGGGTTGCCAAGGGGAGAGATCCCCTTGAGAGAGAGAGAATTATTATTATTATTATTATTATTATTATTATTATTATTATTATTACTGCTACTACCTTGTGGCACCTTCGGATTAGATACCCAGATTCTTTCTTTGACAACATTAAAGCTCCCTTTATAAACATATTTGAATTCATACTTTCCTTCAAATTATGGCCCAGTCTTTTCATGCAAATAGCATTAAATGAAAAAAATATTAAATATGACAAAATCTTAATAATTAAAGAAAGCAAGCCAACACAAATGTAGAAATTCAGACAGATAAGGCTACTCTTTCAGTTCTGTATAGGGCAACACTTAAGAACCTATGTGGCCATTTACTGCTATTTATTTCAGTTACATGCCAATTTAATGAGCATTTTGTGAAATGCAGTTCCTTCATATTAATGACCTGAAAGAAAGCGATTCCTTTTCATAGAGGAAAAATCTAAAAATGTTTTTTTTTTTTTATTCCACTTGAGACATTAAAAATGATCATTATATGAATGTTTCCCTAATCAGATTTTCCATCATCTTGGATTTTGTCAAAAAAAAAAAAGAATTTTGAATACTCAAACAGTTTGCCGTAATGGGCTAACAAATCTGACAAACAGGAGCCAAACAGGAAGTGAGGCTGTATCTCAGCAATGACTTTGCGCACTGACAAAAAACTTGATAGACATCTTCAGGACTGTGACCTGAGGCTATGCCATGTTTGCTACTCCTCCACCAAATTTTGTCCAAATTTGGCTCACATCATCTTGAGACCTGTCTGAATAAAAGTTATCAAATGAATTTTGATATTCAAAACCGTTCTCCTGCACTGTGTGTGTACAATTGTAGCCTGTCTGTGAATATGTGGCTCAGACTCTGGGTGCTTGGCCCCCAGAAATTCAATTCAATTCAATTCAGTTTATTTGTATAGACCTTTTAACAATGGACATTGTCCCAAAGCAGCTTCACAAAAATATGTAAACTCAGGATATAGATTTTAAATGTATGAATTTATCCCTAATGAGCAGCCAGAGGTGATGGTGGTGAGGAAAAACTCCCTGAGACGATATGAGGAAGAAACCTTGAGAGGAACCGGACTCAAAAGGGAACCCATCCTCATCTGGGTGACACCGGATAGTGCGATTATAAATAAATAAATCCCTTCTATAAATGTGTACTACATGATAAACCAAAAGTGCAACCGTGCAATCAGGAAACCCACTACAGTCCCAACATGAACTCCATCCTGTTGAAGTTATAAACCGCCCACCAATGGAGACCCAAGTGCAAAGTCTGTGCAATTGTTCGTGGCAATTGTAGTCACATGACATCACACAAAAACTGTTTGTATAACCCTTACTACTACTACTACTACTACTACTACTAATAATAATAATAATTATAAATATAGCTGCAAGCAGCAATTAAGGGGCCAAGCAGCAAAGAGGCTAAATTAGGAGCTAAACCAGTATCATGACAATAGGCAAAAGTAATCAAAAACAGATATTGCATTATAATTTTATACCACAAGGTGGCATTGTCCTGAAACTTTGTGAGTACCTACTGCTCGGAAGGTTGGGAGTTCAACTCCCAGCACCACTAAGCTGCGACTGCTAGGCCCTTGAACTAGGCCCTTAATCCTCAACTGCTCAGATAGGTAAATGTAAGTTGCTCTGGATAAGGCCAAATGCTGTAGATGGAAGCATGTTATTGTAATTTTTTTTTTTTTTGCATAGCCTAAGGTCACGGTCCTGAAGATGTATATCAAGTGTTTTGTCAGTGTTGTAAGGAGGTCTTAACTCAAATAAAACTGAACTGAATAAAACTGAATTGAATCTTGTACAAAACAGTGTTGTGTGGTTCTTTAAATTGAATGATTTGTGTCTCAAACACTCCTTTATCACACAGTGTGCAAAGTCATTGCTGAGATACAGCCTCACTTCCTGTTTGGCTCTTATTTGTCAGATTTGTTAGCCCATTACGGGCAAACTGTTTCTCAAGGGGCATTAAAAAAAACATTTTTAGATTTTTCTTCTATGAAAAGAAGTTATAAAATATTTAATATTTAATTATATTTAAAAATATATAATTGCGTGTTACACAGAACTGTTGATCTATTGTGTTTTTCTTCTTTATTGTGAATAATACTGTTGTTTATTGTTGCTATACAGTTAAAGTTCCCATATAATGCTCATGTAGATTCTGTTGAATTTGGACCTGATTTAAAAACTCAAGACTTGACCTGGACTCTAAGGTAAAGACTCGAGACTTGACTTGGACTCTAAGGTAAAGACTCGAGGCTCGACTTGGACTCTAAGGTAAAGACTCGAGACTTGACATGGACTCTAAGGTAAAGACTCGAGACTTGACTTGGACTTGCATTTTATTTCTTGTGAACACCTCTGGTGTAAATACATGTTGTGCAGTACACACTGCTAATAAACATAGTGTAATGCACGTGGTCCAGACCTCAGAACTTCACAGTGTTTCAGGCAGGAATTCTTTGTTATAAATTGCACAGAGTTGTTGTGTGTTTGCTGAAATGATTTTATTTCTACAGCACATCACTTTCAGAGTTATACAGTGCACATTTTGACTAATCCCATGCACAGATATTGTTGTTGAATTCAAGATTGACAGGAAAACCACAAATTAAGAGCAAATGATCTTTCCTCAAATATTTTCAGGAAATTGCAATTTTCATGGAACTCCTTTATTGCAAAGATCTGTCCCACAGCATGCGGCTGGCCATTTACTAGATTTCTGGTACTCCACACACTGAGCCCGAGTTAAACATTCCTTCCCAACAAATGAACACACCTATTATAAGTACAAAGGATCTGAGGGTATGTTGAAAGTTTACAGTTCTGGTTAAATAAGAAATATTCACATGTAAGTATTTGTTCAGAAAGGGTTTGCACACTGAAGATTAGCCTGAGGCTATGTAGATAGAATAGCGCTAATCATGACTGTACCTATCATTAACAACACACCTATTAGACAATCATTTCATTTTTTCAGGGCCACTGCACCTTTTCAATATATCGATACAGTTTTTTTCAATACCCGATCTTAAAAGAGCTTCACTGGTAACCAGTATCTTCCAGGATATATTTACAAATTATTTTACTTGTTTTTATTTTACTTTGCTTTTAAAACTACAAAATGTCGAGAGTTCAAATCCCAGCACCGCCAAGCAGCCACTGTTGGGCACTTCAGCAAGGCCCTTAACCCTGAATTTTTGATCCATTTTTGAAAACACTTTATGTCCAGATCTCTCTAATTGGGCATCATTTATCAATCTTTTAGTGAAATTGTGTGTAAATGTTTGCATAAGCCATTAGGAACTGAACATTTCCAGCAGAAACACTGGAATTTTCTTCATATTCACATGCGTATGTTGATAAATCATAATCACCATTAAATTACCAGGGTCATGCATGGCACAGGTGATTCTTATTTGGTGAAGCCACAAAATTCCATAACAGCAAAGCTCACATAGCAGAAAGTAAAAAATGACAAACTGCCAAAAAAGAATCATTTCTCAGAGGGTTGTTTTGACTCACTGAAAAATATTATTTAGCAGCATAACAAGTGGAGTCACAGCACATGATTTAACTCATAATCGTTATAAGATGGAATGGAATCGTTATAATCGAATTAGATGGCCAAAGGTAACTTTTAAGGAGCTGAAGAGAAGGGAGAAGCTCAAATGGGAGAAGCTGTTACAAGACATAGTCTGGACACTCCACATAGCTGGGCTTTATGGGAGAGTGGTGTGAAGAAAGCCATTAGCCGAGTTGGAGACAGTATGTAAGTCGGCAAATATGTAGGAAAAGGTCTGATGGTCTGATGACAATGGTAGCTGAGGGTGGTGGTAGCTCAGTGGTTAAGATGTTGGGCTACTGGTTGGAAGGTCGTGTGTTCAAATTCTAGCACTGCCAAGCTACCACTGTTGGGCCCTTGAGCAAGGCCCTCAATTGCTCAGATGTATAAATAAAATTAATGTAAGTAGCTTTGGATAAGGGTGTCTGCCAAATGTCATAAGTGATGAGTTTTTTCTGTAAAGCTGTGACAATTTCCCTTTTTAAAAGTGCTGTATAAATAAAGCTGAATTGAATTAAAAGGGTGTGGTCTTACAGTTAGTGTTCGGGACTCGGAGACAGTCTCAGTGTATAAGTCCAGGCTGAAAACATATATATTTAGTCACGCCTTTTGTGAATAGTTGTTCCTTAGGTAAAGGAGCAGATCCAGAGGCTCACAGGCATAGTGTTGTGGTGAACTGGGATGTTTGGATGCTGTCGCCCCCCCACTTTCACGCCTTCACCCAGGTGTGTTGATGGTGGAGTGGCTGGCTGCCTTATGTCCCAGGGAGCCCTCATGTCTGTGTTTCCTTCTGGCTCTCCCTTTTAGTTATGCTGTCATAGCTAGTCTTACTGGAGTCCCTGCTTTCACTCTGCTCACTTTCTTTAACCATTACAGAATAAGAGCTAATCTAATAATCTATGTTCTCTCTCTCTCTCTCTCTCTCTCTCTCTCTCTCTCTCTTTTTCTCTCTCTCTCTGTTGAGCTACACATGATACTCCTGAGATACTAGTGTTTCTGACTCCTTCTGCTCTCCGGACCTGCCTGATCCATCCTGATGCCCTACTTCTGGTTGGAGATCTCATCAATTGGAAGTCACATGCTGCTGCTGAGGCTCCACACGGTGCAGCCTAAAGATCATTGAGATTACTGAGGATGGTACCACTTAAAAACCATAAAGATGGCTTTGGACCTCAATTCATATGAACAGTTATGCTATGATGGCTTTAGGACTACAATTACCACAAACAGTTTTACACTCAAGTCTCCATCAGTGAACAGTGGAGAAGTTCAACAAAACAGACTTCATATAAAAACTGTAATGAATTTTCCTGGTTACACAACTGCACTATTTGACCATGTAGCATTAGCACATTTATAGAAGGGATTTATTTATTTATAATCGCACTATCCGGTGTCACCCAGATGAGGATGGGTTCCCTTTTGAGTCTGGTTCCTCTCAAGGTTTCTTCCTCATATCGTCTCAGGGAGTTTTTCCTCACCACCGTCACCTCTGGCTGCTCATTACGGATAAATTCATACATAAAGCGCTATACAAATAAAACTGAATTGAGTTGAATTGAATATTGGTAACCAGTGAAGCACTTTTAAGATCGGGTACTGAAAAAAATGCATCGATGTATTGAAAAAAAAAAAAAAGGTGCAGTGGCACCTGTATTTACACCGGAGGGGTTCACAAGAAATAAAATGCAAGTCCAACACACACACACAAAGCATTCTCGAAGACAAAGAAGCTATGTCCGTTTCACGTCTATTTATAACCTGCAGGTGCACGTAATCAGTGATGTAACTCACCGAGGTTATTTAAGCCGATTCTTGGCGTGTTTGACACACATGGCTCGCAACCAGTCGAACAAAGAATGTTCCCCATTAGCGTTTGATACGCAGCATCGAGAGTAGCTTTTGATAGGGAACAATACTGTTATTTATTGTTGCTATACAGTTAAAGTTCCCATATAATCCTCATGTTGATTCTGTTGAATTTCGACTTAACATAAAAACTCAAGACTTGACTTGGACTCTAGGGTAAAGAATCGAGACTTGACTTGGGCTTATGGTAAAGACTCGAGACTTGACTTGGTCTCTAAGGTAAATAATCAAGACTTGATTTGGACTCTACGGTAAAGAATCGAGACTTGAGGTGGACTCTAAGGTCAAGACTCAAGACTTGATTTGGACTCTAAGGTAAAAACTCAAGAATTGACTTTGACTTGCATTTTATTTCTTGTGAACACCTCTGGTGTAAATACATGTTGTGCAGGACACACTGCTAATAAACATAGTGTAATGCACGTGGTCCAGATCTCAGAACTTCACAGTGTTTCAGGCAGGAATGCTTTGTTAAAAATTCCACAGAGTTGTTGTGTGTTTGCTGAAATTATTTTATTTCTTTACTGTATAACACTTTCAGATTTATACAGTGCACATTTTGACTAATCCCATGCACAGATATTGTTGCTGAATACAAGATTGATAGGAAAACCACATTACTGTAAATCAAGAGCAAAGGATCTTTCCTCAAATTTGCAATTTTCATGGAACTACTGTATTGCAAAGATCCGTCCCACAGCATGCGGCTGGCCATTTACTAGATTTCTGGTACTCCACACACTGAGCCCGAGTTACACATTTCTTCCCAACAAATAAACCTGAGGAAGTAAAGAGAACAAACCTTTTAGTAGTTATTACATTTCCCAGTACACCAGTTCAAACATGAAGTAATAAACAATTGAAAAAACTGGAAGATTTTATTTGTAAATATTGTGACACACCTATTACAAGTACAAAGGATCTGATGGTATGTTGAAAGTTCACATTTCTGGCAAAATAAGAAAGAATAAAATCTTTCAGTAAAATGTTAGACATACCAGAACTGGTTGACACCCTTGTAGCAATACAGGTGTCTTGACCACTCTTGCAGGTTTCAGTTGTACATGGTGCATTTGGAGAACACTTGTGACATCGAAGGGCAGAACCTATGGAGACCAGACACAATAAATAATTTAGAGATATAATGATATTTCTGACAAACTTGGTGGGTTTTTCCTGATTTTTCAGCTAACCTTTAACTTTTTTTTTCTAAACCCCAAGATCTCACATTAGAAATGTGTTTAGTGAATTATTAGTGAATTGTATTAGGTGTGAATATGAATAATCTTTGCAAAACTCACTTGAATTCAGGTTTTCAGAAGCACTTTGACTAGATTTGCAGAATGTTTTATAAAAGTAAGATTGACGTATAACTATTGAAGTTTGCAAGTATTAGTTTGACCCAGTTTCAGAACCAAGATAATAGGCCTTCACTTTAAATGGAATTGAAGCTGAAATCACTCACCACTGGTCAGCAGAAGGGCAAGAGCCAGAGTCACAAGCAGCATCTTCATCATTCTGAAATATAATTCAGCAGCTCCATCAGGTGGAAAACTGTGAAAGCTTTCCTGGTGCTGCTCATACCTAGCCTTATACTGTTTTATTTAAGTAAGAACTAAAAACACATTCTGTCTTATCCATTGCAAGTGTATGCCAAAACAACTTACCTTGAGTGTTACACACTACAGTATGAAATTAGTCTCTGAGCTTGAACTGTGCACCTGTTCTAAATCCCACTGGTTCATCATTCCCCTTTAAATAAGCCTTTTGTACAAGTTCCTACCCTCCTGCTCACGTGTTTCTCTAGTCACATGAATTATAAAGTAAAAAAATGGAAATGGAAAATAAATTTTACATGTAAGTATTTGTTCAGAAAGGGTTTGCACACTGAAGATTAGCCTGAGGCTATGTAGATAGAATCGCGCTAATCATGACTGTACCCATCATTACCGGCACACCTATTAGACAATCATGTAATTTTTTCAGGGCCACTGCACCTTTTTTTTTTTTTTTTTTTCAATACATCGATGCATTTTTTTCAGTACCCGATCTTAAAAGTGCTTCACTGTTTACCAATATTCAATTCAACTCAATTCAGTTTTATTTGTATATCGCTTTTAACAATGGACATTGTCCCAAAGCAGCTTTACAGAAATATGTAAATTCAGGATATAGATTTTAAATGTATGAATTTATCCCCAATGAGCAGCCAGAGGTGACGGTGGTGAGGAAAAACTCCCTGAGACGATATGAGGAAGAAACCTTGAGAGGAGCCAGACTCAAAAGGGACCCCATCCTCATCTGGGTGACACCGGATAGTGCGATTATAAATAAATAAATCCCTTCTATAAATGTGCTAATGCTACATGGTCAAATAGTGCAGTTGTGTAACCAGGAAAATTCATTACAGTTTTTATATGAAGTCTGTTTTGTTGAACTTCTCCACTGTTCACTGATGGAGACTTGAGTCCCAAACTGTTTGTTGTAATTGTAGTCCTAAAGCCATCATAGCATAACTGTTCATATGAATTGAGGTCCAAAGCCATCTTTATGGTTTTTAAGTGGTACCATCCTCAGTAATCTCAATGATCTTTAGGCTGTACCGTGTGGGGCCTCAGCAGCAGCATGTGACTTCCAATTGATGAGATCTCCAACCAGAAGTAGGGCATCAGGATGGATCAGGCAGGTCCGGAGAGCAGAAGGAGTCAGAAACACTGGTATCTCAGGAGTATCATGTGTAGCTCAACAGAGAGAGAGAGAGAGAGAGAGAGAGAGAGAGAGAGACAGAGAGAACATAGAGTATTAGGTAAGCTCTTATTCTGTAATGGTTAAAGAAAGTGAGCAGAGTGAAAGCAGGGACTCCAGTAAGACTAGCTATGACAGCATAACTAAAATGGAGAACCAGAAGGTAACACAGACATGAGGGCTCCCTGGGACATAAGGCAGCCAGCCACTCCACCATCAAACAAACCTGGGGTGAAGGCGTGAAAGTGGGGGGGCGACAGCATCCAAACATCCCAGTTCACCACAACACTATGCCTGTGAGCCTCTGGATCTGCTCCTTTACCTAAGGAACAACTATTCACAAAAGGCGTGACTAAATATATATGTTTTCAGCCTGGACTTAAACACTGAGACTGTCTCCGAGTCCCGAACACTAACTGTAAGACCACACCCTTTTAATTCAATTCAGCTTTATTTACATAGCACTTTCAAAAAGGGAAATTGTCACAGATTTACAGGAAAAACTCATCACTTACGACATTTGGCAGACACCCTTATCCAGAGCTACTTACATTAATTTTATTTATACATCTGAGCAATTAAGGGTTAAGGGCCTTGCTTAAGGGCCCAACAGTGGCAGCTTGGCAGTGTTAGGATTTGAACTCATGACCTTCTAACCAGTAGCCCAACATCTTAACCACTGAGCTACCACCACCCTCAGCTACCGTTGTCATCAGACCATCAGACCTTTTCCTACATAGTTGCCGACTTACATACTGTCTCCAACTCGTCTAATGGCTTTCTTCATACGACTCTCCCATAAAGCCCAGCTATGTGGAGTGTCCAGACTATGTCTTGTAACAGCTTCTCCCATTTGAGCTTCTCCCTTCTCTTCAGCTCCTTAAAAGTTACCTTTGGCCATCTAATTCGATTATAATGATTCCATTCCATCTTATAACGATTATGAGTTAAATCATGTGCTGTGACTCCACTTGTTATGCTGCTAAATAATATTTTTCAGTGAGTCAAAACAACCCTCTGAGAAATGATTCTTTTTTGGCAGTTTGTCATTTTTTACTTTCTGCTATGTGAGCTTTGCTGTTATGGAATTTTGTGGCTTCACCAAATAAGAATCACCTGTGCCATGCATGGCCCTGGTAATTTAATGGTGATTATGATTTATCAACATACGCATATGAATATGAAGAAAATTCCAGTGTTTCTGCTGGAAATGTTCAGTTCCTAATGGCTTATGCAAACATTTACACACAATTTCACTAAAAGATTGATAAATGATGCCCAATTAGAGAGATCTGGACATAAATTGTTTTCAAAAATGGATCAAAAATTCAGGGTTAAGGGCCTTGCTGAAGTGCCCAACAGTGGCTGCTTGGCGGTGCTGGGATTTGAACTCACGACCTTTTGTAGTTTTAAAAGCAAAGTAAAATAAAAACAAGTAAAATAATTTGTAAATATATCCTGGAAGATACTGGTTACCAGTGAAGCTCTTTTAAGATCGGGTATTGAAAAAACACTGTATCGATGTATTGAAAAGGTGCATTGGCCCTGAAAAAATGAAATGATTGTCTAATAGGTGTGCCGGTAATGATAGGTACAGTCATGATTAGCGCTATTCTATCTACATAGCCTCAGGCTAATCTTCAGTGTGCAAACCCTTTCTGAACAAATACTTACATGTGAATATTTCTTATTTAACCAGAACTGTAAACTTTCAACATACCCTCAGATCCTTTGTACTTATAATAGGTGTGTTCATTTGTTGGGAAGGAATGTTTAACTCAGGCTCAGTGTGTGGAGTACCAGAAATCTAGTAAATGGCCAGCCGCATGCTGTGGGACGGATCTTTGCAATAAAGGAGTTCCATGAAAATTGCAGTTTCCTCAAAATATTTGAGGACAGATCATTTGCTGTTAATTTGTGGTTTTCCTGTCAATCTTGAATTCAACAACAATATCTGTGCATGGGATTAGTCAAAATGTGCACTGTATAACTCTGAAAGTGATGTGCTGTAGAAATAAAATCATTTCAGCAAACACACAACAACTCTGTGCAATTTATAACAAAGAATTCCTGCCTGAAACACTGTGAAGTTCTGAGGTCTGGACCACGTGCATTACACTATGTTTATTAGCAGTGTGTACTGCACAACATGTATTTACACCAGAGGTGTTCACAAGAAATAAAATGCAAGTCCAAGTCAAGTCTCGAGTCTTTACCTTAGAGTCCATGTCAAGTCTCGAGTCTTTACCTTAGAGTCCAAGTCGAGCCTCGAGTCTTTACCTTAGAGTCCAAGTCAAGTCTCGAGTCTTTACCTTAGAGTCCAGGTCAAGTCTTGAGTTTTTAAATCAGGTCCAAATTCAACAGAATCTACATGAGCATTATATGGGAACTTTAACTGTATAGCAACAATAAACAACAGTATTATTCACAATAAAGAAGAAAAACACAATAGATCAACAGTTCTGTGTAACACGCAATTATATTTTTTTTTTAATATTTTATAACTTCTTTTCATAGAAGAAAAGTCTAAAAATGTTTTTTTTAATGCCCCTTGAGAAACAGTTTGCCCGTAATGGGCTAACAAATCTGACAAATAAGAGCCAAACAGGAAGTGAGGCTGTATCTCAGCAATGACTTTGCACACTGTGTGATAAAGGAGTGTTTGAGACACAAATCATTCAATTTAAAGAACCACACAACACTGTTTTGTACAAGATTCAATTCAGTTTTATTCAATTCAGTTTTATTTGAGTTAAGACCTCCTTACAACACTGACAAAACACTTGATATACATCTTCAGGACCGTGACCTTAGGCTATGCAAAAAAAAAAAAAATTACAATAACATGCTTCCATCTACAGCATTTGGCCTTATCCAGAGCAACTTACATTTACCTATCTGAGCAGTTGAGGATTAAGGGCCTAGTTCAAGGGCCTAGCAGTCGCAGCTTAGTGGTGCTGGGAGTTGAACTCCCAACCTTCCGAGCAGTAGGTACTCACAAAGTTTCAGGACAATGCCACCTTGTGGTATAAAATTATAATGCAATATCTGTTTTTGATTACTTTTGCCTATTGTCATGATACTGGTTTAGCTCCTAATTTAGCCTCCCCTGCTTGGCCCCTTAATTGCTGCTTGCAGCTATATTTATAATTATTATTATTATTATTATTAGTAGTAGTAGTAGTAGTAGTAGTAAGGGTGATACAAACAGTTTTTGTGCGATGTCATGTGACTACAATTGCCACGAACAATTGCACAGACTTTGCACTTGGGTCTCCATTGGTGGGCGGTTTATAACTTCAACAGGATGGAGTTCATGTTGGGACTGTAGTGGGTTTCCTGATTGCACGGTTGCACTTTTGGTTTATCATGTAGTACACATTTATAGAAGGGATTTATTTATTTATAATCGCACTATCCGGTGTCACCCAGATGAGGATGGGTTCCCTTTTGAGTCTGGTTCCTCTCAAGGTTTCTTCCTCATATCATCTCAGGGAGTTTTTCCTCACCACCGTCACCTCTGGCTGCTCATTAGGGATAAATTCATACATTTAAAATCTATATCCTGAGTTTACATATTTTTGTGAAGCTGCTTTGGGACAATGTCCATTGTTAAAAGGTCTATACAAATAAAATTGAATTGAATTGAATTGAATTTCTGGGGGCCAAGCACCCAGAGTCTGAGCCACATATTCACAGACAGGCTACAATTGTACACACACAGTGCAGGAGAATGGTTTTCAATATCAAAATTCATTTGATAACTTTTGTTCAGACAGGTCTCAAGATGATGTGAGCCAAATTTGGACAAAATTTGGTGGAGGAGTAGCAAACATGGCATAGCCTCAGGTCACAGTCCTGAAGATGTCTATCAAGTTTTTTGTCAGTGTGCATAGTCATTGCTGAGATACAGCCTCACTTCCTGTTTGGCTCCTGTTTGTCAGATTTGTTAGCCCATTACGGCAAACTGTTTGAGTATTCAAAATTCTTTTTTTTTGACGAAATCCAAGATGATGGAAAATTTGATTAGGCAAACATTCATATAATGATCATTTTTAATGTCTCAAGTGGAATTAAAAAAAAAAAACATTTTTAGATTTTTCCTCTATGAAAAGGAATCGCTTTCTTTCAGGTCATTAATATGAAGGAACTGCATTTCACAAAATGCTCATTAAATTGGCATGTAACTGAAATAAATAGCAGTAAATGGCCACATAGGTTCTTAAGTGTTGCCCTATACAGAACTGAAAGAGTAGCCTTATCTGTCTGAATTTCTACATTTGTGTTGGCTTGCTTTCTTTAATTATTAAGATTTTGTCATATTTAATATTTTTTTCATTTAATGCTATTTGCATGAAAAGACTGGGCCATAATTTGAAGGAAAGTATGAATTCAAATATGTTTATAAAGGGAGCTTTAATGTTGTCAAAGAAAGAATCTGGGTATCTAATCCGAAGGTGCCACAAGATAGTAGCAGTAATAATAATAATAATAATAATAATAATAATAATAATAATAATTTATGCAGCAAGGAGCATTTTTGGAGGCCAAGCACCCAGACTCTGAGCTGCACATTCACAGACACGCTACAATGTATGCATGAGCAATCACAGTACAGGAGAACGGTTTAAAATATCAAAATTCCTTCGATATTTTTTGTTCAGACAGGTCTCAAGATGATGTGAGCCAAATTTGGTGAAGATTGGACAAAATCTGGTGGAGGAGTAGAAAACATGGCAGTTAGATGGAAGCATTTTTAGCAAGTTATTGTAACTTTTGACCAGTAGGTGGCGCTGGCACAAATTTAGTTTTGCATCGCCTCAGGTGACAGTCCTGAAGATGTCTATCAACTGACGCATGTCTGTCAGTTTGCAACGTCATTGCTGAGATACAGCCTTACTTCCTGTTTGGTTCCTCTTTGTCAGATTCGTTAGCCCATTACGGGCAAACCGTTTGTAATATTCAAAATTTGTTTGTTTGTTTTTTGACAAAATCCAAGATTATAGAAAATCTGATTAGGCAAAAATTCATATAGTGATCATCTTTAAAAAATAATTCTAAAAAAATATAATTGCAAGTTGCACACAACTGTTGATCTATTGTGTTTTTTTCTTTACTGTGTACGTCTCGGGTTACTTGACTGTAACACTGTTCCCTGAAAAAGTGGGAACGAGATGCTGCATATCAAACGCTAATGAGGAACATCCTTTGTTTGACCGGTTGTGAAGCATGTGTGTCAAACACGCCAAGAATTTGCTTAAATAACCTCGGTGAGTTACGTCATTGATTACGTGCACCTGCAAGTTATAAATAGACGTGAAACGGACATACCTTCAGGTTACGCTTTGTCTGAAGAGACGCCAAACGCGTCTACAGTGCGGCATTGAGGCGCAGCATCTCGTTCCCGCTTTTTCAGGGAACAGGGTTACAGTCAAGTAACCCGAGATGTTCCCTACTAAAAGCTACTCTCGATGCTGCGCATCAAACGCTAATGGGAACGAGAATACCAACGCCGCCGCACTGGAAGTGTTTGGACCCCCAAGGTTGTGTAGTGTGTGCGCACAAACATTGAAAAAGGTCTCAGACATGCCTAAGGGATGTTGATTCAAGGACATGCGAGCCTGGAGTAGCATGGACATCCAAACTATAGAATCTGACAAATGTGTGCGGAGAGGACCAACCTGCCGCATCACACACTTGCTGAAAGGGACACCTCTTGCCAAAGCCATAGAAGATGCAACCACCCTGGTTGAATGGGCCCTAACTCCTAGCGGCGAACCTGTTGTTACAATTCAGTTTTATTTGTATAGAGCTTTTATCAATGGACATCATCACAAAGCAGCTTTACAGAAATATGTAAGTTTCGGATCTAAATTTTAAATTGATAAATTTATCCCCAATGAGCAGCCAGAGGTGACGGTGGTGAGGAAAAACTCCCTGACACGATATGAGGAAGAAACCTTGAGAGGAACCAGACTCAAAAGGGAACCCATCCTCATCTTGGTGACACCTGATAGTGCGATTATAAATAAATAAATCCCTTCTATAAATGTGTACTACATCATAAACCAAAAGTGCAACCATGCAATCAGGAAACCCACTACAGTCCCAACATGAACTCCATCCTGTTGAAGTTATAAACCGCCCACCAATGGAGACCCAAGTGCAAAGTCTGTGCAATTGTTCGTGGCAATTGCAGTCCCATGACATCGCACAAAAACTGTTTGTATCACCCTTACTTCTACTAATAATAATAATAATAATAATAATAATAATAATAATAATAAATATAGCTGCAAGCAGCAATTAAGGGGCCAAGCAGCAAAGAGGCTAAATTAGGAGCTAAACCAGTATCATGACAATAGGCAAAAGTAATCAAAAACAGATATTGCATTATAATTTTATATCACAAGGTGGCATTGTCCTGAAACTTTGTGAGTACCTTCAGGGTATGGTGCCAATGACGCCTACCATTTTCCGTAAAGATACATCAAGGCGTTCGTAAAATACAGCATTTTACGTCTAATTCAAAATGGCCGACACAAAATGGCCGACCTAAGAAAATCTCAAATCATTCGACTCTGCATGCCCCACAGAAACTAATGATACCAGGGTCATGATTTTATAACAAAGCATTCAGAAGTTATAAGAAAAAATGTGTTTTTTCATTTGTCGTGAACACTAGGTGGCGCTGTTCCGAAACTGGGCAGTTACCCTCAATTCATGATGGCTATGACATATACAAAGTTTAGTCTAAATATGCTACAGCTTTACAGAGATATAGCCTCATGTCCATTTTGGCATGCTCGCCATCAAATTTGTTTGTGTTATTCGAGAATGGTTTGATTAATCGACTCGCATTCCATAACGTTTTGTTGGCATGGTCTGCAGGTGACGTGTTTTGATTTAGGTGAAAATCTGACAAACGGTCTAGGACGAGTAGGTTTTCAGAACATTTCAAAATCATGGCCTAATTGGGATCATTTGTTCTCGGCATTATTCAAGGAATCTATCAAGACCAGTTTCATTACAATAGGCAAAACTACTCAAAAGATATTAGTATTTTTTGAAATATTATTATAATTTTTCACCACAAGGTGGTGCTGTCACTAAACGTTTTGAGTACCTTCCAGGCTTGGTGCCAAAGACAAAGACCAAGTTTTGTAACGATATGCCAACGCATTCGTAAAATATGGCATTTTACGACCTAATTAAAAATGCCCGATGCCCCAAATGGCCGACATGGGAAAATTGGATACTGTTTGACTCGGTATGCCGCACTGAATCGAAAGAGACCAATCTTGAGATTTTTGGTCAAACTGTGCAGAAAAAAAGCCTTTGTTTCATATTTCCTGACCAGTAGGTGGCTCTATGCCGAAACTGTGCAAGAACCCTCAGCTCGTGCTTCTGATGACACATACCAAGTTTCGTCTCAATCTAGTCGGGCAGAAATCATGAAAAAAAACCATGGTATGCAATCGACTTGGCATGAGCGAAGTGGAGAAGTTCAACAAAACAGACTTCATGTAAAAACTGTAATGAATTTTCCTGGTTACACAACTGCACTGTTTGACCATGTAGCATTAGCACATTTATAAAAGGGATTTATTTATTTATTTATAATCGCACTATCCGGTGTCACCCAGATGAGGATGGGTTCCCTTTTGAGTCTGATTCCTCTCAAGGTTTCTTCCTCATATCGTCTCAGGGAGTTTTTCCTCACCACCGTCACCTCTGGCTGCTCATTAGGGATAAATTCATACATTTAAAATCTATATCCTGAATTTATATCTTTCTATAAAGCTGCTTTGGGACAATGTCCATTGTTAAAAGCGCTATACAAATAAAACTGAACTGAATTGAATGAGCCAAGGTATGAGAGGAAAAGGAATTTTGTTTCTAGCCCTTACGGTTCAAAAGTTATTAGCATAAACATAAGTGCAAATTAGGACAGTTGGTGGCGCTAGAGGGTTAACATCCAAGTGAAAGATATAACACCAACAGGTCAGAAAAAAATAAAAAACCAGAATTACTGAGTTGGAAAAAGGATCACCCCCCTCATAAAAATAACTTGTAAACTCAATAAGGTGTAGCTAATCACCTTCTCAATGGCACACAAAGCCATTTGACTTTCAACTGTGATCATCTGTGGTTATTTTGATTAGCTCAGCATGAAAAGAGCTTTCCTGGAGCATTTTGTAGTGCAACTGAAGCAAACAATCAACTATGGCTGGCAAGGCACTGTCAAAAGATCTCCGGGATAAAGCTGTGGACTGGCACAAGTCAGGAGGTGGATACAAAGGCTTTATCAATGCCTAGAAGCACAGTGAAGTCTATTATTAAGAAGTGGAAGGTATTTGGTACAACACAGACCCTCCCTGGATCAGGACGTCGCTCCAAACTGGATGAAGGAGCCAGGAGGAAACTGGTTAGAGAGGCTACCAAGAGGCCTACAGCAACTCTGAAGCAGTTGCAGGAATTTATGACAAAACGTGGTCATTGTGTGCATGTGACAACAATATCACAAATTCTCCACAAATGTGGCTTGTATGGGAGGGTTGCAAGAAAAAAGCCACCCATGACTGAGCTTTGCCAAAACGCACCTTGAAGATTCTGAGGCCACATGGAAAAAGGTGTTATGGTCAGATGAGACTAAAATTGAATTATTTGGCCTCAACACCAAACTATATGTCTGGCGGAAATCCAATACAGCTCACCATCCAAATAACACCATTCCTACAGTAAAGCATGGAGGTGGTAATACCCTGTTATGGGGGTGTTTCTCTGCAGCAGGGACTTGAGCACTTGTCAGGATAGAAGGAAAATGGATGGGGCAAAATACCGTCAAATTCTTGAGGAAAATTTGCTGCCCTCTGCCAGAAAGTTGTCAATGGGAAGAAGGTTTACCTTCCAACATGACAATGACCCAAAGCACACAGCAAAACTGACCACACAGTGGTTGAAGGAGAAAAAGGTGAATGTCCTTGCATGGCCTAGTCAGAGCCCAGACTTAAACCCCATTGAAAATCTGTGGAATGACTTGAAGGCTGCAGTCCACAAACGGTCACCATCAAATTTAATTGAACTTGAGCAGTTCTGCAAAGAAGAGTGGGCAAATATTGCAAAGTCTAGATGTGCAAAGTTAGTAGAGACATATCCCAACAAACTAATTAAAAAATTAAGGTAAATTAAAGCAAAGGGGGTGATCCTTTTTCCAACTCAGTGATTCTGTTTTTTATTTTTTTCTGACATGTTGGTGTTATATCTTTCACTTGGATGTTATAAGTTGCACTGAGTAAATACAGCTGGATAAAACAAAACTGTGTCTGTCGTCATTTCAGGCTGAAAAGCAACAAAATGTGATTATTTTAAAGGGGGGTGATTATTTCATATACCCACTGTACTTGCATTTATCTGAAATAAATAGCAGTAAATGGCCACATAGGTTCTTAAGTGTTGCACCACACAGAACTGAAAGAGTAGCCTTATCTGTCTTATTCTAAATGTCTGTTGGCTTACTTTTTTTAATTAGTAATATTTTTTCATATTTAATATTTCTTTATTTAATGCCATTTGCATGAAAAGACTGGGCCATAATTTGAAGGAAGTTATTAATTCAAATGTATTTATAAAGGGAGCTTTATAAAAAAAATTATACAGTGATCAAACTATGCAAATAAAGAAAGAGTCTGGGTATCTAATCCGAAATAAACATTAAGCATTTTTGGGGCCAAGCACCCAGACTCTGAGCCGCAGATTCACAGACGTGCTAAAATTGTTGCCATTTGTACTGTACAATCACAGTACAGGACAACAGTTTTGAATATCAAAATTCATTCGATAACTTTTGTTCAGACAGGTCTCAAGATGATGTGAGCCAAATTTGGTGATGATTAGACAAAATTTGATGGAGGAGTAGCAAACATGGAAGTTACATGGGCAGTGGTAGCTCAGTGGTTAGGACATTGGACTACTGCTCGGAAGGTTGGGAGTTCAACTCCCAGCACCACTAAACTGCCACAACGAGGCCCTTAATCCTTAACTGCTCAGATAGGTAAATGTAAGTTGCTCTGGGTAAGGCCCAATGCCTTGGATGGAAGCATGTTATTATAATTTTTTTTTTTTTGCATAGCCTAAGGTCACGGTCCTGAAGATGTATATCAAGTGTTTTGTCAGTGTTGTAAGGAGGTCTTAACTGAAATAAAACTGAATTGAATAAAACTGAATTGAATCTTGTACAAAACAGTGTTGTGTGGTTCTTTAAATTGAATGATTTGTGTCTCAAACACTCCTTTATCACACAGTTTGCAAAGTCATTGCTGAGATACAGCCTCACTTCCTGTTTGGCTCTTATTTGTCAGATTTGTTAGCCCATTATGGGCAAACTGTTTCTCAAGGGGCATTAAAAAAAACATTTTTAGACTTTTCTTCTATGAAAAGAAGTTATAAAATATTTCTAAAAAAATATAATTGCGTGTTACACAGAACTGTTGATCTATTGTGTTTTTCTTCTTTATTGTGAATAATACTGTTCTTTATTGTTGCTATACAGTTAAAGTTCCCATATAATGCTCATGTAGATTCTGTTGAATTTGGACCTGATTTAAAAACTCAAGACGTGACATGGACTCTAAGGTAAAGACTCGAGACTTGACTTGGACTCTAAGGTAAAGACTCGAGGCTCGACTTGGACTCTAAGGTAAAGACTCGAGACTTGACATGGACTCTAAGGTAAAGACTCGAGACTTGACTTGGACTTGCATTTGATTTCTTGTGAACACCTCTGGTGTAAATACATGTTGTGCAGTACACACTGCTAATAAACATAGTGTAATGCACGTGGTCCAGACCTCAGAACTTCACAGTGTTTCAGGCAGGAATTCTTTGTTAAAAATTGCACAGAGTTGTTGTGTGTTTGCTGAAATGATTTTATTTCTACAGCACATCACTTTCAAAGTTATACAGTGCACATTTTGACTAATCCCATGCACAGATATTGTTGTTGAATTCAAGATTGACAGGAAAACCACAAATTAAGAGCAAATGATCTTTCCTCAAATATTTTCAGGAAATTGCAATTTTCATGGAACTCCTTTATTGCAAAGATCCGTCCCACAGCATGCGGCTGGCCATTTACTAGATTTCTGGTACTCCACACACTGAGCCTGAGTTAAACATTTCTTCCCAACAAATGAACACACCTATTATAAGTACAAAGGATCTGACGGTATGTTGAAAGTTTACAGTTCTGGTTAAATAAGAAATATTCACATGTAAGTATTTGTTCAGAAAGGGTTTGCACACTGAAGATTAGCCTGAGGCTATGTAGATAGAATAGCGCTAATCATGACTGTACCTATCATTACCGGCACACCTATTAGACAACCATTTCATTTTTTCAGGGCCACTGCACCTTTTCAATACATCGATACAGTTTTTTTCAATACCTGATCTTAAAAGAGCTTCACTGGTAACCAATATCTTCCAGGATATATTTACAAATTATTTTACTTGTTTTTATTTTACTTTGTTTTTAAAACTACAAAAGGTCGTGAGTTCAAATTTCAGCACTGCCAAGCTGCCACTGTTGGGCCCTTGAGCAAGGCCCTTAACCCTGAATTTTTGATCCATTTTTGAAATCACTTTATGTCCAGATCTCTCTAATTGGGCATCATTTATCAACCTTTTAGTGAAATTGTGTGTAAATGTTTGCATAAGCCATTAGGAACTGAACATTTCCAGCAGAAACACTGGAATTTTCTTCATATTCACATGCGTATGTTGATAAATCCTAATCACCATTAAATTACCAGGGGCATGCATGGCACAGGTGATTCTTATTTGGTGAAGCCACAAAATTCCATAACAGCAAAGCTCACATAGCAGAAAGTAAAAAATGACAAACTGCCAAAAAAGAATCATTTCTCAGAGGGTTGTTTTGACTCACTGAAAAATATTATTTAGCAGCATAACAAGTGGAGTCACAGCACATGATTTAACTCATAATCGTTATAAGATGGAATGGAATCATTATAATCGAATTAGATGGCCAAAGGTAACTTTTTAGGAGCTGAAGAGAAGGGAGAAGCTCAAATGGGAGAAGCTGTTACAAGACATAGTCTGGACATTCCACATAGCTGGGCTTTATGGGAGAGTGGTGTGAAGAAAGCCATTAGACGAGTTGGAGACAGTATGTAAGTCGGCAAATATGTAGGAAAAGGTCTGATGGTCTGATGACAACGGTAGCTGAGGGTGGTGGTAGCTCAGTGGTTAAGATGTTGGGCTACTGGTTGGAAGGTCGTGAGTTCAAATTCTAGCACTGCCAAGCTACCACTGTTGGGCCCTTGAGCAAGGCCCTCAATTGCTCAGATGTATAAATAAAATTAATGTAAGTAGCTTTGGATAAGGGTGTCTGCCAAATGTCATAAGTGATGAGTTTTTTCTGTAAAGCTGTGACAATTTCCCTTTTTAAAAGTGCTGTATAAATAAAGCTGAATTGAATTAAAAGGGTGTGGTCTTACAGTTAGTGTTCGGGACTCGGAGACAGTCTCAGTGTTTAAGTCCAGGCTGAAAACATATATATTTAGTCACGCCTTTTGTGAATAGTTGTTCCTTAGGTAAAGGAGCAGATCCAGAGGCTCACAGGCATAGTGTTGTGGTGAACTGGGATGTTTGGATGCTGTCGCCCCCCCACTTTCACGCCTTCACCCAGGTTTGTTGATGGTGGAGTGGCTGGCTGCTTTATGTCCCAGGGAGCCCTCATGTCTGTGTTACCTTCTGGTTCTCCATTTTAGTTATGCTGTCATAGCTAGTCTTACTGGAGTCCCTGCTTTCACTCTGCTCACTTTCTTTAACCATTACAGAATAAGAGCTTACCTAATAATCTATGTTCTCTCTCTCTCTCTCTCTCTCTATCTCTCTCTCTCTCTCTCTGTTGAGCTACACATGATACTCCTGAGATACCAGTGTTTCTGACTCCTTCTGCTCTCCAGACCTGCCTGATCCATCCTGATGCCCTACTTCTGGTTGGAGATCTCATCAATTGGAAGTCACATGCTGCTGCTGAGGCCCCACACGGTACAGCCTAAAGATCATTGAGATTACTGAGGATGGTACCACTTAAAAACCATAAAGATGGCTTTGGACCTCAATTCATATGAACAGTTATGCTATGATGGCTTTAGGACTACAATTACAACAAACAGTTTGGGACTCAAGTCTCCATCAGTGAACAGTGGAGAAGTTCAACAAAACAGACTTCATATAAAAACTGTAATGAATTTTCCTGGTTACACAACTGCACTATTTGACCATGTAGCATTAGCACATTTATAGAAGGGATTTATTTATTTATAATCACACTATCCGGTGTCACCCAGATGAGGATGGGGTCCCTTTTGAGTCTGGTTACTCTCAAGGTTTCTTCCTCATATCGTCTCAGGGAGTTTTTCCTCACCACCGTCACCTCTGGCTGCTCATTGGGGATAAATTCATACATTTAAAATCTATATCCTGAATTTACATATTTCTGTAAAGCTGCTTTGGGACAATGTCCATTGTTAAAAGCAATATACAAATAAAACTGAATTGAGTTGAATTGAATATTGGTAACCAGTGAAGCACTTTTAAGATCGGGTACTGAAAAAAATGCATCGATGTATTGAAAAAAAAAAAAAAAGGGTGCAGTGGCCCTGAAAAAATTACATGATTGTCTAATAGGTGTGCCGGTAATGATGGGTACAGTCATGATTAGCGCGATTCTATCTACATAGCCTCAGGCTAATCTTCAGTGTGCAAACCCTTTCTGAACAAATACTTACATGTAAAATTTATTTTCCATTTCCATTTTTTTACTTTATAATTCATGTGACTAGAGAAACACGTGAGCAGGAGGGTAGGAACTTGTACAAAAGGCTTATTTAAAGGGGAATGATGAACCAGTGGGATTTAGAACAGGTGCACAGTTCAAGCTCAGAGACTAATTTCATACTGTAGTGTGTAACACTCAAGGTAAGTTGTTTTGGCATACACTTGCAATGGATAAGACAGAATGTGTTTTTAGTTCTTACTTAAATAAAACAGTATAAGGCTAGGTATGAGCAGCACCAGGAAAGCTTTCACAGTTTTCCAACTGATGGAGCTGCTGAATTATATTTCAGAATGATGAAGATGCTGCTTGTGACTCTGGCTCTTGCCCTTCTGCTGACCAGTGGTGAGTGATTTCAGCTTCAATTCCATTTAAAGTGAAGGCCTATTATCTTGGTTCTGAAACTGGGTCAAACTAATACTTGCAAACTTCAATAGTTATACGTCAATCTTACTTTTATAAAACATTCTGCAAATCTAGTCAAAGTGCTTCTGAAAACCTGAATTCAAGTGAGTTTTGCAAAGATTATTCATATTCACACCTAATACAATTCACTAATAATTCACTAAACACATTTCTAATATGAGATCTTGGGGTTTAGAAAAAAAAAGTTAAAGGTTAGCTGAAAAATCAGGAAAAACCCACCAAGTTTGTCAGAAATATCATTATATCTCTAAATTATTTATTGTGTCTGGTCTCCATAGGTTCTGCCCTTCGATGTCACAAGTGTTCTCCAAATGCACCATGTACAACTGAAACCTGCAAGAGTGGTCAAGACACCTGTATTGCTACAAGGGTGTCAACCAGTTCTGGTATGTCTAACATTTTACTGAAAGATTTTATTCTTTCTTATTTTGCCAGAAATGTGAACTTTCAACATACCATCAGATCCTTTGTACTTGTAATAGGTGTGTCACAATATTTACAAATAAAATCTTCCAGTTTTTTCAATTGTTTATTACTTCATGTTTGAACTGGTGTACTGGGAAATGTAATAACTACTAAAAGGTTTGTTCTCTTTACTTCCTCAGGTTTATTTGTTGGGAAGAAATGTGTAACTCGGGCTCAGTGTGTGGAGTACCAGAAATCTAGTAAATGGCCAGCCGCATGCTGTGGGACGGATCTTTGCAATACAGTAGTTCCATGAAAATTGCAAATTTGAGGAAAGATCCTTTGCTCTTGATTTACAGTAATGTGGTTTTCCTATCAATCTTGTATTCAGCAACAATATCTGTGCATGGGATTAGTCAAACTGTGCACTGTATAAATCTGAAAGTGTTATACAGTAAAGAAATAAAATAATTTCAGCAAACACACAACAACTCTGTGCAATTTTTAACAAAGCATTCCTGCCTGAAACACTGTGAAGTTCTGAGATCTGGACCACGTGCATTACACTATGTTTATTAGCAGTGTGTACTGCACAACATGTATTTACACCAGAGGTGTTCACAAGAAATAAAATGCAAGTCAAAGTCAATTCTTGAGTTTTTACCTTAGAGTCCAAATCAAGTCTTGAGTCTTGACCTTAGAGTCCACCTCAAGTCTCGATTCTTTACCGTAGAGTCCAAATCAAGTCTTGATTATTTACCTTAGTGACCAAGTCAAGTCTCGAGTCTTTACCATAAGCCCAAGTCAAGTCTCGATTCTTTACCCTAGAGTCCAAGTCAAGTCTTGAGTTTTTATGTTAAGTCGAAATTCAACAGAAAAAACATGAGGATTATATGGGAACTTTAACTGTATAGCAACAATAAATAACAGTATTGTTCCCTATCAAAAGCTACTCTCGATGCTGCGTATCAAACGCTAATGGGGAACATTCTTTGTTCGACCGGTTGCGAACCATGTGTGTCAAACACGCCAAGAATCGGCTTAAATAACCTCGGTGACTTACATCACTGATTACGTGCACCTGCAGGTTATAAATAGACGTGAAACGGACATAGCTTCTTTGTCTTCGAGAATGCTTTGTGTGTGTGTGTTGTCTCTTCTGTGTTGTTGAAAAAGAACACAAAAAAGGGAAATTAGATCATGGCTAGTGCTTTGGTTAGGCGATGCGTGCCACCGTGTGCACAAGTTATTCCAGACGATGATCCGCATGATTATTGTTTGGAGTGCCTTGGGGAAGAGCATGCTATTGCTGCTCTTGATAATGCTGAGTGTGCGCACTGAGAGTTATTTCCTATCGGAGTGCTCCGCTCGAGGCTTGCTTTTTTTCGAGCCTCGGCGTCCACATTAAGATCGTTGGGCTCGCGTGTCGAGCTGGCTGAGAGAAAAGGAGCGTGTGAGTCTCCTCTCTTTCGAGCGCTCTCCCCAGATCGCGAAGTCCCCGGCCCCGCTGCTGAAGTGCGCCCCGGCGCTTCTTCAGAGCGAGACGAGGACGCGGGTACTCTTGCCTCCGGGGATATGGAGACCGAGACCGCCGCCTCTGAGCACTCCTCGCATGACGACAAAGCGTTTGGGGAGTTACTCGAGGTAGTGACTAATGCAGTGGCCAGGCTTAAGTTAGACTGGCCACAGAAGCAAGAGAACCCCAGGCACTCCAAATTAGATGACAGATTTTTGTCGGGTTGCCAAGGAGAGAGATCCCCTTGAGAGAGAGAGAATCTCTACCCTTTTTCCCAGACCTCCATGAGGAGTTATCTCATTCACGGAGTAAGCCTTACTCCTCGCGTATCTTTGTACCCAAGACGTTGATCCATTCGACTATTGTGGGTGATAAGGCGCATGGGAATGTGACGATGCCTCAGGTCGAGGAGACGCTCGTGGGCTATCTCTCCCCTGGGAGTTCGTCATCACTTAAGAAGCCAACCATCCCCACCAAGCCTTGTAGAGTAACATTGTCGCTGGTGGGAAAGACATTTCAAGCAGCGGGTCAGGCTGGTGCTGCCCTGCACACCTTGGCAGTTCTGCAGGCGTACCAGGCTGACCTACTGAAAGACCTGAGCACGGGCAGGAGTATTAGTGAGGAGGCGTTTTCAGAGCTGCACCGAGCCACGGATCTGTCTCTTCGTGCAACCAAGCAGACGGCCCATGCCATTGGCTGCTCTATGGCTTCGTTGGTTACCACGGAGAGACACCTGTGGTTCAACCTCACGGGCATCAAGGATAGGGAGAAAGTGTTCCTCCTTGATGCCCCTGTATCGTCTTCTGGCCTATTTGGCAACTCCATGTATATGGTCATCACTAGGTTCAGGGAGGCTATGAGACACACAGAAGCGTTTGATAAGTTTCTTCCCTGCCATGCTCAGGCATCAGGGCTGTCGGCCACCCAGCCCCGACCCAATCCGGTCTCCCTGCATCAAGAGTCGCAGAAGCAGAAGCCGATCTCAGCAGCCCAGCAAGAGGCCGGATCTGAGGACGATTATTTCGTCCAAGAAGAAGTCCCGAGGGTCAAGTACCTGGGACCGTGGGGGTGTGCCCCCCCGGGGAGGGGCGTGAGAAGTTCCAACAGAAAGTAGAGGCTCCTTCCTGGCACCCTCAGGGGGCCGTTGTACAATCTCCGCCACCAGTGGTGAACAGCGGTCTCCAGAGAAATGTTAGGTGTTCAGTTGCCTCCTGCCATGTTTCAGGACACCAGACATCTAACATCCCCCCATCAAAGCGAAGTGTCAAAACTAGTGCCCCTTTCAGAGAAAGCTGGCAGCGTGGCAGCTACTGCCAAATATCTCTCCATGGGTAGAAAGGACTGTAGAGAAGGGCTACAGGATTCAGTTTGCATATTGGCCTCCGCGTTTCAACGGCGTGGTCTCCACTTCCATGAAACCGGAACAAGTGCATTTGTTGACACAGGAATTGCAAGCTCTGCTGGACAAAGGGGCCATAGAACGTGTTCCCCTGCCAGACAGAGAGTCAGGCTATTACAGCCGGTATTTTCTGGCTCCCAAGAATGATGGGGGGTTGTGTCCAATTTTAGATCTTCGCGGGTTGAACCGCTACCTCAGAACATACAAATTCAAGATGTTGACGATCAAGATGATTGTGTTTCAGATCCAATCAGGGGACTGGTTCGTGACAATCGATCTCAAGGACGCATATTTTCACGTAGAAATCTTGCCACAACGCAGGAAGTTCTTGAGGTTTGCTTTTGGGGGCAATGCTTACCAGTATCGGGTTCTTCCATTCGGCCTACCTTTATCACCTCACACGTACACGAAATGCATGGATGCAGCACTGGCTCCTCTGTGACTCCAGGGCATCCGCATTTTAAATTACTTAGATGACTGGCTGATTCTGGCTCAGTCTCAAGAGCTGGCGCTTCGACATCGGGATGTCGTCCTAGCTCATCTCAAATCTCTGGGGTTGAGACTCAACGCCGAGAAAAGCATACTATCTCCTGCTCAGAGAACAATGTATTTGGGGGTTGTATGGGATTCAATCACGATGCAGGCACAGCTGTCTCCTGCACGCGTCGAATCCATTCTAAATGTCCTAAAGAACATCAAGCTAGGCCAGAGAATTACTGTTCATTACTTTCAGAATGGTCTAGGTCTCATGGCAGCTGCATCCACAGTGATACCCTTTGGCCTCCTGCACATGAGATCATTTCAGTTGTGGCTCAGAGCCAGGGGATTTCCTCCAAGGGCCAATCCCCAGAGGCAAATAAGGGTTATGCACCAGGGGCTTCATACCCTTTTTATGTGGTTCAGACCCCGGTTTCTGACTTTGGGTCCCAGTCTAGGTCCATGTTGTTGTCACAAGATGCTAACGAAAGACGCTTCCCTCATGGGTCGGGGTGTGGTCTTGGATGGCCGTCCAGACCAAGGGATCTGGAGAGGTCATCTTCTCGACTGGCACATCAATTGCCTCAAAATGATGGCCCTATTTCAGGCCCTGAAATACTTCCTCCAGCAGTTAAGAGGCTACCATGTCCTAGTGCAGGTGGACAACACAGAGGTAGTCTCTTACATAAATCACCAGGGCTGCGTTCGCACCGCCTGAACAGGCTAGCGCAGCAGGTCCTGCTGTGGGCACACAACAAGTTCTTGTCCCTCAGGGTGATTTATTTCCCCGGGCATATGAATGTGGGAGCAGACTTGCTGTCCAGACAAGTGTGACACACGGAGAATGGAAACTCCACCCCGAAGTAGTCACTGAAATCTGGGAAAGATTTTATGAAGCAGAGGTGGACCTCTTTGCTTCACAGGAGATGGCACTATGTCCCCTCTACTTCTCTCTGACTCCTCCAGCTCCACTGGGTCTGGACGCCATGGCCCATACGTGGCCTAGACGGGGTCTTTACGCATTTCCCCCCCATCACTCTGCTCCCTGGGGTCCTGGCCAGGGTCCGTCAACAGGGGTCTCGCATCTTATTGATAGCGCCCCATTGGGCGACCAGAGTATGCTTCTCAGATCTAATATCCCTCCTCGATAGCTCGCTGTGGGCGATTCCGGTCAGGAGAGATCTCCTATCTCAGGCACAGGGGACAGTATTTCATCCCCGGCCCGAGCTCTGGAACCTTCATGTCTGGCCCCTGAGGGGGACCAACTAAGAGATGCTGGGCTTCCAGCTGACGTAGTAGAGACCATTCTAAGTGCCAGAGCTCCTTCCACTAGAAGAAGTTATGCCTTCAAATGGCACATTTTCGGAAATTGGTGTCTGGCAGACAATGTACACCAAGTTCACTGCCAAGTTGTTTCAGTGCTGGAGTTTCTGCAAGAGAAATTGTCCTCAGGCACATGTCCTGGTACTCTCAGAGTCTATGTGACCACCATTTCGGCTTGCCATGCTCTGAATGATGGGGTTTCTGTGGGAAAGCACCCTTTAGTCGGCCACTACATTTGTGGAGCCAAGCGGTTGAGGCCGCCCACTAGAGCGACAGTCCCTTCGTGGGACTTAGTTGTAGTGCTCGAGGGTCTGGGTGACACCCCTATCAAACCACTAGAGTCAGCACCTGTCAGGTTTCTGACCCTAAAGATGGCTTTTCTAATGGCTATTACTTCTCTGAAGAGAATTGGGGATTTTCAGGCTCTGTCAGTCTCACGGTCCTGCCTAGACTTTGCCTCTGGGCTGGTCAAAGCTATTTTGCATCCTCACCCTAATTATCTTCTAAAAGTTCCATTCTCGACCATACATCTGGTCGTTCGTGAAGCCTTCTATCCTCCGCTGTTCATGACAACAGAGCAGGAAAGACTTCACTTACTGTGTCCAGTACGTGCTCTTCAGATTTACGTCCACTGCACCACCAGCCCGGAGGCAAGAGTACCCGCGTCCTCGTCTCACTCTGAAGAAGCGCCGGGGCACACTTCAGCAGCGGGAGCGGGGACTTCGCGATCTGGGGAGAGAGGAGACTCACACGCTCCTTTTCTCTCAGCCAGCTCAACAAGCGAGCCCAACGATCTTAATGTGGACGCCGAGGCTCGAAAGAAAGCAAGCCTCGAGCGGAGCACTCCGATAGGAAATAACTCTCAGTGCTCACACTCAGCGTCATCAAGAGCAGTAATAGCATGCTCTTCCCCAAGGCACTCCAAACAATAATCATGCGGATCATCGTCCGGAATAACTTGTGCACACGGTGGCACGCATCGCCTAACCAAAGCACTAGTCATGATCTAATTTCCCTTTTTTTTGTGTTCTTTTTCAACAACACAGAGGAGACAACACACACACACAAAGCATTCTCGAAGACAAAGAAGGTATGTCCGTTTCACGTCTATTTATAACCTGCAGGTGCACGTAATCAGTGATGTAACTCACCGAGGTTATTTAAGCCGATTCTTGGCGTGTTTGACACACATGGCTCGCAACCAGTCGAACAAAGAATGTTCCCCATTAGCGTTTGATACGCAGCATCGAGAGTAGCTTTTGATAGGGAACAATACTGTTATTTATTGTTGCTATACAGTTAAAGTTCCCATATAATCCTCATGTTGATTCTGTTGAATTTCGACTTAACATGAAAACTCAAGACTTGACTTGGACTCTAGGGTAAAGACTCGAGACTTGACTTGGGCTCTATGGTAAAGACTCGAGACTTGACTTGGACTCTAAGGTAAAGAATCGAGACTTGACTTGGTCTATAGGGTAAAGACTCGAGACTTGAGGTGGACTCTAGGGTAAAGAATCAAGACTTGATTTGGACTCTAGGGTAAAGAATCGAGACTTGAGGTGGACTCTAAGGTAAAAACTCAAGAATTGACTTTGACTTGCATTTGATTTCTTGTGAATACCTCTGGTGTAAATACATGTTGTGCAGTACACACTGCTAATAAACATAGTGTAATGCACGTGGTCCAGATCTCAGAACTTCACAGTGTTTCAGGCAGGAATGCTTTGTTAAAAATTGCACAGAGTTGTTGTGTGTTTGCTGAAATTATTTTATTTCTTTACTGTATAACACTTTCAGAGTTATACAGTGCACATTTTGACTAATCCCATGCACAGATATTGTTGCTGAATACAAGATTGATAGGAAAACCACATTACTGTAAATCAAGAGCAAAGGATCTTTCCTCAAATTTGCAATTTTCATGGAACTACTGTATTGCAAAGATCCGTCCCACAGCATGCGGCTGGCCATTTACTAGATTTCTGGTACTCCACACACTGAGCCCGAGTTACACATTTCTTCCCAACAAATAAACCTGAGGAAGTAAAGAGAACAAACCTTTTAGTAGTTATTACATTTCCCAGTACACCAGTTCAAACATGAAGTAATAAACAATTGAAAAAACTGGAAGATTTTATTTGTAAATATTGTGACACACCTATTACAAGTACAAAGGATCTGATGGTATGTTGAAAGTTTACAGTTCTGGCAAAATAAGAAAGAATAAAATCTTTCAGTAAAATGTTAGACATACCAGAACTGGTTGACACCCTTGTAGCAATACAGGTGTCTTGACCACTCTTGCAGGTTTCAGTTGTACATGGTGCATTTGGAGAACACTTGTGACATCGAAGGGCAGAACCTGTGGAGACCAGACACAATAAATATTTTAGAGATATAATGATATTTCTGACAAACTTGGTGGGTTTTTCCTGATTTTTCAGCTAACCTTTAACTTTTTTTTTCTAAACCCCAAGATCTCACATTAGAAATGTGTTTAGTGAATTATTAGTGAATTGTATTAGGTGTGAATATGAATAATCTTTGCAAAACTCACTTGAATTCAGGTTTTCAGAAGCACTTTGACTAGATTTGCAGAATGTTTTATAAAAGTAAGATTGACGTATAACTATTGAAGTTTGCAAGTATTAGTTTGACCCAGTTTCAGAACCAAGATAATAGGCCTTCACTTTAAATGGAATTGAAGCTGAAATCACTCACCACTGGTCAGCAGAAGGGCAAGAGCCAGAGTCACAAGCAGCATCTTCATCATTCTGAAATATAATTCAGCAGCTCCATCAGGTGGAAAACTGTGAAAGCTTTCCTGTTGCTGCTCATACCTAGCCTTATACTGTTTTATTTAAGTAAGAACTAAAAACACATTCTGTCTTATCCATTGCAAGTGTATGCCAAAACAACTTACCTTGAGTGTTACACTCTACAGTATGAAATTAGTCTCTGAGCTTGAACTGTGCACCTGTTCTAAATCCCACTGGTTCATCATTCCCCTTTAAATAAGCCTTTTGTACAAGTTCCTACCCTCCTGCTCACATGTTTCTCTAGTCACATGAATTATAAATTCAGGATATAGATTTTAAATGTATGAATTTATCCGTAATGAGCAGCCAGAGGTGACGGTGGTGAGGAAAAACTCCCTGAGACGATATGAGGAAGAAACCTTGAGAGGAACCAGACTCAAAAGGGACCCCATCCTCATCTGGGTGACACCGGATAGTGCGATTATAAATAAATAAATCCCTTCTATAAATGTGCTAATGCTACATGGTCAAATAGTGCAGTTGTGTAACCAGGAAAATTCATTACAGTTTTTATATGAAGTCTGTTTTGTTGAACTTCTCCACTGTTCACTGATGGAGACTTGAGTCCCAAACTGTTTGTTGTAATTGTAGTCCTAAAGCCATCATAGCATAACTGTTCATATGAATTGAGGTCCAAAGCCATCTTTATGGTTTTTAAGTGGTACCATCCTCAGTAATCTCAATGATCTTTAGGCTGTACCGTGTGGGGCCTCAGCAGCAGCATGTGACTTCCAATTGATGAGATCTCCAACCAGAAGTAGGGCATCAGGATGGATCAGGCAGGTCCGGAGAGCAGAAGGAGTCAGAAACACTGGTATCTCAGGAGTATCATGTGTAGCTCAACAGAGAGAGAGAGAGAGAGAGAGATAGAGAGAGAGAGAGAGAGAGAGAGAACATAGATTATTAGGTAAGCTCTTATTCTGTAATGGTTAAAGAAAGTGAGCAGAGTGAAAGCAGGGACTCCAGTAAGACTAGCTATGACAGCATAACTAAAATGGAGAACCAGAAGGTAACACAGACATGAGGGCTCCCTGGGACATAAAGCAGCCAGCCACTCCACCATCAACAAACCTGGGTGAAGGCGTGAAAGTGGGGGGGCGACAGCATCCAAACATCCCAGTTCACCACAACACTATGCCTGTGAGCCTCTGGATCTGCTCCTTTACCTAAGGAACAACTATTCACAAAAGGCGTGACTAAATATATATGTTTTCAGCCTGGACTTAAACACTGAGACTGTCTCCGAGTCCCGAACACTAACTGTAAGACCACACCCTTTTAATTCAATTCAGCTTTATTTATACAGCACTTTTAAAAAGGGAAATTGTCACAGCTTTACAGAAAAAACTCATCACTTATGACATTTGGCAGACAGCCTTATCCAAAGCTACTTACATTAATTTTATTTATACATCTGAGCAATTGAGGGCCTTGCTCAAGGGCCCAACAGTGGTAACTTGGCAGTGCTAGAATTTGAACTCACGACCTTCCAACCAGTAGCCCAACATCTTAACCACTGAGCTACCACCACCCTCAGCTACCGTTGTCATCAGACCATCAGACCTTTTCCTACATATTTGCCGACTTACATACTGTCTCCAACTCGTCTAATGGCTTTCTTCACACCACTCTCCCATAAAGCCCAGCTATGTGGAATGTCCAGGCTATGTCTTGTAACAGCTTCTCCCATTTGAGCTTCTCCCTTCTCTTCAGCTCCTAAAAAGTTACCTTTGGCCATCTAATTCGATTATAATGATTCCATTCCATCTTATAACGATTATGAGTTAAATCATGTGCTGTGACTCCACTTGTTATGCTGCTAAATAATATTTTTCAGTGAGTCAAAACAACCCTCTGAGAAATGATTCTTTTTTGGCAGTTTGTCATTTTTTACTTTCTGCTATGTGAGCTTTGCTGTTATGGAATTTTGTGGCTTCACCAAATAAGAATCACCTGTGCCATGCATGCCCCTGGTAATTTAATGGTGATTAGGATTTATCAACATACGCATGTGAATATGAAGAAAATTCCAGTGTTTCTGCTGGAAATGTTCAGTTCCTAATGGCTTATGCAAACATTTACACACAATTTCACTAAAAGGTTGATAAATGATGCCCAATTAGAGAGATCTGGACATAAAGTGATTTCAAAAATGGATCAAAAATTCAGGGTTAAGGGCCTTGCTCAAGTGCCCAACAGTGGCAGCTTGGCGGTGCTGAAATTTGAACTCACGACCTTTTGTAGTTTTAAAAACAAAGTAAAATAAAAACAAGTAAAATAATTTGTAAATATATCCTGGAAGATATTGGTTACCAGTGAAGCTCTTTTAAGATCAGGTATTGAAAAAAACTGTATCGATGTATTGAAAAGGTGCAGTGGCCCTGAAAAAATGAAATGGTTGTCTAATAGGTGTGCCGGTAATGATAGGTACAGTCATGATTAGCGCTATTCTATCTACATAGCCTCAGGCTAATCTTCAGTGTGCAAACCCTTTCTGAACAAATACTTACATGTGAATATTTCTTATTTAACCAGAACTGTAAACTTTCAACATACCCTCAGATCCTTTGTACTTATAATAGGTGTGTTCATTTGTTGGGAAGAAATGTTTAACTCAGGCTCAGTGTGTGGAGTACCAGAAATCTAGTAAATGGCCAGCCGCATGCTGTGGGACGGATCTTTGCAATAAAGGAGTTCCATGAAATTTGCAATTTCCTGAAAATATTTGAGGAAAGATCATTTGCTCTTAATTTGTGGTTTTCCTGTCAATCTTGAATTCAACAACAATATCTGTGCATGGGATTAGTCAAAATGTGCACTGTATAACTTTGAAAGTGATGTGCTGTAGAAATAAAATCATTTCAGCAAACACACAACAACTCTGTGCAATTTTTAACAAAGAATTCCTGCCTGAAACACTGTGAAGTTCTGAGGTCTGGACCACGTGCATTACACTATGTTTATTAGCAGTGTGTACTGCACAACATGTATTTACACCAGAGGTGTTCACAAGAAATCAAATGCAAGTCCAAGTCAAGTCTCGAGTCTTTACCTTAGAGTCCAAGTCAAGTCTCGAGTCTTTACCTTAGAGTCCATGTCACGTCTTGAGTTTTTAAATCAGGTCCAAATTCAACAGAATCTACATGAGCATTATATGGGAACTTTAACTGTATAGCAACAATAAAGAACAGTATTATTCACAATAAAGAAGAAAAACACAATAGATCAACAGTTCTGTGTAACACGCAATTATATTTTTTTAGAAATATTTTATAACTTCTTTTCATAGAAGAAAAGTCTAAAAATGTTTTTTTTAATGCCCCTTGAGAAACAGTTTGCCCATAATGGGCTAACAAATCTGACAAATAAGAGCCAAACAGGAAGTGAGGCTGTATCTCAGCAATGACTTTGCAAACTGTGTGATAAAGGAGTGTTTGAGACACAAATCATTCAATTTAAAGAACCACACAACACTGTTTTGTACAAGATTCAATTCAGTTTTATTCAATTCAGTTTTATTTCAGTTAAGACCTCCTTACAACACTGACAAAACACTTGATATACATCTTCAGGACCGTGACCTTAGGCTATGCAAAAAAAAAAAAATTATAATAACATGCTTCCATCCAAGGCATTGGGCCTTATCCAGAGCAACTTACATTTACCTATCTGAGCAGTTAAGGATTAAGGGCCTCGTTGTGGCAGTTTAGTGGTGCTGGGAGTTGAACTCCCATCCTTCCGAGCAGTAGTCCAATGTCCTAACCACTGAGCTACCACTGCCCATGTAACTTCCATGTTTGCTACTCCTCCATCAAATTTTGTCTAATCATCACCAAATTTGGCTCACATCATCTTGAGACCTGTCTGAACAAAAGTTATCGAATGAATTTTGATATTCAAAACTGTTGTCCTGTACTGTGATTGTACAGTACAAATGGCAACAATTTTAGCACGTCTGTGAATCTGCGGCTCAGAGTCTGGGTGCTTGGCCCCAAAAATGCTTAATGTTTATTTCGGATTAGATACCCAGACTCTTTCTTTATTTGCATAGTTTGATCACTGTATAATTTTTTTTATAAAGCTCCCTTTATAAATACATTTGAATTCATAACTTCCTTCAAATTATGGCCCAGTCTTTTCATGCAAATGGCATTAAATAAAGAAATATTAAATATGAAAAAATATTACTAATTAAAAAAAGTAAGCCAACAGACATTTAGAATAAGACAGATAAGGCTACTCTTTCAGTTCTGTGTGGTGCAACACTTAAGAACCTATGTGGCCATTTACTGCTATTTATTTCAGATAAATGCAAGTACAGTGGGTATATGAAATAATCACCCCCCTTTAAAATAATCACATTTTGTTGCTTTTCAGCCTGAAATGACGACAGACACAGTTTTGTTTTATCCAGCTGTATTTACTCAGTGCAACTTATAACATCCAAGTGAAAGATATAACACCAACATGTCAGAAAAAAATAAAAAACAGAATCACTGAGTTGGAAAAAGGATCACCCCCTTTGCTTTAATTTACCTTAATTTTTTAATTAGTTTGTTGGGATATGTCTCTACTAACTTTGCACATCTAGACTTTGCAATATTTGCCCACTCTTCTTTGCAGAACTGCTCAAGTTCAATTAAATTTGATGGTGACCGTTTGTGGACTGCAGCCTTCAAGTCATTCCACAGATTTTCAATGGGGTTTAAGTCTGGGCTCTGACTAGGCCATGCAAGGACATTCACCTTTTTCTCCTTCAACCACTGTGTGGTCAGTTTTGCTGTGTGCTTTGGGTCATTGTCATGTTGGAAGGTAAACCTTCTTCCCATTGACAACTTTCTGGCAGAGGGCAGCAAATTTTCCTCAAGAATTTGACGGTATTTTGCCCCATCCATTTTCCTTCTATCCTGACAAGTGCTCCAGTCCCTGCTGCAGAGAAACACCCCCATAGCAGGGTATTACCACCTCCATGCTTTACTGTAGGAATGGTGTTATTTGGATGGTGAGCTGTATTGGATTTCCGCCAGACATATAGTTTGGTGTTGAGGCCAAATAATTCAATTTTAGTCTCATCTGACCATAACACCTTTTTCCATGTGGCCTCAGAATCTTCAAGGTGCGTTTTGGCAAAGCTCAGTCATGGGTGGCTTTTTTCTTGCAACCCTCCCATACAAGCCACATTTGTGGAGAATTTGTGATATTGTTGTCACATGCACACAATGACCACGTTTTGTCATAAATTCCTGCAACTGCTTCAGAGTTGCTGTAGGCCTCTTGGTAGCCTCTCTAACCAGTTTCCTCCTGGCTCCTTCATCCAGTTTGGAGCGACGTCCTGATCCAGGGAGGGTCTGTGTTGTACCAAATACCTTCCACTTCTTAATAATAGACTTCACTGTGCTTCTAGGCATTGATAAAGCCTTTGTATCCACCTCCTGACTTGTGCCAGTCCACAGCTTTATCCCGGAGATCTTTTGACAGTGCCTTGCCAGCCATAGTTGATTGTTTGCTTCAGTTGCACTACAAAATGCTCCAGGAAAGCTCTTTTCATGCTGAGCTAATCAAAATAACCACAGATGATCACAGTTGAAAGTCAAATGGCTTTGTGTGCCATTGAGAAGGTGATTAGCTACACCTTATTGAGTTTACAAGTTATTTTTATGAGGGGGGTGATCCTTTTTCCAACTCAGTAATTCTGTTTTTTTATTTTTTTCTGACCTGTTGGTGTTATATCTTTCACTTGGATGTTAACCCTCTAGCGCCACCAACTGTCCAAATTTGCACTTATGTTTATGCTAATAACTTTTGAACCGTAAGGGCTAGAAACAAAATTCCTTTTCCTCTCATACCTTGGCTCATTCAATTCAGTTCAGTTTTATTTGTATAGCGCTTTTAACAATGGACATTGTCCCAAAGCAGCTTTATAGAAAGATATAAATTCAGGATATAGATTTTAAATGTATGAATTTATCCCTAATGAGCAGCCAGAGGTGACGGTGGTGAGGAAAAACTCCCTGAGACGATATGAGGAAGAAACCTTGAGAGGAATCAGACTCAAAAGGGAACCCATCCTCATCTGGGTGACACCGGATAGTGCGATTATAAATAAATAAATAAATCCCTTTTATAAATGTGCTAATGCTACATGGTCAGACAGTGCAGTTGTGTAACCAGGAAAATTCATTACAGTTTTTACATGAAGTCTGTTTTGTTGAACTTCTCCACTTCGCTCATGCCAAGTCGATTGCATACCATGGTTTTTTTTCATGATTTCTGCCCGACTAGATTGAGACGAAACTTGGTATGTGTCATCAGAAGCATGAGCTGAGGGTTCTTGCACAGTTTCGGCATAGAGCCACCTACTGGTCAGGAAATATGAAACAAAGGCTTTTTTTCTGCACAGTTTGACCAAAAATCTCAAGATTGGTCTCTTTCGATTCAGTGCGGCATACCGAGTCAAACAATATCCAATTTTCCCATGTCGGCCATTTGGGGCATCGGGCATTTTTAATTAGGTCGTAAAATGCCATATTTTACGAATGCGTTGGCATATCGTTACAAAACTTGGTCTTTGTCTTTGGCACCAAGCCTGGAAGGTACTCAAAATGTTTAGTGACAGCACCACCTTGTGGTGAAAAATTATAATAATATTTCAAAAAATACTAATATCTTTTGAGTAGTTTTGCCTATTGTAATGAAACTGGTCTTGATAGATTCCTTGAATAATGCCGAGAACAAATGATCCCAATTAGGCCATGATTTTGAAATGTTCTGAAAACCCACTCGTCCTAGACCGTTTGTCAGATTTTCACCTAAATCAAAACACGTCACCTGCAGACCATGCCAACAAAACGTTATGGAATGCGAGTCGATTAATCAAACCATTCTCGAATAACACAAACAAATTTGATGGCGAGCATGCCAAAATGGACATGAGGCTATATCTCTGTAAAGCTGTAGCATATTTAGACTAAACTTTGTATATGTCATAGCCATCATGAATTGAGGGTAACTGCCCAGTTTCGGAACAGCGCCACCTAGTGTTCACGACAAATGAAAAAACACATTTTTTCTTATAACTTCTGAATGCTTTGTTATAAAATCATGACCCTGGTATCATTAGTTTCTGTGGGGCATGCAGAGTCGAATGATTTGAGATTTTCTTAGGTCGGCCATTTTGTGTCGGCCATTTTGAATTAGACGTAAAATGCTGTATTTTACGAACGCCTTGATGTATCTTTACGGAAAATGGTAGGCGTCATTGGCACCATACCCTGAAGGTACTCACAAAGTTTCAGGACAATGCCACCTTGTGATATAAAATTATAATGCAATATCTGTTTTTGATTACTTTTGCCTATTGTCATGATACTGGTTTAGCTCCTAATTTAGCCTCTTTGCTGCTTGGCCCCTTAATTGCTGCTTGCAGCTATATTTATTATTATTATTATTATTATTATTATTATTATTATTATTAGTAGAAGTAAGGGTGATACAAACAGTTTTTGTGCGATGTCATGGGACTGCAATTGCCACGAACAATTGCACAGACTTTGCACTTGGGTCTCCATTGGTGGGCGGTTTATAACTTCAACAGGATGGAGTTCATGTTGGGACTGTAGTGGGTTTCCTGATTGCATGGTTGCACTTTTGGTTTATGATGTAGTACACATTTATAGAAGGGATTTATTTATTTATAATCGCACTATCAGGTGTCACCAAGATGAGGATGGGTTCCCTTTTGAGTCTGGTTCCTCTCAAGGTTTCTTCCTCATATCGTGTCAGGGAGTTTTTCCTCACCACCGTCACCTCTGGCTGCTCATTGGGGATAAATTTATCAATTTAAAATTTAGATCCGAAACTTACATATTTCTGTAAAGCTGCTTTGTGATGATGTCCATTGATAAAAGCTCTATACAAATAAAACTGAATTGTAACAACAGGTTCGCCGCTAGGAGTTAGGGCCCATTCAACCAGGGTGGTTGCATCTTCTATGGCTTTGGCAAGAGGTGTCCCTTTCAGCAAGTGTGTGATGCGGCAGGTTGGTCCTCTCCGCACACATTTGTCAGATTCTATAGTTTGGATGTCCATGCTACTCCAGGCTCGCATGTCCTTGAATCAACATCCCTTAGGCATGTCTGAGACCTTTTTCAATGTTTGTGCGCACACACTACACAACCTTGGGGGTCCAAACACTTCCAGTGCGGCGGCGTTGGTATTCTCGTTCCCATTAGCGTTTGATGCGCAGCATCGAGAGTAGCTTTTAGTAGGGAACATCTCGGGTTACTTGACTGTAACCCTGTTCCCTGAAAAAGCGGGAACGAGATGCTGCGCCTCAATGCCGCACTGTAGACGCGTTTGGCGTCTCTTCAGACAAAGCGTAACCTGAAGGTATGTCCGTTTCACGTCTATTTATAACTTGCAGGTGCACGTAATCAATGACGTAACTCACCGAGGTTATTTAAGCAAATTCTTGGCGTGTTTGACACACATGCTTCGCAACCGGTCAAACAAAGGATGTTCCTCATTAGCGTTTGATATGCAGCATCTCGTTCCCACTTTTTCAGGGAACAGTGTTACAGTCAAGTAACCCGAGATGTACACAGTAAAGAAAAAAACACAATAGATCAACAGTTGTGTGCAACTTGCAATTATATTTTTTTTGAATTATTTTTTAAAGATGATCACTATATGAATTTTTGCCTAATCAGATTTTCTATAATCTTGGATTTTGTCAAAAAACAAACAAACAAATTTTGAATATTACAAACGGTTTGCCCGTAATGGGCTAACGAATCTGACAAAGAGGAACCAAACAGGAAGTAAGGCTGTATCTCAGCAATGACGTTGCAAACTGACAGACATGCGTCAGTTGATAGACATCTTCAGGACTGTCACCTGAGGCGATGCAAAACTAAATTTGTGCCAGCGCCACCTACTGGTCAAAAGTTACAATAACTTGCTAAAAATGCTTCCATCTAACTGCCATGTTTTCTACTCCTCCACCAGATTTTGTCCAATCTTCACCAAATTTGGCTCACATCATCTTGAGACCTGTCTGAACAAAAATTATCGAAGGAATTTTGATATTTAAAACCGTTCTCCTGTATTGTGATTGCTCATGCATACATTGTAGCATGTCTGTGAATGTGCAGCTCAGAGTCTGGGTGCTTGGCCTCCAAAAATGCTCCTTGCTGCATAAATTATTATTATTATTATTATTATTATTATTATTATTATTATTATTATTATTATTACTGCTACTATCTTGTGGCACCTTCGGATTAGATACCCAGATTCTTTCTTTGACAACATTAAAGCTCCCTTTATAAACATATTTGAATTCATACTTTCCTTCAAATTATGGCCCAGTCTTTTCATGCAAATAGCATTAAATGAAAAAAATATTAAATATGACAAAATCTTAATAATTAAAGAAAGCAAGCCAACACAAATGTAGAAATTCAGACAGATAAGGCTACTCTTTCAGTTCTGTATAGGGCAACACTTAAGAACCTATGTGGCCATTTACTGCTATTTATTTCAGTTACATGCCAATTTAATGAGCATTTTGTGAAATGTAGTTCCTTCATATTAATGACCTGAAAGAAAGCGATTCCTTTTCATAGAGGAAAAATCTAAAAATTTTTTTTTTTTTAATTCCACTTGAGACATTAAAAATGATCATTATATGAATGTTTGCCTAATCAAATTTTCCATCATCTTGGATTTCGTCAAAAAAAAAGAATTTTGAATACTCAAACAGTTTGCCGTAATGGGCTAACAAATCTGACAAACAGGAGCCAAACAGGAAGTGAGGCTGTATCTCAGCAATGACTATGCACACTGACAAAAAACTTGATAGACATCTTCAGGACTGTGACCTGAGGCTATGCCATGTTTGCTACTCCTCCACCAAATTTTGTCCAAATTTGGCTCACATCATCTTGAGACCTGTCTGAATAAAAGTTATCAAATGAATTTTGATATTGAAAACCATTCTCCTGCACTGTGTGTGTACAATTGTAGCCTGTCTGTGAATATGTGGCTCAGACTCTGGGTGCTTGGCCCCCAGAAATTCAATTCAATTCAATTCAATTTTATTTGTATAGACCTTTTAACAATGGACATTGTCCCAAAGCAGCTTCACAAAAATATGTAAACTCAGGATATAGATTTTAAATGTATGAATTTATCCCTAATGAGCAGCCAGAGGTGACGGTGGTGAGGAAAAACTCCCTGAGATGATATGAGGAAGAAACCTTGAGAGGAACCAGACTCAAAAGGGAACCCATCCTCATCTGGGTGACACCGGATAGTGCGATTATAAATAAATAAATCCCTTCTATAAATGTGTACTACATGATAAACCAAAAGTGCAACCGTGCAATCAGGAAACCCACTACAGTCCCAACATGAACTCCATCCTGTTGAAGTTATAAACCGCCCACCAATGGAGACCCAAGTGCAAAGTCTGTGCAATTGTTCGTGGCAATTGTAGTCACATGACATCGCACAAAAACTGTTTGTATCACCCTTACTACTACTACTACTACTACTACTAATAATAATAATAATAATAATAATAATTATAAATATAGCTGCAAGCAGCAATTAAGGGGCCAAGCAGGGGAGGCTAAATTAGGAGCTAAACCAGTATCATGACAATAGGCAAAAGTAATCAAAAACAGATATTGCATTATAATTTTATACCACAAGGTGGCATTGTCCTGAAACTTTGTGAGTACCTACTGCTCGGAAGGTTGGGAGTTCAACTCCCAGCACCACTAAGCTGCGACTGCTAGGCCCTTGAACTAGGCCCTTAATCCTCAACTGCTCAGATAGGTAAATGTAAGTTGCTCTGGATAAGGCCAAATGCTGTAGATGGAAGCATGTTATTGTAATTTTTTTTTTTTTTTGCATAGCCTAAGGTCACGGTCCTGAAGATGTATATCAAGTGTTTTGTCAGTGTTGTAAGGAGGTCTTAACTCAAATAAAACTGAATTGAATAAAACTGAATTGAATCTTGTACAAAACAGTGTTGTGTGGTTCTTTAAATTGAATGATTTGTGTCTCAAACACTCCTTTATCACACAGTGTGCAAAGTCATTGCTGAGATACAGCCTCACTTCCTGTTTGGCTCTTATTTGTCAGATTTGTTAGCCCATTACGGGCAAACTGTTTCTCAAGGGGCATTAAAAAAAAACATTTTTAGACTTTTCTTCTATGAAAAGAAGTTAAAAAATATTTTTAAAAAAATATAATTGCGTGTTACACAGAACTGTTGATCTATTGTGTTTATCTTCTTTATTGTGAATAATACTGTTGTTTATTGTTGCTATACAGTTAAAGTTCCCATATAATGCTCATGTAGATTCTGTTGAATTTGGACCTGATTTAAAAACTCAAGACTTGACCTGGACTCTAAGGTAAAGACTCGAGACTTGACTTGGACTCTAAGGTAAAGACTCGAGGCTTGACTTGGACTCTAAGGTAAAGACTCGAGACTTGACATGGACTCTAAGGTAAAGACTCGAGACTTGACTTGGACTTGCATTTTATTTCTTGTGAACACCTCTGGTGTAAATACATGTTGTGCAGTACACACTGCTAATAAACATAGTGTAATGCACGTGGTCCAGACCTCAGAACTTCACAGTGTTTCAGGCAGGAATTCTTTGTTATAAATTGCACAGAGTTGTTGTGTGTTTGCTGAAATGATTTTATTTCTACAGCACATCACTTTCAGAGTTATACAGTGCACATTTTGACTAATCCCATGCACAGATATTGTTGTTGAATTCAAGATTGACAGGAAAACCACAAATTAACAGCAAATGATCTGTCCTCAAATATTTTGAGGAAACTGCAATTTTCATGGAACTCCTTTATTGCAAAGATCCGTCCCACAGCATGCGGCTGGCCATTTACTAGATTTCTGGTACTCCACACACTGAGCCTGAGTTAAACATTTCTTCCCAACAAATGAACACACCTATTATAAGTACAAAGGATCTGAGGGTATGTTGAAAGTTTACAGTTCTGGTTAAATAAGAAATATTCACATGTAAGTATTTGTTCAGAAAGGGTTTGCACACTGAAGATTAGCCTGAGGCTATGTAGATAGAATAGCGCTAATCATGACTGTACCTATCATTACCGGCACACCTATTAGACAATCATTTCATTTTTTCAGGGCCAATGCACCTTTTCAATACATCGATACAGTGTTTTTTCAATACCCGATCTTAAAAGAGCTTCACTGGTAACCAGTATCTTCCAGGATATATTTACAAATTATTTTACTTGTTTTTATTTTACTTTGCTTTTAAAACTACAAAAGGTCGTGAGTTCAAATCCCAGCACCGCCAAGCAGCCACTGTTGGGCACTTCAGCAAGGCCCTTAACCCTGAATTTTTGATCCATTTTTGAAAACAATTTATGTCCAGATCTCTCTAATTGGGCATCATTTATCAATCTTTTAGTGAAATTGTGTGTAAATGTTTGCATAAGCCATTAGGAACTGAACATTTCCAGCAGAAACACTGGAATTTTCTTCATATTCATATGCGTATGTTGATAAATCATAATCACCATTAAATTACCAGGGCCATGCATGGCACAGGTGATTCTTATTTGGTGAAGCCACAAAATTCCATAACAGCAAAGCTCACATAGCAGAAAGTAAAAAATGACAAACTGCCAAAAAAGAATCATTTCTCAGAGGGTTGTTTTGACTCACTGAAAAATATTATTTAGCAGCATAACAAGTGGAGTCACAGCACATGATTTAACTCATAATCGTTATAAGATGGAATGGAATCATTATAATCTAATTAGATGGCCAAAGGTAACTTTTAAGGAGCTGAAGAGAAGGGAGAAGCTCAAATGGGAGAAGCTGTTACAAGACATAGTCTGGACACTCCACATAGCTGGGCTTTATGGGAGAGTCGTATGAAGAAAGCCATTAGCCGAGTTGGAGACAGTATGTAAGTCGGCAACTATGTAGGAAAAGGTCTGATGGTCTGATGACAACGGTAGCTGAGGGTGGTGGTAGCTCAGTGGTTAAGATGTTGGGCTACTGGTTAGAAGGTCATGAGTTCAAATCCTAACACTGCCAAGCTGCCACTGTTGGGCCCTTAAGCAAGGCCCTTAACCCTTAATTGCTCAGATGTATAAATAAAATTAATGTAAGTAGCTCTGGATAAGGGTGTCTGCCAAATGTCGTAAGTGATGAGTTTTTCCTGTAAATCTGTGACAATTTCCCTTTTTGAAAGTGCTATGTAAATAAAGCTGAATTGAATTAAAAGGGTGTGGTCTTACAGTTAGTGTTCGGGACTCGGAGACAGTCTCAGTGTTTAAGTCCAGGCTGAAAACATATATATTTAGTCACGCCTTTTGTGAATAGTTGTTCCTTAGGTAAAGGAGCAGATCCAGAGGCTCACAGGCATAGTGTTGTGGTGAACTGGGATGTTTGGATGCTGTCGCCCCCCCACTTTCACGCCTTCACCCAGGTTTGTTGATGGTGGAGTGGCTGGCTGCCTTATGTCCCAGGGAGCCCTCATGTCTGTGTTACCTTCTGGTTCTCCATTTTAGTTATGCTGTCATAGCTAGTCTTACTGGAGTCCCTGCTTTCACTCTGCTCACTTTCTTTAACCATTACAGAATAAGAGCTTACCTAATAATCTATGTTCTCTCTCTCTCTCTCTCTCTCTCTCTCTCTCTCTCTCTCTCTCTGTTGAGCTACACATGATACTCCTGAGATACCAGTGTTTCTGACTCCTTCTGCTCTCCGGACCTGCCTGATCCATCCTGATGCCCTACTTCTGGTTGGAGATCTCATCAATTGGAAGTCACATGCTGCTGCTGAGGCCCCACACGGTACAGCCTAAAGATCATTGAGATTACTGAGGATGGTACCACTTAAAAACCATAAAGATGGCTTTGGACCTCAATTCATATGAACAGTTATGCTATGATGGCTTTAGGACTACAATTACAACAAACAGTTTGGGACTCAAGTCTCCATCAGTGAACAGTGGAGAAGTTCAACAAAACAGACTTCATATAAAAACTGTAATGAATTTTCCTGGTTACACAACTGCACTATTTGACCATGTAGCATTAGCACATTTATAGAAGGGATTTATTTATTTATAATCGCACTATCCGGTGTCACCCAGATGAGGATGGGGTCCCTTTTGAGTCTGGCTCCTCTCAAGGTTTCTTCCTCATATCGTCTCAGGGAGTTTTTCCTCACCACCGTCACCTCTGGCTGCTCATTGGGGATAAATTCATACATTTAAAATCTATATCCTGAATTTACATATTTCTGTAAAGCTGCTTTGGGACAATGTCCATTGTTAAAAGCGATATACAAATAAAACTGAATTGAGTTGAATTGAATATTGGTAAACAGTGAAGCACTTTTAAGATCGTGTACTGAAAAAAATGCATCGATGTATTGAAAAAAAAAAAAAAAAAGGTGCAGTGGCCCTGAAAAAATTACATGATTGTCTAATAGGTGTGCCGGTAATGATGGGTACAGTCATGATTAGCGCGATTCTATCTACATAGCCTCAGGCTAATCTTCAGTGTGCAAACCCTTTCTGAACAAATACTTACATGTAAAATTTATTTTCCATTTCCATTTTTTTACTTTATAATTCATGTGACTAGAGAAACACGTGAGCAGGAGGGTAGGAACTTGTACAAAAGGCTTATTTAAAGGGGAATGATGAACCAGTGGGATTTAGAACAGGTGCACAGTTCAAGCTCAGAGACTAATTTCATACTGTAGTGTGTAACACTCAAGGTAAGTTGTTTTGGCATACACTTGCAATGGATAAGACAGAATGTGTTTTTAGTTCTTACTTAAATAAAACAGTATAAGGCTAGGTATGAGCAGCACCAGGAAAGCTTTCACAGTTTTCCAACTGATGGAGCTGCTGAATTATATTTCAGAATGATGAAGATGCTGCTTGTGACTCTGGCTCTTGCCCTTCTGCTGACCAGTGGTGAGTGATTTCAGCTTCAATTCCATTTAAAGTGAAGGCCTATTATCTTGGTTCTGAAACTGGGTCAAACTAATACTTGCAAACTTCAATAGTTATACGTCAATCTTACTTTTATAAAACATTCTGCAAATCTAGTCAAAGTGCTTCTGAAAACCTGAATTCAAGTGAGTTTTGCAAAGATTATTCATATTCACACCTAATACAATTCACTAATAATTCACTAAACAGATTTCTAATGTGAGATCTTGGGGTTTAGAAAAAAAAAGTTAAAGGTTAGCTGAAAAATCAGGAAAAACCCACCAAGTTTGTCAGAAATATCATTATATCTCTAAAATATTTATTGTGTCTGGTCTCCACAGGTTCTGCCCTTCGATGTCACAAGTGTTCTCCAAATGCACCATGTACAACTGAAACCTGCAAGAGTGGTCAAGACACCTGTATTGCTACAAGGGTGTCAACCAGTTCTGGTATGTCTAACATTTTACTGAAAGATTTTATTCTTTCTTATTTTGCCAGAACTGTAAACTTTCAACATACCATCAGATCCTTTGTACTTGTAATAGGTGTGTCACAATATTTACAAATAAAATCTTCCAGTTTTTTCAATTGTTTATTACTTCATGTTTGAACTGGTGTACTGGGAAATGTAATAACTACTAAAAGGTTTGTTCTCTTTACTTCCTCAGGTTTATTTGTTGGGAAGAAATGTGTAACTCGGGCTCAGTGTGTGGAGTACCAGAAATCTAGTAAATGGCCAGCCGCATGCTGTGGGACGGATCTTTGCAATACAGTAGTTCCATGAAAATTGCAAATTTGAGGAAAGATCCTTTGCTCTTGATTTACAGTAATGTGGTTTTCCTATCAATCTTGTATTCAGCAACAATATCTGTGCATGGGATTAGTCAAAATGTGCACTGTATAACTCTGAAAGTGTTATACAGTAAAGAAATAAAATAATTTCAGCAAACACACAACAACTCTGTGCAATTTTTAACAAAGCATTCCTGCCTGAAACACTGTGAAGTTCTGAGATCTGGACCACGTGCATTACACTATGTTTATTAGCAGTGTGTCCTGCACAACATGTATTTACACCAGAGGTGTTCACAAGAAATAAAATGCAAGTCAAAGTCAATTCTTGAGTTTTTACCTTAGAGTCCAAATCAAGTCTTGAGTCTTGACCTTAGAGTCCACCTCAAGTCTCGATTCTTTACCCTAGAGTCCAAATCAAGTCTTGATTCTTTACCCTAGAGTCCACCTCAAGTCTCGAGTCTTTACCCTATAGACCAAGTCAAGTCTCGATTCTTTACCTTAGAGACCAAGTCAAGTCTCGAGTCTTTACCATAAGCCCAAGTCAAGTCTCGATTCTTTACCCTAGAGTCCAAGTCAAGTCTTGAGTTTTTATGTTAAGTCGAAATTCAACAGAAAAAACATGAGGATTATATGGGAACTTTAACTGTATAGCAACAATAAATAACAGTATTGTTCCCTATCAAAAGCTACTCTCGATGCTGCGTATCAAACGCTAATGGGGAACATTCTTTGTTCGACCGGTTGCGAACCATGTGTGTCAAACACGCCAAGAATCGGCTTAAATAACCTCGGTGACTTACATCACTGATTACGTGCACCTGCAGGTTATAAATAGACGTGAAACGGACATACCTTCTTTGTCTTCGAGAATGCTTTGTGTGTGTGTGTTGTCTCTTCTGTGTTGTTGAAAAAGAACACAAAAAAAAGGGAAATTAGATCATGGCTAGTGCTTTGGTTAGGCGATGCGTGCCACCGTGTGCACAAGTTATTCCGGACGATGATCCGCATGATTATTGTTTGGAGTGCCTTGGGGAAGAGCATGCTATTGCTGCTCTTGATGACGCTGAGTGTGAGCACTGAGAGTTATTTCCTATCGGAGTGCTCCGCTCGAGGCTTGCTTTCTTTCGAGCCTCGGCGTCCACATTAAGATCGTTGGGCTCGCGTGTCGAGCTGGCTGAGAGAAAAGGAGCGTGTGAGTCTCCTCTCTCTCGAGCGCTCTCCCCAGATCGCGAAGTCCCCGGCCCCGCTGCTGAAGTGCGCCCCGGCGCTTCTTCAGAGCGAGACGAGGAAGCGGGTACTCTTGCCTCCGGGGATATGGAGACCGAGACCGCCGCCTCTGAGCACTCCTCGCATGACGACAAAGCGTTTGGGGAGTTACTCGAGGTAGTGACTAACGCAGTGGCCAGGCTTAAGTTAGACTGGCCACAGAAGCAAGAGAACCCCAGGCACTCCAAATTAGATGACAGATTTTTGTCGGGTTGCCAAGGAGAGAGATCCCCTTGAGAGAGAGAGAATCTCTACCCTTTTTCCCAGACCTCCATGAGGAGTTATCTCATTCATGGAGTAAGTCTTACTCCTCGCGTATCTTTGTACCCAAGACGTTGATCCATTCGACTATTGTGGGTGATAAGGTGCATGGGAATGTGACGATGCCTCAGGTCGAGGAGACGCTCGTGGGCTATCTCTCCCCTGGGAGTTCGTCATCACTTAAGAAGCCAACCATCCCCACCAAGCCTTGTAGAGTAACATTGTCGCTGGTGGGAAAGACATTTCAAGCAGCGGGTCAGGCTGGTGCTGCCCTGCACACCTTGGCAGTTCTGCAGGCGTACCAGGCTGACCTACTGAAAGACCTGAGCATGGGCAGGAGTATTAGTGAGGAGGCGTTTTCAGAGCTGCACCGAGCCACGGATCTGTCTCTTCGTGCAACCAAGCAGACGGCCCATGCCATTGGCTGCTCTATGGCTTCGTTGGTTACCACGGAGAGACACCTGTGGTTCAACCTCACGGGCATCAAGGATAGGGAGAAAGTGTTCCTCCTTGATGCCCCCGTATCGTCTTCTGGCCTATTTGGCAACTCCATGTATATGGTCATCACTAGGTTCAGGGAGGCTATGAGACACACAGAAGCGTTTGATAAGTTTCTTCCCCGCCATGCTCAGGTATCAGGGCTGTCGGCCACCCAGCCCTGACCCAATCCGGTCTCCCTGCGTCAAGAGTCGCAGAAGCAGAAGCCGATCTCAGCAGCCCAGCAAGAGGCCGGATCTGAGGACGATTATTTCGTCCAAGAAGAAGTCCCGAGGGTCAAGTACCTGGGACCGTGGGGGTGTGCCCCCCGGGGAGGGGCGTGAGAAGCTCCAACAGAAAGTAGAGGCTCCTTCCTGGCACCCTCAGGGGGCCGTTGTACAATCTCCGCCACCAGTGGTGAACAGCGGTCTCCAGCGAAATGTTAGGTGTTCAGTTGCCTCCTGCCATGTTTCAGGACACCAGACATCTAACATCCCCCCATCAAAGCGAAGTGTCAAAACTAGTGCCCCTTTCAGAGAAGCTGGCAGCGTGGCAGCTACTGCCAAATATCTCTCCATGGGTAGAAAGGACTGTAGAGAAGGGCTACAGGATTCAGTTTGCATATTGGCCTCCGCGTTTCAACGGCGTGGTCATGACCCTGGTATCATTAGTTTCTGTGGGGCATGCAGAGTCGAATGATTTGAGATTTTCTTAGGTCGGCCATTTTGTGTCGGCCATTTTGAATTAGACGTAAAATGCTGTATTTTACGAACGCCTTGATGTATCTTTACGGAAAATGGTAGGCGTCATTGGCACCATACCCTGAAGGTACTCACAAAGTTTCAGGACAATGCCACCTTGTGATATAAAATTATAATGCAATATCTGTTTTTGATTACTTTTGCCTATTGTCATGATACTGGTTTAGCTCCTAATTTAGCCTCTTTGCTGCTTGGCCCCTTAATTGCTGCTTGCAGCTATATTTATTATTATTATTATTATTATTATTATTATTAGTAGTAGAAGTAAGGGTGATACAAACAGTTTTTGTGCGATGTCATGGGACTGCAATTGCCACGAACAATTGCACAGACTTTGCACTTGGGTCTCCATTGGTGGGCGGTTTATAACTTCAACAGGATGGAGTTCATGTTGGGACTGTAGTGGGTTTCCTGATTGCATGGTTGCACTTTTGGTTTATGATGTAGTACACATTTATAGAAGGGATTTATTTATTTATAATCGCACTATCAGGTGTCACCAAGATGAGGATGGGTTCCCTTTTGAGTCTGGTTCCTCTCAAGGTTTCTTCCTCATATCGTGTCAGGGAGTTTTTCCTCACCACCGTCACCTCTGGCTGCTCATTGGGGATAAATTTATCAATTTAAAATTTAGATCCGAAACTTACATATTTCTGTAAAGCTGCTTTGTGATGATGTCCATTGATAAAAGCTCTATACAAATAAAACTGAATTGTAACAACAGGTTCGCCGCTAGGAGTTAGGGCCCATTCAACCAGGGTGGTTGCATCTTCTATGGCTTTGGCAAGAGGTGTCCCTTTCAGCAAGTGTGTGATGCGGCAGGTTGGTCCTCTCCGCACACATTTGTCAGATTCTATAGTTTGGATGTCCATGCTACTCCAGGCTCGCATGTCCTTGAATCAACATCCCTTAGGCATGTCTGAGACCTTTTTCAATGTTTGTGCGCACACACTACACAACCTTGGGGGTCCAAACACTTCCAGTGCGGCGGCGTTGGTATTCTCGTTCCCATTAGCGTTTGATGCGCAGCATCGAGAGTAGCTTTTAGTAGGGAACATCTCGGGTTACTTGACTGTAGCCCTGTTCCCTGAAAAAGCGGGAACGAGATGCTGCGCCTCAATGCCGCACTGTAGACGCGTTTGGCGTCTCTTCAGACAAAGCGTAACCTGAAGGTATGTCCGTTTCACGTCTATTTATAACTTGCAGGTGCACGTAATCAATGACGTAACTCACCGAGGTTATTTAAGCAAATTCTTGGCGTGTTTGACACACATGCTTCACAACCGGTCAAACAAAGGATGTTCCTCATTAGCGTTTGATATGCAGCATCTCGTTCCCACTTTTTCAGGGAACAGTGTTACAGTCAAGTAACCCGAGACGTACACAGTAAAGAAAAAAACACAATAGATCAACAGTTGTGTGCAACTTGCAATTATATTTTTTTAGAATTATTTTTTAAAGATGATCACTATATGAATTTTTGCCTAATCAGATTTTCTATAATCTTGGATTTTGTCAAAAAACAAACAAACAAATTTTGAATATTACAAACGGTTTGCCCGTAATGGGCTAACGAATCTGACAAAGAGGAACCAAACAGGAAGTAAGGCTGTATCTCAGCAATGACGTTGCAAACTGACAGACATGTGTCAGTTGATAGACATCTTCAGGACTGTCACCTGAGGCGATGCAAAACTAAATTTGTGCCAGCGCCACCTACTGGTCAAAAGTTACAATAACTTGCTAAAAATGCTTCCATCTAACTGCCATGTTTTCTACTCCTCCACCAGATTTTGTCCAATCTTCACCAAATTTGGCTCACATCATCTTGAGACCTGTCTGAACAAAAAATATCGAAGGAATTTTGATATTTAAAACCGTTCTCCTGTACTGTGATTGCTCATGCATACATTGTAGCATGTCTGTGAATGTGCAGCTCAGAGTCTGGGTGCTTGGCCTCCAAAAATGCTCCTTGCTGCATAAATTATTATTATTATTATTATTATTATTATTATTATTATTATTATTATTATTATTATTATTATTACTGCTACTATCTTGTGGCACCTTCGGATTAGATACCCAGATTCTTTCTTTGACAACATTAAAGCTCCCTTTATAAACATATTTGAATTCATACTTTCCTTCAAATTATGGCCCAGTCTTTTCATGCAAATAGCATTAAATGAAAAAATATTAAATATGACAAAATCTTAATAATTAAAGAAAGCAAGCCAACACAAATGTAGAAATTCAGACAGATAAGGCTACTCTTTCAGTTCTGTATAGGGCAACACTTAAGAACCTATGTGGCCATTTACTGCTATTTATTTCAGTTACATGCCAATTTAATGAGCATTTTGTGAAATGCAGTTCCTTCATATTAATGACCTGAAAGAAAGCGATTCCTTTTCATAGAGGAAAAATCTAAAAATGTTTTTTTTTTTAAATTCCACTTGAGACATTAAAAATGATCATTATATGAATGTTTGCCTAATCAAATTTTCCATCATCTTGGATTTCGTCAAAAAAAACGAATTTTGAATACTCAAACAGTTTGCCGTAATGGGCTAACAAATCTGACAAACAGGAGCCAAACAGGAAGTGAGGCTGTATCTCAGCAATGACTATGCACACTGACAAAAAACTTGATAGACATCTTCAGGACTGTGACCTGAGGCTATGCCATGTTTGCTACTCCTCCACCAAATTTTGTCCAAATTTGGCTCACATCATCTTGAGACCTGTCTGAACAAAAGTTATGAAATGAATTTTGATATTCAAAACCGTTCTCCTGCACTGTGTGTGTACAATTGTAGCCTGTCTGTGAATATGTGGCTCAGACTCTGGGTGCTTGGCCCCCAGAAATTCAATTCAATTCAATTCAATTTTATTTGTATAGACCTTTTAACAATGGACATTGTCCCAAAGCAGCTTTACAAAAATATGTAAACTCAGGATATAGATTTTAAATGTATGAATTTATCCCCAATGAGCAGCCAGAGGTGACGGTGGTGAGGAAAAACTCCCTGAGATGATATGAGGAAGAAACCTTGAGAGGAACCAGACTCAAAAGGGAACCCATCCTCATCTGGGTGACACCGGATAGTGCGATTATAAATAAATAAATCCCTTCTATAAATGTGTACTACATGATAAACCAAAAGTGCAACCGTGCAATCAGGAAACCCCCTACAGTCCCAACATGAACTCCATCCTGTTGAAGTTATAAACCGCCCACCAATGGAGACCCAAGTGCAAAGTCTGTGCAATTGTTCGTGGCAATTGTAGTCACATGACATCACACAAAAACTGTTTGTATCACCCTTACTACTACTACTACTACTACTACTACTACTAATAATAATAATAATAATAATTATAAATATAGCTGCAAGCAGCAATTAAGGGGCCAAGCAGGGGAGGCTAAATTAGGAGCTAAACCAGTATCATGACAATAGGCAAAAGTAATCAAAAACAGATATTGCATTATAATTTTATACCACAAGGTGGCATTGTCCTGAAACTTTGTGAGTACCTACTGCTCGGAAGGTTGGGAGTTCAACTCCCAGCACCACTAAGCTGCAACTGCTAGGCCCTTGAACTAGGCCCTTAATCCTCAACTGCTCAGATAGGTAAATGTAAGTTGCTCTGGATAAGGCCAAATGCTGTAGATGGAAGCATGTTATTGTAATTTTTTTTTTTTTTGCATAGCCTAAGGTCACGGTCCTGAAGATGTATATCAAGTGTTTTGTCAGTGTTGTAAGGAGGTCTTAACTCAAATAAAACTGAATTGAATAAAACTGAATTGAATCTTGTACAAAACAGTGTTGTGTGGTTCTTTAAATTGAATGATTTGTGTCTCAAACACTCCTTTATCACACAGTGTGCAAAGTCATTGCTGAGATACAGCCTCACTTCCTGTTTGGCTCTTATTTGTCAGATTTGTTAGCCCATTACGGGCAAACTGTTTCTCAAGGGGCATTAAAAAAAACATTTTTAGACTTTTCTTCTATGAAAAGAAGTTATAAAATATTTTTAAAAAAATATAATTGCGTGTTACACAGAACTGTTGATCTATTGTGTTTTTCTTCTTTATTGTGAATAATACTGTTGTTTATTGTTGCTATACAGTTAAAGTTCCCATATAATGCTCATGTAGATTCTGTTGAATTTGGACCTGATTTAAAAACTCAAGACTTGACCTGGACTCTAAGGTAAAGACTCGAGACTTGATTTGGACTCTAAGGTAAAGACTCGAGGCTCGACTTGGACTCTAAGGTAAAGACTCGAGACTTGACATGGACTCTAAGGTAAAGACTCGAGACTTGACTTGGACTTGCATTTTATTTCTTGTGAACACCTCTGGTGTAAATACATGTTGTGCAGTACACACTGCTAATAAACATAGTGTAATGCACGTGGTCCAGACCTCAGAACTTCACAGTGTTTCAGGCAGGAATTCTTTGTTATAAATTGCACAGAGTTGTTGTGTGTTTGCTGAAATGATTTTATTTCTACAGCACATCACTTTCAGAGTTATACAGTGCACATTTTGACTAATCCCATGCACAGATATTGTTGTTGAATTCAAGATTGACAGGAAAACCACAAATTAACAGCAAATGATCTGTCCTCAAATATTTTGAGGAAACTGCAATTTTCATGGAACTCCTTTATTGCAAAGATCCGTCCCACAGCATGCGGTTGGCCATTTACTAGATTTCTGGTACTCCACACACTGAGCCTGAGTTAAACATTCCTTCCCAACAAATGAACACACCTATTATAAGTACAAAGGATCTGAGGGTATGTTGAAAGTTTACAGTTCTGGTTAAATAAGAAATATTCACATGTAAGTATTTGTTCAGAAAGGGTTTGCACACTGAAGATTAGCCTGAGGCTATGTAGATAGAATAGCGCTAATCATGACTGTACCTATCATTAACAACACACCTATTAGACAATCATTTCATTTTTTCAGGGCCAATGCAACTTTTCAATACATCGATACAGTTTTTTTTCAATACCCGATCTTAAAAGAGCTTCACTGGTAACCAGTATCTTCCAGGATATATTTACAAATTATTTTACTTGTTTTTATTTTACTTTGCTTTTAAAACTACAAAATGTCGAGAGTTCAAATCCCAGCACCGCCAAGCTGCCACTGTTGGGCACTTGAGCAAGGCCCTTAACCCTGAATTTTTGATCCATTTTTGAAAACACTTTATGTCCAGATCTCTCTAATTGGGCATCATTTATCAATCTTTTAGTGAAATTGTGTGTAAATGTTTGCATAAGCCATTAGGAACTGAACATTTCCATCAGAAACGCTGGAATTTTCTTCATATTCACATGCGTATGTTGATAAATCATAATCACCATTAAATTACCAGGGCCATGCATGGCACAGGTGATTCTTATTTGGTGAAGCCACAAAATTCCATAACAGCAAAGCTCACATAGCAGAAAGTAAAAAATGACAAACTGCCAAAAAAGAATCATTTCTCAGAGGGTTGTTTTGACTCACTGAAAAATATTATTTAGCAGCATAACAAGTGGAGTCACAGCACATGATTTAACTCATAATCGTTATAAGATGGAATGGAATCGTTATAATCGAATTAGATGGACAAAGGTAACTTTTAAGGAGCTGAAGAGAAGGGAGAAGCTCAAATGGGAGAAGCTGTTACAAGACATAGTCTGGACACTCCACATAGCTGGGCTTTATGGGAGAGTGGTGTGAAGAAAGCCATTAGACGAGTTGGAGACAGTATGTAAGTCGGCAAATATGTAGGAAAAGGTCTGATGGTCTGATGACAATGGTAGCTGAGGGTGGTGGTAGCTCAGTGGTTAAGATGTTGGGCTACTGGTTGGAAGGTCGTGAGTTCAAATTCTAGCACTGCCAAGCTACCACTGTTGGGCCCTTAAGCAAGGCCCTCAATTGCTCAGATGTATAAATAAAATTAATGTAAGTAGCTTTGGATAAGGGTGTCTGCCAAATGTCATAAGTGATGAGTTTTTTCTGTAAAGCTGTGACAATTTCCCTTTTTAAAAGTGCTGTATAAATAAAGCTGAATTGAATTAAAAGGGTGTGGTCTTACAGTTAGTGTTCGGGACTCGGAGACAGTCTCAGTGTTTAAGTCCAGGCTGAAAACATATATATTTAGTCACGCCTTTTGTGAATAGTTGTTCCTTAGGTAAAGGAGCAGATCCAGAGGCTCACAGGCATAGTGTTGTGGTGAACTGGGATGTTTGGATGCTGTCGCCCCCCCACTTTCACGCCTTCACCCAGGTGTGTTGATGGTGGAGTGGCTGGCTGCCTTATGTCCCAGGGAGCCCTCATGTCTGTGTTTCCTTCTGGCTCTCCCTTTTAGTTATGCTGTCATAGCTAGTCTTACTGGAGTCCCTGCTTTCACTCTGCTCACTTTCTTTAACCATTACAGAATAAGAGCTAATCTAATAATCTATGTTCTCTCTCTCTCTCTCTCTCTCTGTTGAGCTACACATGATACTCCTGAGATACCAGTGTTTCTGACTCCTTCTGCTCTCCGGACCTGCCTGATCCATCCTGATGCCCTACTTCTGGTTGGAGATCTCATCAATTGGAAGTCACATGCTGCTGCTGAGGCCCCACACGGTGCAGCCTAAAGATCATTGAGATTACTGAGGATGGTACCACTTAAAAACCATAAAGATGGCTTTGGACCTCAATTCATATGAACAGTTATGCTATGATGGCTTTAGGACTACAATTACCACAAACAGTTTTACACTCAAGTCTCCATCAGTGAACAGTGGAGAAGTTCAACAAAACAGACTTCATATAAAAACTGTAATGAATTTTCCTGGTTACACAACTGCACTATTTGACCATGTAGCATTAGCACATTTATAGAAGGGATTTATTTATTTATAATCGCACTATCCGGTGTCACCCAGATGAGGATGGGTTCCCTTTTGAGTCTGGTTCCTCTCAAGGTTTCTTCCTCATATCGTCTCAGGGAGTTTTTCCTCACCACCGTCACCTCTGGCTGCTCATTACGGAGAAATTCATACATTTAAAATCTATATCCTGAATTTACATATTTCTGTAAAGCTGCTTTGGGACAATGTCCATTGTTAAAAGCGATATACAAATAAAACTGAATTGAGTTGAATTGAATATTGGTAACCAGTGAAGCACTTTTAAGATCGGGTACTGAAAAAAATGCATCGATGTATTGAAAAAAAAAAAAAAGGTGCAGTGGCCCTGAAAAAATTACATGATTGTCTAATAGGTGTGCCGGTAATGATGGGTACAGTCATGATTAGCGCGATTCTATCTACATAGCCTCAGGCTAATCTTCAGTGTGCAAACCCTTTCTGAACAACTATTTACATGTAACATTTATTTTCCATTTCCATTTTTTTACTTTATAATTCATGTGACTAGAGAAACACGTGAGCAGGAGGGTAGGAACTTGTACAAGACGCTTATTTAAAGGGGAATGATGAACCAGTGGGATTTAGAACAGGTGCACAGTTCAAGCTCAGAGACTAATTTCATACTGTAGTGTGTTACACTCAAGGTAAGTTGTTTTGGCATACACTTGCAATAGATAAGACAGAATGTGTTTTTAGTTCTTACTTAAATAAAACAGTATAAGGCTAGGTATGAGCAGCACCAGGAAAGCTTTCACAGTTTTCCACCTGATGGAGCTGCTGAATTATATTTCAGAATGATGAAGATGCTGCTTGTGACTCTGGCTCTTGCCCTTCTGCTGACCAGTGGTGAGTGATTTCAGCTTCAATTCCATTTAAAGTGAAGGCCTATTATCTTGGTTCTGAAACTGGGTCAAACTAATACTTGCAAACTTCAATAGTTATACGTCAATCTTACTTTTATAAAACATTCTGCAAATCTAGTCAAAGTGCTTCTGAAAACCTGAATTCAAGTGAGTTTTGCAAAGATTATTCATATTCACACCTAATACAATTCACTAATAATTCACTAAACAGATTTCTTATATGGGATCTTGGGGTTTAGAAAAAAAAAGTTAAAGGTTAGCTGAAAAATCAGGAAAAACCCACCAAGTTTGTCAGAAATATCATTATATCTCTAAAATATTTATTGTGTCTGGTCTCCATAGGTTCTGCCCTTCGATGTTACAAGTGTTCTCCAAATTCACGCTGTACAACTGAAACCTGCAACAGTGGTCAAGACACCTGTATTGCCACAAGGGTGTCAACCAGTTCTGGTATGTCTAACATTTTACTGAAAGAATTTATTCTTTCTTATTTTGCCAGAACTGTAAACTTTCAACATACCATCAGATCCTTTGTACTTGTAATAGGTGTGTCACAATATTTACAAATAAAATCTTCCAGTTTTTTCAATTGTTTATTACTTCATGTTTGAACTGGTGTACTGGGAAATGTAATAACTACTAAAAGGTTTGTTCTCTTTACTTCCTCAGGTTTATTTGTTGGGAAGAAATGTGTAACTCGGGCTCAGTGTGTGGAGTACCAGAAATCTAGTAAATGGCCAGTCGCATGCTGTGGGACGGATCTTTGCAATACAGTAGCTCCATGAAAATTGCAAATTTGAGGAAAGATCATTTGCTCTTGATTTACAATAATGTGGTTTTCCTATCAATCTTGTATTCAGCAACAATATCTGTGCATGGGATTAGTCAAAATGTGCACTGTATAACTCTGAAAGTGTTATACAGTAAAGAAATAAAATAATTTCAGCAAACACACAACAACTCTGTGCAATTTTTAACAAAGCATTCCTGCCTGAAACACTGAAGTTCTGAGGTCTGGACCACGTGCATTACACTATGTTTATTAGCAGTGTGTATTGCACAACATGTATTTACACCGGAGGGGTTCACAAGAAATAAAATGCAAGTCCAAGTCAATTCTTGAGTTTTTACCTTAGAGTCCAATTCATGTCTTGAGTCTTTACCTTCGAGTCCACCTCAAGTCTCGATTCTTTACCCTAGAGTCCAAATCAAGTCTTGATTCTTTACCCTAGAGTCCACCTCAAGTCTCGACTCTTTACCCTATAGACCAAGTCAAGTCTCGATTCTTTACCTTAGAGTCCAAGTCAAGTCTCGAGTCTTTACCATAGAGCCCAAGTCAAGTCTCGATTCTTTACCCTAGAGTCCAAGTCAAGTCTTGAGTTTTTATGTTAAGTCAAAATTCAACAGAATCTACATGAGGATTATATGGGAACTTTAACTGTATAGCAACAATAAATAACAGTCTTGTTCCCTATCAAAAGCTACTCTCGATGCTGCGTATCAAACGCTAATGGGGAACATTCTTTGTTCGACTGGTTGCGAACCATGTGTGTCAAACACGCCAAGAATCGGCTTAAATAACCTCGGTGAGTTACATCACTGATTACGTGCACCTGCAGGTTATAAATAGACGTGAAACGGACATACCTTCTTTGTCTTCGAGAATGCTTTGTGTGTGTGTGTTGTCTCCTCTGTGTTGTTGAAAAAGAACACAAAAAAAGGGAAATTAGATCATGGCTAGTGCTTTGGTTAGGCGATGTGTGCCACCGTGTGCACGAGTTATTCCAGACGATGATCCGCATGATTATTGTTTGGAGTGCCTCGGGGAAGAGCATGCTATTGCTGCTCTTGAAGACGCTGAGTGTGAGCACTGAGAGTTATTTCCTATCGGAGTTGTTACGACACTGGGGTTAAGAGGGAGACAGGATGCACTCGCAGGGGAAAGTGGTCAGTTTATTAGGTACAAACAAAAGGGCACATTCAAAAGTGATGGGACAACAACACAATAAATACAGAGACAAGCATGTCACTTTTCCAAAAGGGGTTAGCCACAGATGAGAACTCTTACAGGGCAAAAACCCAGAAAATCATGAAACAGTAATCCAAAGGCTTTCCTGGCAAAAATCCCAGAAATCATGAAACAGTAATCCAAAGACTTACAGGGCAAAAATCCCAGAAATCATGAAACAGTAGTCCAAAGGCTCACAGGGCAAAAATCCAGGAAATCATGAAACAGTAATCCAAAGGCTTACAGGGCAAAAATCCAGAAAATCAGGAAACAGGAATCCAAAGGCTTACAGGGCAAAATTCCAGAAAATCATGAAACAGTAATCCAAAGGCTTACAGGGCAAAAATCCAGGAAGTAGCAAGACATACATTCAGGAACCCGGGAACGCCGGGTAAACAAAACTTAAGAACTAGCACAAGGACCAGGGAAAACCTGGTAAACAAAAACCTAGGAAAAACTACGATTCTTTAGCTTCCTCGCTACCGATCATTATCATCAGGAACATATAGTTACGTTTAGCTATCACGAGTCACTTTCAGTTATTCTAAATCAATACTCCACGATCAAGTGGACAAAAATAGGGGTTTTAGTAACGAAGGTAATCAAAAGCAAACGAGAAGAAACGCACGACACCTGGAAACAATAATCAGACAACAACGAGAGAACCAATGACAGAACATGGGAGGAAACAATTTGACACAAACCCAACGGACCAATAAGGAAGCGGGGGAAGAGACATGACATAAACAAAAACAGAGGAGCACATGGCAACGTAAACAAAACCAGAGTCTTTGTGAATGGAATGTCCCGCGGAGAGTTTTGTAATAGCGCTAGAAAGCGCGCAAACATGCTGCTCCGTAGCGGGGCAGCGAGATATGCTGCTCCTTCCCGGAGCAGCGATTGGCGAGAGCTAACAGGAGTGCTCCGCTCGAGGCTTGCTTTCTTTCGAGCCTCGGCATCCACATTAAGATCGTTGGGCTCGCGTGTCGAGCTGGCTGAGAGAAAAGGAGCATGTGAGTCTCCTCTCTCTCGAGCGCTCTCGCCAGATTGCGAAGTCCCCGCCCCCGCTGCTGAAGTGCGCCCTGGCGCTTCTTCAGAGCGACACGAGGACACGGGTACTCTTGCCTCCGGGGATATGGAGACCGAGAGCGCCGCCTCTGAGCACTCCTCGCATGACAACAAAGTGTTTGAGGAGTTACTCAAGGTAGCGACTAACGCAGTGGCCAGGCTTAAGTTAGACTGGCCACAGAAGCAAGAGAACCCCAGGCACTCCAAATTAGATGACAGATTTTTGTCGGGTTGCCAAGGGGAGAGATCCCCTTGAGAGAGAGAGAATCTCTACCCTTTTTCCCAGACCTCCATGAGGAGTTGTCTCATTCATGGAGTAAGCCTTACTCCTCGCGTATCTTTGTACCCAAGACATCGATCCATTCGACTATTGTGGGTGATAAGGCACATGGGAATGTGACGATGCCTCAGGTCAAGGAGACGCTCGTGGGCTATCTCTTCCCTGGGAGTTTGTTATCACTTAAGAAGCCAACCATCCCCACCAAGCCTTGTAGAGTAACATTGTCGCTGGTGGGAAAGACATTTCAAGCAGCGGGTCAGGCTGGTGCTGCCCTGCACACCTTGGCGGTTCTAGAGGCGTACCAGGCTGACCTACTGAAAGACCTGAGCACGGGCAGGAGTATTAGTGAGGAGGCGTTTTCAGAGCTGCACTGAGCCACGGATCTGTCTCTTCGTGCAACCAAGCAGACGGCCCGTGCCATTGGCTGTTCTATGGCTTCGTTGGTTACCATGGAGAGACACCTGTGGTTCAACCTCACGGGCATCAAGGATAGGGAGAAAGTGTTCCTCCTTGATGCCCCCGTATCGTCTTCTGGCCTATTTGGCGACTTCATGTATATGGTCATCACTAGGTTCAGGGAGGCTATGAGACACACAGAAGCGTTTGATAAGTTTCTTCCCCGCCGTGCTCAGGCGTCAGGGCTGTCGGCCACCCAGCCCCGACCCAATCCGGTCTCCCTGCGGCAAGAGTCGCAGAAGCAGAAGCCGATCTCAGCAGCCCAGCAAGAGGCCGGATCTGAGGACGATTATTTCGTGTAAGAAGAAGTCCCGAGGGTCAAGTTCCTGGGACCGTGGGGGTGTGCCCCCCCGGGGAGGGGCGTGAGAAGTTCCAACAGAAAGTAGAGGCTCCTTCCTGGTACCCTCAGGGGGCCGTTGTACAATCTCCTCCACCACTGGTGAACAGCGGTCTCCAGCGAAATGTTAGGTGTTCAGTTGCCTCCTGCCATGTTTCAGGACACCAGACATCTAACATCCCCCCATCAAAGCGAAGTGTCAAAACTAGTGCCCCTTTCAGAGAAGCTGGCAGCGTGGCAGCTACTGCCAAATATCTCTCCATGGGTAGAAAGTACTGTAGAGAAGGGCTACAGAATTTATTTGCATATTGGCCTCCGCGTTTCAACGGCGTGGTCTCCACTTCCATGAAACCGGAACAAGTGCATTTGTTGACACAGGAATTGCAAGCTCTGCTGGACAAAGGGGCCATAGAACGTGTTCCCCTGCCAGACAGAGAGCCAGGCTATTACAGCCGGTATTTTCTGATTCCCAAGAATGATGGGGGGTTGTGTCCAATTTTAGATCTTCGCGGCTTGAACCGCTACCTCAGAACATACAAATTCAAGATGTTGACGATCAAGATGGTTGTGTTTCAGATCCAATCAGGGGACTGGTTCGTGACAATCGATCTCAAGGACGCATATTTTCACGTAGAAATCTTGCCACAACGCAGGAAGTTCTTGAGGTTTGCTTTTGGGGGCAATGCTTACCAGTATCGGGTTCTTCCATTCGGCCTACCTTTGTCACCTCACACGTACACGAAATGCATGGATGCAGCACTGGCTCCTCTGCGACTCCAGGGCATCCGCATTTTAAATTACATAGATGACTGGCTGATTCTGGCTCAGTCTCATGAGCTGGCGCTTCGACATCGGGATGTCGTCCTAGCTCATCTCAAATCTCTGGGGTTGAGACTCAATGCCGAGAAAAGCATACTATCTCCTGCTCAGAGAACAACGTATTTGGGGGTTGTATGGGATTCAATCACGATGCAGGCACAGCTGTCTCCTGCACGCGTCGAATCCATTCTAAATGTCCTAAAGAACATCAAGCTAGGCCAGAGAATTACTGTTCATTACTTTCAGAATGGTCTAGGTCTCATGACAGCTGCATCCACAGTGATACCCTTGGGCCTCCTGCACATGAGATCATTTCAGTTGTGGCTCAGAGCCAGGGGATTTCCTCCAAGGGCCAATCCCCAGAGGCAAATAAGGGTTACGCGCCAGGGGCTTCATACCCATTTTATGTGGTTCAGACCCCGGTTTCTGACTTTGGGTCCCAGTCTAGGTCCATGTTGTCGTCACAAGATGCTAACGAAAGACGCTTCCCTCACGGGTTGGGGTGCGGTCTTGGATGGCCGTCCAGCCCAAGGGATCTGGAGAGGTCATCTTCTCGACTGGCACATCAATTGCCTCAAAATGATGGCCCTATTTCAGGCCCTGAAATACTTCCTCCAGCAGTTAAGAGGCTACCATGTCCTAGTGCAGGTGGACAACACAGAGGTAGTCTCTTACATAAATCACCAGGGCTGCGTTCGCACCACCTGAACAGGCTAGCGCAGCAGGTCCTGCTGTGGGCACAGAACAAGTTCTTGTCCCTCAGGGCGATTTATTTCCCTGGGCATATGAATGTGGGAGCAGACTTGCTGTCCAGACAAGTGTGACACCCGGGGAATGGAAACTCCACCCCGAAGTAGTCACTGAAATCTGGGAAAGATTTTATGAAGCAGAGGTGGACCTCTTTGCTTCACAGGAAATGGCACTCTGTCCCCTCTACTTCTCTCTGACTCCTCCAGCTCCACTGGGTCTGGACGCCATGGCCCATACGTGGCCCAGACGGGGTCTTTACGCATTTGCCCCCCATCACTCTGCTCCCTGGGGTCCTGGCCAAGGTCCGTCAACAGTACACTGTTGACAGACGTCTGACAGACATGTGTCAGTTGATAGACATCTTCAGGACTGTCACCTGAGGCTATGCAAAACTAAATTTGTGCCAGCGCCACATACTGGTCAAAAGTTACAATAACTTGCTAAAAATACTTCCATCTAACTGCCATGTTTTCTACTCCTCCACCAGATTTTGTCCAATCTTTACCAAATTTGGCTCACATCATCTTGAGACCTGTCTGAACAAAAAGTATCAAAGGAATTTTGATATTTAAAACCGTTCTCCTGTACAGTGATTGCTCATGCATACATTGTAGCATGTCTGTGAATGTGCAGCTCAGAGTCTGGGTGCTTGGCCTCCAAAAATGCTCCTTGCTGCATAAATTATTATTATGCAGCAATATATTTCAAACATCTTGTGGTGATGTAGGTGACTTCGGATTGTAGTTTTGGAGACTTTCTGACCCCAAGACACAACTAACTTCTGCAATTCTCCAGCTGTGATCCTTGGAGATGTTTTGGCCACTCGAACCATCCTCTTCACAGTGCGTTGAGACGATATAGATACACGTCCAATTCCAGGTCGATTCATAACATTTCCAGTTGACTGGAACTTCTTAATTATTGCCCTGATGGTGGAAATGGGCATTTTCAATGCATTTACAGCATTTGGCAGACGCCCTTATCCAGGGCGACTTACATTTTATTTCATTTATACATCTGAGCAATTGAGGGTTAAGGGCCTCGCTCAAGGGCCCAACAGTGGTGGCTTGACAGTGCTGGAATTTGTACTCACGACCTTCCGATCAGTAGCCCAACGTCTTAACCACTGAGCTACCACTGCCCTCAATGCTTGTGCTATTTTATTATAGCCACTTCCCATTTTGTGAAGCTCAACAACCTTTTGCTGCACATCACATCACATCACATATTCCTTGGTCTTACCCATTGTTATGAATGACTAAGGGAATTTGGCCTGTGTGTTTCCTCATATTTATACCCCTGTGAAACAGGAAGTCATGGTTGAACAGTTTCCTGTTCCTAGTCACCCAGGTGTAATAAAAAATGTAAAATATCAATTGGAATATACTTCAAATATATTTTTCTCTTATATATTGTTGCACACCTATATTTGACGAAGATTTTTTTTTTTTTTGATAAACCTGTGTTGTGTTTGCAATTGTTTGATATCCATGAGAGCAGAGTATTTTTGTGAAATTTTCGAACAAAAGGTTAAACAATAAAGACAATTTTTCACAGCCTTCTTGCCTCATGTTACCAGGGGGTCGATATTAGTGGAGGGTGTATTTTACAGTTCAAACTCACCTATTATTAATTGCAAATGCGAGTGAAATGTCCGCACTGTCGAGCCCTGAGTTGTTGTATTAGTTGGTCAGTGCTTGTGCAGTGGCTCTGATCGATTTTTCCTCTTTTCTCAGATTCAGAATGGTTTGATTTTCTCCCATAGACAGCTTCAAACAAAAGGTGCCATGTTCTAAGTTGTTTAACACGTCTAGATGTGAATATCAGGAAATGAAAGCTGAAATTCTGATCTGATCTCATATTTATCTTTTGATCTTAAGCCCAAATATTTTCAGTGTATAGCCCCCCCCCCCCCCCTCCCCCCAAAAAAAAAGGCTTTGCTGTTCCAGTACTTTTGGAGGTGACTGTATACACTAATGTTTCTCATCAGAACTAAAAAATGCTGGACAGGCCACGCTCACAAGGTTCTGCTGTTAGCTCCTAAAAACAGCTTCTTTTTTACTCATTGTACCAGGTAATTTGTACATCATTGGTGTAGATGTGCTTTTAGTCTTAGTGTGTGTGTGTGTGTGTGTGTGTGTGTGTGTGTGTGTGTGTGTAGGTGGTGTCTGACAAAGGAACCCCACGGAAAGATGACAGCTTTGTGTCCAAAGCGATGGAGTACATGTTCGGCTGGTGATGGAGGTGTGAGACAGGTGATGTCACCGGGTGAGAGTGAGATGGAGGTGTGAGACAGGTCACATAGAGCACTTTACTGTACGCTGGATCCTGATAAACAGACACACACACACAGTCTCAGCAGGGTGTGATGATGTATGACTGTTCTAGCTTATTCCTGCTGCTCAGAGACACTCAGAGATCAGACTTATCTCTAATCACAGTTATAATGACATCATCACCGATCCTTTTAATCCTCTGTAATAGACAGTGTTTTTTAACCATGTGTGCATTCAGAACTTTATCATTATTCACACTGTTTAGTATTTTGTATCGTCTCTCTTTTCTGTACCGATGTTGTGTAAATAAATCTCTCTTTATCTAACCAGTTTGTGATAAATTTCAGTGAAAGGAAGTGAAGAGTCAGACTGTTGCTTGTAGCAGTTATTACACTCCTGACTTCCTTACTCTTCACTTGACGTGGTCATGTATCTTCCACGTGGGCTGTGAGATGTGATGATACAATAACGATATTTTGAGTGTTACGATGTTTTTCTGAATTGTTGTGATATTTTTATCACATTTTTAATGTTTATTTGAATTTTATTGCAAGCTGACTGGAAGATTTAATTTTACAGATTTTTAAAAATCTTTTTTTTTAAATCTAGTGTTAATTAAAAAAATATTTATAATATAAAAAAAGCACATTTATTGTTGTAGACATTATATAAATCACTGAACAGGATTTTAAAATGAAACACTATTGTATTGCTGGCAGTTTGTGAGCAAACGTGTGTCTCGTCATTTAATGCCATCTGCATGAGAAGACTGGGCCATAATTTGAAGGAAAGTATGAATTCAAATATATTTATAAAGTGAGCTTTTATTAAAAAAAATATACAGTGACCAAATTATGCAAATAAAGCACTTTAATGTTGTGCAACAAAGAGTTTTGGTATCTAATCTGAAGGTGCCACAAGATAATAACAGCATCAGGACCAATGTTGTTACTATTCAATTCAATTCAGTTTTATTTGTATAGAGCTTTTATCAATGGACATCATCACAAAGCAGCTTTACAGAAATATGTAAGTTTCGGATCTAAATTTTAAATTGATAAATTTATCCCCAATGAGCAGCCAGAGGTGACGGTGGTGAGGAAAAACTCCCTGAAACGATATGAGGAAGAATCCTTGAGAGGAACCAGACTCAAAAGGGAACCCATCCTCATCTTGGTGACACCTGATAGTGCGATTATAAATAAATAAATCCCTTCTATAAATGTGTACTACATGATAAACCAAAAGTGCAACCGTGCAATCAGGAAACCCTCTACAGTCCTAACATGAACTCCATCCTGTTGAAGTTATAAACCGCCCACCAATGGAGACCCAAGTGCAAAGTCTGTGCAATTGTTCGTGGCAATTGCAGTCCCATGACATCGCACAAAAACTGTTTGTATCACCCTTACTATTACTACTACTACTACTACTACAACTAATAATAAATATAGCTGCAAGCAGCAATTAAGGGGCCAAGCAGCAAAGAGGCTAAATTAGGAGCTAAACCAGTATCATGACAATAGGCAAAAGTAATCAAAAACAGATATTGCATTATAATTTTATATCACAAGGTGGCATTGTCCTGAAACTTTGTGAGTACCTTCAGGGTATGGTGCCAATGACGCCTACCATTTTCCGTAAAGATACATCAAGGCGTTCGTAAAATACAGCATTTTACGTCTAATTCAAAATGGCCGACACAAAATGGCCGACCTAAGAAAATCTCAAATCATTCGACTCTGCATGCCCCACAGAAACTAATGATACCAGGGTCATGATTTTATAACAAAGCATTCAGAAGTTATAAGAAAAAATGTGTTTTTTCATTTGTCGTGAACACTAGGTGGCGCTGTTCCGAAACTGGGCAGTTACCCTCAATTCATGATGGCTATGACATATACAAAGTTTAGTCTAAATATGCTACAGCTTTACAGAGATATAGCCTCATGTCCATTTTGGCATGCTCGCCATCAAATTTGTTTGTGTTATTCGAGAATGGTTTGATTAATCGACTCGCATTCCATAACGTTTTGTTGGCATGGTCTGCAGGTGACGTGTTTTGATTTAGGTGAAAATCTGACAAACGGTCTAGGACGAGTAGGTTTTCAGAACATTTCAAAATCATGGCCTAATTGGGATCATTTGTTCTCGGCATTATTCAAGGAATCTATCAAGACCAGTTTCATTACAATAGGCAAAACTACTCAAAAGATATTAGTATTTTTTGAAATATTATTATAATTTTTCACCACAAGGTGGTGCTGTCACTAAACGTTTTGAGTACCTTCCAGGCTTGGTGCCAAAGACAAAGACCAAGTTTTGTAACGATATGCCAACGCATTCGTAAAATATGGCATTTTACGACCTAATTAAAAATGCCCGATGCCCCAAATGGCCGACATGGGAAAATTGGATACTGTTTGACTCGGTATGCCGCACTGAATCGAAAGAGACCAATCTTGAGATTTTTGGTCAAACTGTGCAGAAAAAAAGCCTTTGTTTCATATTTCCTGACCAGTAGGTGGCTCTATGCCGAAACTGTGCAAGAACCCTCAGCTCATGCTTCTGATGACACATACCAAGTTTCGTCTCAATCTAGTCGGGCAGAAATCATGAAAAAAAACCATGGTATGCAATCGACTTGGCATGAGCGAAGTGGAGAAGTTCAACAAAACAGACTTCATGTAAAAACTGTAATGAATTTTCCTGGTTACACAACTGCACTGTTTGACCATGTAGCATTAGCACATTTATAAAAGGGATTTATTTATTTATTTATAATCGCACTATCCGGTGTCACCCAGATGAGGATGGGTTCCCTTTTGAGTCTGATTCCTCTCAAGGTTTCTTCCTCATATCGTCTCAGGGAGTTTTTCCTCACCACCGTCACCTCTGGCTGCTCATTAGGGATAAATTCATACATTTAAAATCTATATCCTGAATTTATATCTTTCTATAAAGCTGCTTTGGGACAATGTCCATTGTTAAAAGCGCTATACAAATAAAACTGAACTGAATTGAATGAGCCAAGGTATGAGAGGAAAAGGAATTTTGTTTCTAGCCCTTACGGTTCAAAAGTTATTAGCATAAACATAAGTGCAAATTTGGACAGTTGGTGGCGCTAGAGGGTTAACATCCAAGTGAAAGATATAACACCAACAGGTCAGAAAAAAATAAAAAACCAGAATTACTGAGTTGGAAAAAGGATCACCCCCCTCATAAAAATAACTTGTAAACTCAATAAGGTGTAGCTAATCACCTTCTCAATGGCACACAAAGCCATTTGACTTTCAACTGTGATCATCTGTGGTTATTTTGATTAGCTCAGCATGAAAAGAGCTTTCCTGGAGCATTTTGTAGTGCAACTGAAGCAAACAATCAACTATGGCTGGCAAGGCACTGTCAAAAGATCTCCGGGATAAAGCTGTGGACTGGCACAAGTCAGGAGGTGGATACAAAGGCTTTATCAATGCCTAGAAGCACAGTGAAGTCTATTATTAAGAAGTGGAAGGTATTTGGTACAACACAGACCCTCCCTGGATCAGGACGTCGCTCCAAACTGGATGAAGGAGCCAGGAGGAAACTGGTTAGAGAGGCTACCAAGAGGCCTACAGCAACTCTGAAGCAGTTGCAGGAATTTATGACAAAACGTGGTCATTGTGTGCATGTGACAACAATATCACAAATTCTCCACAAATGTGGCTTGTATGGGAGGGTTGCAAGAAAAAAGCCACCCATGACTGAGCTTTGCCAAAACGCACCTTGAAGATTCTGAGGCCACATGGAAAAAGGTGTTATGGTCAGATGAGACTAAAATTGAATTATTTGGCCTCAACACCAAACTATATGTCTGGCGGAAATCCAATACAGCTCACCATCCAAATAACACCATTCCTACAGTAAAGCATGGAGGTGGTAATACCCTGCTATGGGGGTGTTTCTCTGCAGCAGGGACTGGAGCACTTGTCAGGATAGTAGGAAAATGGATGGGGCAAAATACCGTCAAATTCTTGAGGAAAATTTGCTGCCCTCTGCCAGAAAGTTGTCAATGGGAAGAAGGTTTACCTTCCAACATGACAATGACCCAAAGCACACAGCAAAACTGACCACACAGTGGTTGAAGGAGAAAAAGGTGAATGTCCTTGCATGGCCTAGTCAGAGCCCAGACTTAAACCCCATTGAAAATCTGTGGAATGACTTGAAGGCTGCAGTCCACAAACGGTCACCATCAAATTTAATTGAACTTGAGCAGTTCTGCAAAGAAGAGTGGGCAAATATTGCAAAGTCTAGATGTGCAAAGTTAGTAGAGACATATCCCAACAAACTAATTAAAAAATTAAGGTAAATTAAAGCAAAGGGGGTGATCCTTTTTCCAACTCAGTGATTCTGTTTTTTATTTTTTTCTGACATGTTGGTGTTATATCTTTCACTTGGATGTTATAAGTTGCACTGAGTAAATACAGCTGGATAAAACAAAACTGTGTCTGTCGTCATTTCAGGCTGAAAAGCAACAAAATGTGATTATTTTAAAGGGGGGTGATTATTTCATATACCCACTGTACTTGCATTTATCTGAAATAAATAGCAGTAAATGGCCACATAGGTTCTTAAGTGTTGCACCACACAGAACTGAAAGAGTAGCCTTATCTGTCTTATTCTAAATGTCTGTTGGCTTACTTTTTTTAATTAGTAATATTTTTTCATATTTAATATTTCTTTATTTAATGCCATTTGCATGAAAAGACTGGGCCATAATTTGAAGGAAGTTATGAATTCAAATGTATTTATAAAGGGAGCTTTATAAAAAAAATTATACAGTGATCAAACTATGCAAATAAAGAAAGAGTCTGGGTATCTAATCCGAAATAAACATTAAGCATTTTTGGGGCCAAGCACCCAGACTCTGAGCCGCAGATTCACAGACGTGCTAAAATTGTTGCCATTTGTACTGTACAATCACAGTACAGGACAACAGTTTTGAATATCAAAATTCATTCGATAACTTTTGTTCAGACAGGTCTCAAGATGATGTGAGCCAAATTTGGTGATGATTAGACAAAATTTGATGGAGGAGTAGCAAACATGGAAGTTACATGGGCAGTGGTAGCTCAGTGGTTAGGACATTGGACTACTGCTCGGAAGGTTGGGAGTTCAACTCCCAGCACCACTAAACTGCCACAACGAGGCCCTTAATCCTTAACTGCTCAGATAGGTAAATGTAAGTTGCTCTGGATAAGGCCCAATGCCTTAGATGGAAGCATGTTATTATAATTTTTTTTTTTTTGCATAGCCTAAGGTCACGGTCCTGAAGATGTATATCAAGTGTTTTGTCAGTGTTGTAAGGAGGTCTTAACTGAAATAAAACTGAATTGAATAAAACTGAATTGAATCTTGTACAAAACAGTGTTGTGTGGTTCTTTAAATTGAATGATTTGTGTCTCAAACACTCCTTTATCACACAGTTTGCAAAGTCATTGCTGAGATACAGCCTCACTTCCTGTTTGGCTCTTATTTGTCAGATTTGTTAGCCCATTATGGGCAAACTGTTTCTCAAGGGGCATTAAAAAAAACATTTTTAGACTTTTCTTCTATGAAAAGAAGTTATAAAATATTTCTAAAAAAATATAATTGCGTGTTACACAGAACTGTTGATCTATTGTGTTTTTCTTCTTTATTGTGAATAATACTGTTCTTTATTGTTGCTATACAGTTAAAGTTCCCATATAATGCTCATGTAGATTCTGTTGAATTTGGACCTGATTTAAAAACTCAAGACGTGACATGGACTCTAAGGTAAAGACTCGAGACTTGACTTGGACTCTAAGGTAAAGACTCGAGGCTCGACTTGGACTCTAAGGTAAAGACTCGAGACTTGACATGGACTCTAAGGTAAAGACTCGAGACTTGACTTGGACTTGCATTTGATTTCTTGTGAACACCTCTGGTGTAAATACATGTTGTGCAGTACACACTGCTAATAAACATAGTGTAATGCACGTGGTCCAGACCTCAGAACTTCACAGTGTTTCAGGCAGGAATTCTTTGTTAAAAATTGCACAGAGTTGTTGTGTGTTTGCTGAAATGATTTTATTTCTACAGCACATCACTTTCAAAGTTATACAGTGCACATTTTGACTAATCCCATGCACAGATATTGTTGTTGAATTCAAGATTGACAGGAAAACCACAAATTAAGAGCAAATGATCTTTCCTCAAATATTTTCAGGAAATTGCAATTTTCATGGAACTCCTTTATTGCAAAGATCCGTCCCACAGCATGCGGCTGGCCATTTACTAGATTTCTGGTACTCCACACACTGAGCCTGAGTTAAACATTTCTTCCCAACAAATGAACACACCTATTATAAGTACAAAGGATCTGAGGGTATGTTGAAAGTTTACAGTTCTGGTTAAATAAGAAATATTCACATGTAAGTATTTGTTCAGAAAGGGTTTGCACACTGAAGATTAGCCTGAGGCTATGTAGATAGAATAGCGCTAATCATGACTGTACCTATCATTACCGGCACACCTATTAGACAACCATTTCATTTTTTCAGGGCCACTGCACCTTTTCAATACATCGATACAGTTTTTTTCAATACCTGATCTTAAAAGAGCTTCACTGGTAACCAGTATCTTCCAGGATATATTTACAAATTATTTTACTTGTTTTTATTTTACTTTGTTTTTAAAACTACAAAAGGTCGTGAGTTCAAATTTCAGCACTGCCAAGCTGCCACTGTTGGGCACTTGAGCAAGGCCCTTAACCCTGAATTTTTGATCCATTTTTGAAATCACTTTATGTCCAGATCTCTCTAATTGGGCATCATTTATCAACCTTTTAGTGAAATTGTGTGTAAATGTTTGCATAAGCCATTAGGAACTGAACATTTCCAGCAGAAACACTGGAATTTTCTTCATATTCACATGCGTATGTTGATAAATCCTAATCACCATTAAATTACCAGGGGCATGCATGGCACAGGTGATTCTTATTTGGTGAAGCCACAAAATTCCATAACAGCAAAGCTCACATAGCAGAAAGTAAAAAATGACAAACTGCCAAAAAAGAATCATTTCTCAGAGGGTTGTTTTGACTCACTGAAAAATATTATTTAGCAGCATAACAAGTGGAGTCACAGCACATGATTTAACTCATAATCGTTATAAGATGGAATGGAATCATTATAATCGAATTAGATGGCCAAAGGTAACTTTTTAGGAGCTGAAGAGAAGGGAGAAGCTCAAATGGGAGAAGCTGTTACAAGACATAGCCTGGACATTCCACATAGCTGGGCTTTATGGGAGAGTGGTGTGAAGAAAGCCATTAGACGAGTTGGAGACAGTATGTAAGTCGGCAAATATGTAGGAAAAGGTCTGATGGTCTGATGACAACGGTAGCTGAGGGTGGTGGTAGCTCAGTGGTTAAGATGTTGGGCTACTGGTTGGAAGGTCGTGAGTTCAAATTCTAGCACTGCCAAGCGACCACTGTTGGGCCCTGGAGCAAGGCCCTCAATTGCTCAAATGTATAAATAAAATTAATGTAAGTAGCTTTGGATAAGGGTGTCTGCCAAATGTCATAAGTGATGAGTTTTTTCTGTAAAGCTGTGACAATTTCCCTTTTTAAAAGTGCTGTATAAATAAAGCTGAATTGAATTAAAAGGGTGTGGTCTTACAGTTAGTGTTCGGGACTCGGAGACAGTCTCAGTGTTTAAGTCCAGGCTGAAAACATATACAGGTGCATCTCAATAAATTAGAATGTCGTGGAAAAGTTCATTTATTTCAGTAATTCAACTCAAATTGTGAAACTCGTGCATTAAATAAATTCAATGCCACAGACTGAAGTAGTTTAAGTCTTTGGTTTTTTTAATTGTGATGATTTTGGCTCACATTTAACAAAAACCCACCAATTCACTATCTCAACAAATTAGAATATGGTGACATGCCAATCAGCTAATCAACTCAAAACACCTGCAAAGGTTTCCTGAGCCTTCAAAATGGTCTCTCAGTTTGGTTCACTAGGTAAGCCACAAACATTCATTGCCAAAGAAGCTGGCTGTTCACAGAGTGCTGTATCCAAGCATGTTAACAGAAAGTTGAGTGGAAGGAAAAAGTGTGGAAGAAAAAGATGCACAACCAACCGAGAGAACCGCAGCCTTATGAGGATTGTCAAGCAAAATCGATTCAAGAATTTGAGTGAACTTCACAAGGAATGGACTGAGGCTGGGGTCAAGGCATCAAGAGCCACCACACACAGACGTGTCAAGGAATTTGGCTACAGTTGTCGTATTCCTCTTGTAAAGCCACTCCTGAACCACAGACAACGTCAGAGGCATCTTACCTGGGCTAAGGAGAAGAAGAACTGGACTGTTGCCCAGTGGTCCAAAGTCCTCTTTTCAGATGAGAGCAAGTTTTGTATTTCATTTGGAAACCAAGGTCCTAGAGTCTGGAGGAAGGTTGGAGAAGCTCATAGCCCAAGTTGCTTGAAGTCCAGTGTTCAGTTTCCACAGTCTGTGATGATTTGGGGTGCAATGTCATCTGCTGGTATTGGTCCATTGTGTTTTTTGAAAAGCAAAGTCACTGCATCCATTTACCAAGAAACTTTGGAGCACTTCATGCTTCCTTTTGCTGACCAGCTTTTTGAAGATGCTGATTTCATTTTCCAGCAGGATTTGGCACCTGCCCACACTGCCAAAAGCACCAAAAGTTGGTTAAATGACCATGGTGTTGGTGTGCTTGACTGGCCAGCAAACTCACCAGACCTGAACCCCATAGAAAATCTATGGGGTATTGTCAAGAGGAAAATGAAAAACAGGAGACCAAAAAATGCAGATGAGCTGAAGGCCACTGTCAAAGAAACCTGGGCTTCCATACCACCTCAGCAGTGCCACAAACTGATCACCTCCATGCCATGCCGAATTGAGGCAGTAATTAAAGCAAAAGGAGCCCCTACCAAGTATTGAGTACATGTACAGTAAATGAACATACTTTCCAGAAGGCCAACAATTCACTAAAAATGTTTTTTTTTTTATTGGTCTTATGAAGTATTCTAATTTGTTGAGATAGTGAATTGGTGAGTTTTTCTTAAATGTGAGCCAAAATCATCACAATTAAAAGAACCAAAGACTTAAACTACGAGTTTCACAATTTGAGTTGAATTACTGAAATAAATGAACTTTTCCACGACATTCTAATTTATTGAGATGCACCTGTATATTTAGTCATGCCTTTTGTGAATAGTTGTTCCTTAGGTAAAGGAGCAGATCCAGAGGCTCACAGGCATAGTGTTGTGGTGAACTGGGATGTTTGGATGCTGTCGCCCCCCCACTTTCACGCCTTCACCCAGGTGTGTTGATGGTGGAGTGGCTGGCTGCCTTATGTCCCAGGGACACTATGCTGTCATAGCTAGTCTTACTGGAGTCCCTGCTTTCACTCTGCTCACTTTCTTTAACCATTACAGAATAAGAGCTTATCTAATAATCTATGTTCTCTCTCTTTCTCTCTCTCTCTCTCTCTCTGTCTCTCTCTCTCTCTCTTTTTCTCTCTCTCTCTGTTGAGCTACACATGATACTCCTGAGATACCAGTGTTTCTGACTCCTTCTGCTCTCCGGACCTGCCTGATCCATCCTGATGCCCTACTTCTGGTTGGAGATCTCATCAATTGGAAGTCACATGCTGCTGCTGAGGCCCCACACGGTGCAGCCTAAAGATCATTGAGATTACTGAGGATGGTACCACTTAAAAACCATAAAGATGGCTTTGGACCTCAATTCATATGAACAGTTATGCTATGATGGCTTTAGGACTACAATTACCACAAACAGTTTTACACTCAAGTCTCCATCAGTGAACAGTGGAGAAGTTCAACAAAACAGACTTCATATAAAAACTGTAATGAATTTTCCTGGTTACACAACTGCACTATTTGACCATGTAGTATTAGCACATTTATAGAAGGGATTTATTTATTTATAATCGCACTATCTGGTGTCACCCAGATGAGGATGGGTTCCCTTTTGAGTCTGGTTCCTCTCAAGGTTTCTTCCTCATATCGTCTCAGGGAGTTTTTCCTCACCACCGTCACCTCTGGCTGCTCATTACGGATAAATTCATACATTTAAAATCTATATCCTGAATTTATAATTCATGTGACTAGAGAAACATGTGAGCAGGAGGGTAGGAACTTGTACAAAAGGCTTATTTAAAGGGGAATGATGAACGAGTGGGATTTAGAACAGGTGCACAGTTCAAGCTCAGAGACTAATTTCATACTGTAGTGTGTAACACTCAAGGTAAGTTGTTTTGGCATACACTTGCAATGGATAAGACAGAATGTGTTTTTAGTTCTTACTTAAATAAAACAGTATAAGGCTAGGTATGAGCAGCACCAGGAAAGCTTTCACAGTTTTCCACCTGATGGAGCTGCTGAATAATATTTCAGAATGATGAAGATGCTGCTTGTGACTCTGGCTCTTGCCCTTCTGCTGACCAGTGGTGGGTGATTTCAGCTTCAATTCCATTTAAAGTGAAGGCCTATTATCTTGGTTCTGAAACTGGGTCAAACTAATACTTGCAAACTTCAATAGTTATACGTCAATCTTACTTTTATAAAACATTCTGCAAATCTAGTCAAAGTGCTTCTGAAAACCTGAATTCAAGTGAGTTTTGCAAAGATTATTCATATTCACACCTAATACAATTCACTAATAATTCACTAAACACATTTCTAATATGAGATCTTGGGGTTTAGAAAAAAAAAGTTAAAGGTTAGCTGAAAAATCAGGAAAAACCCACCAAGTTTGTCAGAAATATCATTATATCTCTAAAATATTTATTGTGTCTGGTCTCCACAGGTTCTGCCCTTCGATGTCACAAGTGTTCTCCAAATGCACCATGTACAACTGAAACCTGCAAGAGTGGTCAAGACACCTGTATTGCTACAAGGGTGTCAACCAGTTCTGGTATGTCTAACATTTTACTGAAAGATTTTATTCTTTCTTATTTTGCCAGAACTGTAAACTTTCAACATACCATCAGATCCTTTGTACTTGTAATAGGTGTGTCACAATATTTACAAATAAAATCTTCCAGTTTTTTCAATTGTTTATTACTTCATGTTTGAACTGGTGTACTGGGAAATGTAATAACTACTAAAAGGTTTGTTCTCTTTACTTCCTCAGGTTTATTTGTTGGGAAGAAATGTGTAACTCGGGCTCAGTGTGTGGAGTACCAGAAATCTAGTAAATGGCCAGCCGCATGCTGTGGGACGGATCTTTGCAATACAGTAGTTCCATGAAAATTGCAAATTTGAGGAACGATCCTTTGCTCTTGATTTACAGTAATGTGGTTTTCCTATCAATCTTGTATTCAGCAACAATATCTGTGCATGGGATTAGTCAAAATGTGCACTGTATAACTCTGAAAGTGTTATACAGTAAAGAAATAAAATAATTTCAGCAAACACACAACAACTCTGTGAAATTTTTAACAAAGCATTCCTGCCTGAAACACTGTGAAGTTCTGAGATCTGGACCATGTGCATTACACTATGTTTATTAGCAGTGTGTACTGCACAACATGTATTTACACCAGAGGTATTCACAAGAAATCAAATGCAAGTCAAAGTCAATTCTTGAGTTTTTACCTTAGAGTCCAAATCAAGTCTTGAGTCTTGACCTTAGAGTCCACCTCAAGTCTCGATTCTTTACCCTAGAGTCCAAATCAAGTCTTGATTCTTTACCCTAGAGTCCACCTCAAGTCTCGAGTCTTTACCCAATAGACCAAGTCAAGTCTCGATTCTTTACCTTAGAGTCCAAGTCAAGTCTCGAGTCTTTACCATAGAGCCCAAGTCAAGTCTCGATGCTTTACCCTAGAGTCCAAGTCAAGTCTTGAGTTTTCATGTTAAGTCGAAATTCAACAGAATCAACATGAGGATTATATGGGAACTTTAACTGTATAGCAACAATAAATAACAGTATTGTTCCCTATCAAAAGCTACTCTCGATGCTGCGTATCAAACGCTAATGGGGAACATTCTTTGTTCGACTGGTTGCGAGCCATGTGTGTCAAACACGCCAAGAATCGGCTTAAATAACCTCGGTGAGTTACATCACTGATTACGTGCACCTGCAGGTTATAAATAGACGTGAAACGGACATACCTTCTTTGTCTTCGAGAATGCTTTGTGTGTGTGTGTTGTCTCCTCTGTGTTGTTGAAAAAGAACACAAACAAAAGGGAAATTAGATCATGACTAGTGCTTTGGTTAGGCGATGCGTGCCACCGTGTGCACAAGTTATTCCAGACGATGATCCGCATGATTATTGTTTGGAGTGCCTTGGGGAAGAGCATTCTATTACTGCTCTTGATGACGCTGAGTGTGAGCACTGAGAGTTATTTCCTATCGCAGTGCTCCGCTCGAGGCTTGCTTTCTTTCGAGCCTCGGCGTCCACATTAAGATCGTTGGGCTCGCGTGTCGAGCTGGCTGAGAGAAAAGGAGCGTGTGAGTCTCCTCTCTCTCGAGCGCTCTCCCCAGATCGCGAAGTCTCCGCCCCCGCTGCTGAAGTGTGCCCCGGCGCTTCTTCAGAGTGAGACGAGGACGCGGGTACTCTTGCCTCCGGGCTGGTGGTGCAGTGGACGTAAATCTGAAGAGCACGTACTGGACACAGTAAGTGAAGTCTTTCCTGCTCTGTTGTCATGAAAAGCGGAGGATAGAAGGCTTCACGAACGACCAGATGTATGGTCGAGAATGGAACTTTTAGAAGATAATTAGGGTGAGGATGCAAAATAGCTTTGACCAGCCCAGAGGCAAAGTCTAGGCAGGACCGTGAGACTGACAGAGCCTGAAAATCCCCAATTCTCTTCAGAGAAGTAATAGCCATTAGAAAAGCCATCTTTAGGGTCAGAAACCTGACAGGTGCTGACTCTAGTGGTTTGATAGGGGTGTCACCCAGACCCTCGAGCACTATAGCTAAGTCCCACGAAGGGACTGTCGCTCTAGTGGGCGGCCTCAACCGCTTGGCTCCACAAATGTAGTGGCCGACTAAAGGGTGCTTTCCCACAGAAACCCCATCATTCAGAGCATGGCAAGCCGAAATGGTGGCCACATAGACTCTGAGAGTACCAGGACATGTGCCTGAGGACAATTTCTCTTGCAGAAACTCCAGCACTGAAACAACTTGGCAGTGAACTTGGTGTACATTGTCTGCCAGACACCAATTTCCGAAAATGTGCCATTTGAAGGCATAACTTCTTCTAGTGGAAGGAGCTCTGGCACTTAGAATGGTCTCTACTACGTCAGCTGGAAGCCCAGCATCTCTTAGTTGGTCCCCCTCAGGGGCCAGACATGAAGGTTCCAGAGCTCGGGCCGGGGATGAAATACTGTCCCCTGTGCCTGAGATAGGAGATCTCTCCTGACCGGAATCGCCCACAGCAAGCTATCGAGGAGGGATATTAGATCTGAGAAGCATACTCTGGTCGCCCAATGGGGCGCTATCAATAAGATGCGAGACCCCTGTTGACGGACCCTGGCCAGGACCCCAGGGAGCAGAGTGATGGGGGGGAAATGCGTAAAGACCCCGTCTAGGCCACGTATGGGCCATGGCGTCCAGACCCAGTGGAGCTGGAGGAGTCAGAGAGAAGTAGAGGGGACATAGTGCCATCTCCTGTGAAGCAAAGAGGTCCACCTCTGCTTCATAAAATCTTTCCCAGATTTCAGTGACTACTTCGGGGTGGAGTTTCCATTCTCCGTGTGTCACACTTGTCTGGACAGCAAGTCTGCTCCCACATTCATATGCCCGGGGAAATAAATCACCCTGAGGGACAAGAACTTGTTGTGTGCCCACAGCAGGACCTGCTGCGCTAGCCTGTTCAGGCGGTGCGAACGCAGCCCTGGTGATTTATGTAAGAGACTACCTCTGTGTTGTCCACCTGCACTAGGACATGGTAGCCTCTTAACTGCTGGAGGAAGTATTTCAGGGCCTGAAATAGGGCCATCATTTTGAGGCAATTGATGTGCCAGTCGAGAAGATGACCTCTCCAGATCCCTTGGTCTGGACGGCCATCCAAGACCACACCCCAACCCATGAGGGAAGCGTCTTTCGTTAGCATCTTGTGACAACAACATGGACCTAGACTGGGACCCAAAGTCAGAAACTGGGGTCTGAACCACATAAAATGGGTATGAAGCCCCTGGTGCATAACCCTTATTTGCCTCTTATTGGCCCTTGGAGGAAATCCCCTGGCTCTGAGCCACAACTGAAATGATCTCATGTGCAGGAGGCCAAAGGGTATCACTGTGGATGCAGCTGCCATGAGACCTAGACCATTCTGAAAGTAATGAACAGTAATTCTCTGGCCTAGCTTGATGTTCTTTAGGACATTTAGAATGGATTCGACGCGTGCAGGAGACAGCTGTGCCTGCATCGTGATTGAATCCCATACAACCCCCAAATACATTGTACTCTGAGCAGGAGATAGTATGCTTTTCTCGGCGTTGAGTCTCAACCCCAGAGATTTGAGATGAGCTAGGACGACATCCCGATGTCGAAGCGCCAGCTCTTGAGACTGAGCCAGAATCAGCCAGTCATCTAAGTAATTTAAAATGCGGATGCCCTGGAGTCACAGAGGAGCCAGTGCTGCATCCATGCATTTCGTGTACGTGTGAGGTGATAAAGGTAGGCCGAATGGAAGAACCCGATACTGGTAAGCATTGCCCCCAAAAGCAAACCTCAAGAACTTCCTGCGTTGTGGCAAGATTTCTACGTGAAAATATGCGTCCTTGAGATCGATTGTCACGAACCAGTCCCCTGATTGGATCTGAAACACAATCATCTTGATCGTCAACATCTTGAATTTGTATGTTCTGAGGTAGCGGTTCAACCCGCGAAGATCTAAAATTGGACACAACCCCCCATCATTCTTGGGAGCCAGAAAATACCGGCTGTAATAGCCTGACTCTCTGTCTGGCAGGGGAACACGTTCTATGGCCCCTTTGTCCAGCAGAGCTTGCAATTCCTGTGTCAACAAATGCACTTGTTCCGGTTTCATGGAAGTGGAGACCACGCCGTTGAAACGCAGAGGCCAATATGCAAACTGAATCCTGTAGCCCTTCTCTACAGTCCTTTCTACCCATGGAGAGATATTTGGCAGTAGCTGCCACGCTGCCAGCTTTCTCTGAAAGGGGCACTAGTTTTGACACTTCGCTTTGATGGGGGGATGTTAGATGTCTGGTGTCCTGAAACATGGCAGGAGGCAACTGAACACCTAACATTTCTCTGGAGACCGCTGTTCACCACTGGTGGCGGAGATTGTACAACGGCCCCCTGAGGGTGCCAGGAAGGAGCCTCTACTTTCTGTTGGAACTTCTCACGCCCCTCCCCGGGGGGGCACACCCCCACGGTCCCAGGTACTTGACCCTCGGGACTTCTTCTTGGACGAAATAATCGTCCTCAGATCTGGCCTCTTGCTGGGCTGCTGAGATCGGCTTCTGCTTCTGCGACTCTTGATGCAGGGAGACCGGATTGGGTCGGGGCTGGGTGGCCGACAGCCCTGATGCCTGAGCATGGCAGGGAAGAAACTTATCAAACGCTTCTGTGTGTCTCATAGCCTCCCTGAACCTAGTGATGACCATATACATGGAGTTGCCAAATAGGCCAGAAGACGATACAGGGGCATCAAGGAGGAACACTTTCTCCCTATCCTTGATGCCCGTGAGGTTGAACCACAGGTGTCTCTCCGTGGTAACCAACGAAGCCATAGAGCAGCCAATGGCATGGGCCGTCTGCTTGGTTGCACGAAGAGACAGATCCGTGGCTCGGTGCAGCTCTGAAAACGCCTCCTCACTAATACTCCTGCCCGTGCTCAGGTCTTTCAGTAGGTCAGCCTGGTACGCCTGCAGAACTGCCAAGGTGTGCAGGGCAGCACCAGCCTGACCCGCTGCTTGAAATGTCTTTCCCACCAGCGACAATGTTACTCTACAAGGCTTGGTGGGGATGGTTGGCTTCTTAAGTGATGACGAACTCCCAGGGGAGAGATAGCCCACGAGCGTCTCCTCGACCTGAGGCATCGTCACATTCCCATGCGCCTTATCACCCACAATAGTCGAATGGATCAACGTCTTGGGTACAAAGATACGCGAGGAGTAAGGCTTACTCCATGAATGAGATAACTCCTCATGGAGGTCTGGGAAGAAGGGTAGAGATTCTCTCTCTCTCAAGGGGATCTCTCTCCTTGGCAACCCGACAAAAATCTGTCATCTAATTTGGAGTGCCTGGGGTTCTCTTGCTTCTGTGGCCAGTCTAACTTAAGCCTGGCCACTGCGTTAGTCACTACCTCGAGTAACTCCCCAAACGCTTTGTCGTCATGCGAGGAGTGCTCAGAGGCGGCGGTCTCGGTCTCCATATCCCCGGAGGCAAGAGTACCCGCGTCCTCGTCTCGCTCTGAAGAAGCGCCGGGGCGCACTTCAGCAGCGGGGCCGGGGACTTCGCGATCTGGGGAGAGCGCTCGAAAGAGAGGAGACTCACACGCTCCTTTTCTCTCAGCCAGCTCGACACGCGAGCCCAACGATCTTAATGTGGACGCCGAGGCTCGAAAGAAAGCAAGCCTCGAGCGGAGCACTCCGATAGGAAATAACTCTCAGTGCGCACACTCAGCGTTATCAAGAGCAGCAATAGCATGCTCTTCCCCAAGGCACTCCAAACAATAATCATGCGGATCATCGTCCGGAATAACTTGTGCACACGGTGGCACGCATCGCCTAACCAAAGCACTAGCCATGATCTAATTTCCCTTTTTTTGTGTTCTTTTTCAACAACACAGAAGAGACAACACACACACACAAAGCATTCTCGAAGACAAAGAAGGTATGTCCGTTTCACGTCTATTTATAACCTGCAGGTGCACGTAATCAGTGATGTAAGTCACCGAGGTTATTTAAGCCGATTCTTGGCGTGTTTGACACACATGGTTCGCAACCGGTCGAACAAAGAATGTTCCCCATTAGCGTTTGATACGCAGCATCGAGAGTAGCTTTTGATAGGGAACAATACTGTTATTTATTGTTGCTATACAGTTAAAGTTCCCATATAATCCTCATGTTTTTTCTGTTGAATTTCGACTTAACATAAAAACTCAAGACTTGACTTGGACTCTAGGGTAAAGAATCGAGACTTGACTTGGGCTTATGGTAAAGACTCGAGACTTGACTTGGTCTCTAAGGTAAAGAATCAAGTCTTGATTTGGACTCTACGGTAAAGAATCGAGACTTGAGGTGGACTCTAAGGTCAAGACTCAAGACTTGATTTGGACTCTAAGGTAAAAACTCAAGAATTGACTTTGACTTGCATTTTATTTCTTGTGAACACCTCTGGTGTAAATACATGTTGTGCAGTACACACTGCTAATAAACATAGTGTAATGCACGTGGTCCAGATCTCAGAACTTCACAGTGTTTCAGGCAGGAATGCTTTGTTAAAAATTGCACAGAGTTGTTGTGTGTTTGCTGAAATTATTTTATTTCTTTACTGTATAACACTTTCAGATTTATACAGTGCACATTTTGACTAATCCCATGCACAGATATTGTTGCTGAATACAAGATTGATAGGAAAACCACATTACTGTAAATCAAGAGCAAAGGATCTTTCCTCAAATTTGCAATTTTCATGGAACTACTGTATTGCAAAGATCCGTCCCACAGCATGCGGCTGGCCATTTACTAGATTTCTGGTACTCCACACACTGAGCCCGAGTTACACATTTCTTCCCAACAAATAAACCTGAGGAAGTAAAGAGAACAAACCTTTTAGTAGTTATTACATTTCCCAGTACACCAGTTCAAACATGAAGTAATAAACAATTGAAAAAACTGGAAGATTTTATTTGTAAATATTGTGACACACCTATTACAAGTACAAAGGATCTGATGGTATGTTGAAAGTTCACAGTTCTGGCAAAATAAGAAAGAATAAAATCTTTCAGTAAAATGTTAGACATACCAGAACTGGTTGACACCCTTGTAGCAATACAGGTGTCTTGACCACTCTTGCAGGTTTCAGTTGTACATGGTGCATTTGGAGAACACTTGTGACATCGAAGGGCAGAACCTGTGGAGACCAGACACAATAAATAATTTAGAGATATAATGATATTTCTGACAAACTTGGTGGGTTTTTCCTGATTTTTCAGCTAACCTTTAACTTTTTTTTTCTAAACCCCAAGATCTCATATTAGAAATGTGTTTAGTGAATTATTAGTGAATTGTATTAGGTGTGAATATGAATAATCTTTGCAAAACTCACTTGAATTCATGTTTTCAGAAGCACTTTGACTAGATTTGCAGAATGTTTTATAAAAGTAAGATTGACGTATAACTATTGAAGTTTGCAAGTATTAGTTTGACCCAGTTTCAGAACCAAGATAATAGGCCTTCACTTTAAATGGAATTGAAGCTGAAATCACTCACCACTGGTCAGCAGAAGGGCAAGAGCCAGAGTCACAAGCAGCATCTTCTTCATTCTGAAATATAATTCAGCAGCTCCATCAGTTGGAAAACTGTGAAAGCTTTCCTGGTGCTGCTCATACCTAGCCTTATACTGTTTTATTTAAGTAAGAACTAAAAACACATTCTGTCTTATCCATTGCAAGTGTATGCCAAAACAACTTACCTTGAGTGTTACACACTACAGTATGAAATTAGTCTCTGAGCTTGAACTGTGCACCTGTTCTAAATCCCACTGGTTCATCATTCCCCTTTAAATAAGCCTTTTGTACAAGTTCCTACCCTCCTGCTCACGTGTTTCTCTAGTCACATGAATTATAAAGTAAAAAAATGGAAATGGAAAATAAATTTTACATGTAAGTATTTGTTCAGAAAGGGTTTGCACACTGAAGATTAGCCTGAGGCTATGTAGATAGAATCGCGCTAATCATGACTGTACCCATCATTACCGGCACACCTATTAGACAATCATGTAATTTTTTCAGGGCCACTGCACCTTTTTTTTTTTTTTTTCAATACATCGATGCATTTTTTTCAGTACCCGATCTTAAAAGTGCTTCACTGGTTACCAATATTCAATTCAACTCAATTCAGTTTTATTTGTATATTGCTTTTAACAATGGACATTGTCCCAAAGCAGCTTTACAGAAATATGTAAATTCAGGATATAGATTTTAAATGTATGAATTTATCCCCAATGAGCAGCCAGAGGTGACGGTGGTGAGGAAAAACTCCCTGAGACGATATGAGGAAGAAACCTTGAGAGAAACCAGACTCAAAAGGGACCCCATCCTCATCTGGGTGACACCGGATAGTGCGATTATAAATAAATAAATCCCTTCTATAAATGTGCTAATGCTACATGGTCAAATAGTGCAGTTGTGTAACCAGGAAAATTCATTACAGTTTTTATATGAAGTCTGTTTTGTTGAACTTCTCCACTGTTCACTGATGGAGACTTGAGTCCCAAACTGTTTGTTGTAATTGTAGTCCTAAAGCCATCATAGCATAACTGTTCATATGAATTGAGGTCCAAAGCCTTCTTTATGGTTTTTAAGCGGTACCATCCTCAGTAATCTCAATGATCTTTAGGCTGTTCCGTGTGGGGCCTCAGCAGCAGCATGTGACTTCCAATTGATGAGATCTCCAACCAGAAGTAGGGCATCAGGATGGATCAGGCAGGTCCGGAGAGCAGAAGGAGTCAGAAACACTGGTATCTCAGGAGTATCATGTGTAGCTCAACAGAGAGAGAGAGAGAGAGAGAGAACATAGATTATTAGGTAAGCTCTTATTCTGTAATGGTTAAAGAAAGTGAGCAGAGTGAAAGCAGGGACTCCAGTAAGACTAGCTATGACAGCATAACTAAAATGGAGAACCAGAAGGTAACACAGACATGAGGGCTCCCTGGGACATAAAGCAGCCAGCCACTCCACCATCAACAAACCTGGGTGAAGGCGTGAAAGTGGGGGGGCGACAGCATCCAAACATCCCAGTTCACCACAACACTATGCCTGTGAGCCTCTGGATCTGCTCCTTTACCTAAGGAACAACTATTCACAAAAGGCGTGACTAAATATATATGTTTTCAGCCTGGACTTAAACACTGAGACTGTCTCCGAGTCCCGAACACTAACTGTAAGACCACACCCTTTTAATTCAATTCAGCTTTATTTATACAGCACTTTTAAAAAGGGAAATTGTCACAGCTTTACAGAAAAAACTCATCACTTATGACATTTGGCAGACACCCTTATCCAAAGCTACTTACATTAATTTTATTTATACATCTGAGCAATTGAGGGCCTTGCTCAAGGGCCCAACAGTGGTAGCTTGGCAGTGCTAGAATTTGAACTCATGACCTTCCAACCAATAGCCCAACATCTTAACCACTGAGCTACCACCACCCTCAGCTACCGTTGTCATCAGACCATCAGACCTTTTCCTACATATTTGCCGACTTACATACTGTCTCCAACTCGTCTAATGGCTTTCTTCACACCACTCTCCCATAAAGCCCAGCTATGTGGAATGTCCAGGCTATGTCTTGTAACAGCTTCTCCCATTTGAGCTTCTCCCTTCTCTTCAGCTCCTAAAAAGTTACCTTTGGCCATCTAATTCGATTATAATGATTCCATTCCATCTTATAACGATTATGAGTTAAATCATGTGCTGTGACTCCACTTGTTATGCTGCTAAATAATATTTTTCAGTGAGTCAAAACAACCCTCTGAGAAATGATTCTTTTTTGGCAGTTTGTCATTTTTTACTTTCTGCTATGTGAGCTTTGCTGTTATGGAATTTTGTGGCTTCACCAAATAAGAATCACCTGTGCCATGCATGCCCCTGGTAATTTAATGGTGATTAGGATTTATCAACATACGCATGTGAATATGAAGAAAATTCCAGTGTTTCTGCTGGAAATGTTCAGTTCCTAATGGCTTATGCAAACATTTACACACAATTTCACTAAAAGGTTGATAAATGATGCCCAATTAGAGAGATCTGGACATAAAGTGATTTCAAAAATGGATCAAAAATTCAGGGTTAAGGGCCTTGCTCAAGTGCCCAACAGTGGCAGCTTGGCAGTGCTGAAATTTGAACTCACGACCTTTTGTAGTTTTAAAAACAAAGTAAAATAAAAACAAGTAAAATAATTTGTAAATATATCCTGGAAGATACTGGTTACCAGTGAAGCTCTTTTAAGATCAGGTATTGAAAAAAACTGTATCGATGTATTGAAAAGGTGCAGTGGCCCTGAAAAAATGAAATGGTTGTCTAATAGGTGTGCCGGTAATGATAGGTACAGTCATGATTAGCGCTATTCTATCTACATAGCCTCAGGCTAATCTTCAGTGTGCAAACCCTTTCTGAACAAATACTTACATGTGAATATTTCTTATTTAACCAGAACTGTAAACTTTCAACATACCCTCAGATCCTTTGTACTTATAATAGGTGTGTTCATTTGTTGGGAAGAAATGTTTAACTCAGGCTCAGTGTGTGGAGTACCAGAAATCTAGTAAATGGCCAGCCGCATGCTGTGGGACGGATCTTTGCAATAAAGGAGTTCCATGAAAATTGCAATTTCCTGAAAATATTTGAGGAAAGATCATTTGCTCTTAATTTGTGGTTTTCCTGTCAATCTTGAATTCAACAACAATATCTGTGCATGGGATTAGTCAAAATGTGCACTGTATAACTTTGAAAGTGATGTGCTGTAGAAATAAAATCATTTCAGCAAACACACAACAACTCTGTGCAATTTTTAACAAAGAATTCCTGCCTGAAACACTGTGAAGTTCTGAGGTCTGGACCACGTGCATTACACTATGTTTATTAGCAGTGTGTACTGCACAACATGTATTTACACCAGAGGTGTTCACAAGAAATCAAATGCAAGTCCAAGTCAAGTCTCGAGTCTTTACCTTAGAGTCCATGTCAAGTCTCGAGTCTTTACCTTAGAGTCCAAGTCGAGCCTCGAGTCTTTACCTTAGAGTCCAAGTCAAGTCTCGAGTCTTTACCTTAGAGTCCATGTCACGTCTTGAGTTTTTAAATCAGGTCCAAATTCAACAGAATCTACATGAGCATTATATGGGAACTTTAACTGTATAGCAACAATAAAGAACAGTATTATTCACAATAAAGAAGAAAAACACAATAGATCAACAGTTCTGTGTAAGACGCAATTATATTTTTTTTAGAAATATTTTATAACTTCTTTTCATAGAAGAAAAGTCTAAAAATGTTTTTTTTAATGCCCCTTGAGAAACAGTTTGCCCATAATGGGCTAACAAATCTGACAAATAAGAGCCAAACAGGAAGTGAGGCTGTATCTCAGCAATGACTTTGCAAACTGTGTGATAAAGGAGTGTTTGAGACACAAATCATTCAATTTAAAGAACCACACAACACTGTTTTGTACAAGATTCAATTCAGTTTTATTCAATTCAGTTTTATTTCAGTTAAGACCTCCTTACAACACTGACAAAACACTTGATATACATCTTCAGGACCGTGACCTTAGGCTATGCAAAAAAAAAAAAATTATAATAACATGCTTCCATCCAAGGCATTGGGCCTTATCCAGAGCAACTTACATTTACCTATCTGAGCAGTTAAGGATTAAGGGCCTCGTTGTGGCAGTTTAGTGGTGCTGGGAGTTGAACTCCCAACCTTCCGAGCAGTAGTTCAATGTCCTAACCACTGAGCTACCACTGCCCATGTAACTTCCATGTTTGCTACTCCTCCATCAAATTTTGTCTAATCATCACCAAATTTGGCTCACATCATCTTGAGACCTGTCTGAACAAAAGTTATCGAATGAATTTTGATATTCAAAACTGTTGTCCTGTACTGTGATTGTACAGTACAAATGGCAACAATTTTAGCACGTCTGTGAATCTGCGGCTCAGAGTCTGGGTGCTTGGCCCCAAAAATGCTTAATGTTTATTTCGGATTAGATACCCAGACTCTTTCTTTATTTGCATAGTTTGATCACTGTATAATTTTTTTTATAAAGCTCCCTTTATAAATACATTTGAATTCATAACTTCCTTCAAATTATGGCCCAGTCTTTTCATGCAAATGGCATTAAATAAAGAAATATTAAATATGAAAAAATATTACTAATTAAAAAAAGTAAGCCAACAGACATTTAGAATAAGACAGATAAGGCTACTCTTTCAGTTCTGTGTGGTGCAACACTTAAGAACCTATGTGGCCATTTACTGCTATTTATTTCAGATAAATGCAAGTACAGTGGGTATATGAAATAATCACCCCCCTTTAAAATAATCACATTTTGTTGCTTTTCAGCCTGAAATGACGACAGACACAGTTTTGTTTTATCCAGCTGTATTTACTCAGTGCAACTTATAACATCCAAGTGAAAGATATAACACCAACATGTCAGAAAAAAATAAAAAACAGAATCACTGAGTTGGAAAAAGGATCACCCCCTTTGCTTTAATTTACCTTAATTTTTTAATTAGTTTGTTGGGATATGTCTCTACTAACTTTGCACATCTAGACTTTGCAATATTTGCCAACTCTTCTTTGCAGAACTGCTCAAGTTCAATTAAATTTGATGGTGACCGTTTGTGGACTGCAGCCTTCAAGTCATTCCACAGATTTTCAATGGGGTTTAAGTCTGGGCTCTGACTAGGCCATGCAAGGACATTCACCTTTTTCTCCTTCAACCACTGTGTGGTCAGTTTTGCTGTGTGCTTTGGGTCATTGTCATGTTGGAAGGTAAACCTTCTTCCCATTGACAACTTTCTGGCAGAGGGCAGCAAATTTTCCTCAAGAATTTGACGGTATTTTGCCCCATCCATTTTCCTTCTATCCTGACAAGTGCTCCAGTCCCTGCTGCAGAGAAACACCCCCATAGCAGGGTATTACCACCTCCATGCTTTACTGTAGGAATGGTGTTATTTGGATGGTGAGCTGTATTGGATTTCCGCCAGACATATAGTTTGGTGTTGAGGCCAAATAATTCAATTTTAGTCTCATCTGACCATAACACCTTTTTCCATGTGGCCTCAGAATCTTCAAGGTGCGTTTTGGCAAAGCTCAGTCATGGGTGGCTTTTTTCTTGCAACCCTCCCATACAAGCCACATTTGTGGAGAATTTGTGATATTGTTGTCACATGCACACAATGACCACGTTTTGTCATAAATTCCTGCAACTGCTTCAGAGTTGCTGTAGGCCTCTTGGTAGCCTCTCTAACCAGTTTCCTCCTGGCTCCTTCATCCAGTTTGGAGCGACGTCCTGATCCAGGGAGGGTCTGTGTTGTACCAAATACCTTCCACTTCTTAATAATAGACTTCACTGTGCTTCTAGGCATTGATAAAGCCTTTGTATCCACCTCCTGACTTGTGCCAGTCCACAGCTTTATCCCGGAGATCTTTTGACAGTGCCTTGCCAGCCATAGTTGATTGTTTGCTTCAGTTGCACTACAAAATGCTCCAGGAAAGCTCTTTTCATGCTGAGCTAATCAAAATAACCACAGATGATCACAGTTGAAAGTCAAATGGCTTTGTGTGCCATTGAGAAGGTGATTAGCTACACCTTATTGAGTTTACAAGTTATTTTTATGAGGGGGGTGATCCTTTTTCCAACTCAGTAATTCTGGTTTTTTATTTTTTTCTGACCTGTTGGTGTTATATCTTTCACTTGGATGTTAACCCTCTAGCGCCACCAACTGTCCAAATTTGCACTTATGTTTATGCTAATAACTTTTGAACCGTAAGGGCTAGAAACAAAATTCCTTTTCCTCTCATACCTTGGCTCATTCAATTCAGTTCAGTTTTATTTGTATAGCGCTTTTAACAATGGACATTGTCCCAAAGCAGCTTTATAGAAAGATATAAATTCAGGATATAGATTTTAAATGTATGAATTTATCCCTAATGAGCAGCCAGAGGTGACGGTGGTGAGGAAAAACTCCCTGAGACGATATGAGGAAGAAACCTTGAGAGGAATCAGACTCAAAAGGGAACCCATCCTCATCTGGGTGACACCGGATAGTGCGATTATAAATAAATAAATAAATCCCTTTTATAAATGTGCTAATGCTACATGGTCAAACAGTGCAGTTGTGTAACCAGGAAAATTCATTACAGTTTTTACATGAAGTCTGTTTTGTTGAACTTCTCCACTTCGCTCATGCCAAGTCGATTGCATACCATGGTTTTTTTTCATGATTTCTGCCCGACTAGATTGAGACGAAACTTGGTATGTGTCATCAGAAGCATGAGCTGAGGGTTCTTGCACAGTTTCGGCATAGAGCCACCTACTGGTCAGGAAATATGAAACAAAGGCTTTTTTTCTGCACAGTTTGACCAAAAATCTCAAGATTGGTCTCTTTCGATTCAGTGCGGCATACCGAGTCAAACAGTATCCAATTTTCCCATGTCGGCCATTTGGGGCATCGGGCATTTTTAATTAGGTCGTAAAATGCCATATTTTACGAATGCGTTGGCATATCGTTACAAAACTTGGTCTTTGTCTTTGGCACCAAGCCTGGAAGGTACTCAAAACGTTTAGTGACAGCACCACCTTGTGGTGAAAAATTATAATAATATTTCAAAAAATACTAATATCTTTTGAGTAGTTTTGCCTATTGTAATGAAACTGGTCTTGATAGATTCCTTGAATAATGCCGAGAACAAATGATCCCAATTAGGCCATGATTTTGAAATGTTCTGAAAACCCACTCGTCCTAGACCGTTTGTCAGATTTTCACCTAAATCAAAACACGTCACCTGCAGACCATGCCAACAAAACGTTATGGAATGCGAGTCGATTAATCAAACCATTCTCGAATAACACAAACAAATTTGATGGCGAGCATGCCAAAATGGACATGAGGCTATATCTCTGTAAAGCTGTAGCATATTTAGACTAAACTTTGTATATGTCATAGCCATCATGAATTGAGGGTAACTGCCCAGTTTCGGAACAGCGCCACCTAGTGTTCACGACAAATGAAAAAACACATTTTTTCTTATAACTTCTGAATGCTTTGTTATAAAATCATGACCCTGGTATCATTAGTTTCTGTGGGGCATGCAGAGTCGAATGATTTGAGATTTTCTTAGGTCGGCCATTTTGTGTCGGCCATTTTGAATTAGACGTAAAATGCTGTATTTTACGAACGCCTTGATGTATCTTTACGGAAAATGGTAGGCGTCATTGGCACCATACCCTGAAGGTACTCACAAAGTTTCAGGACAAGGCCACCTTGTGATATAAAATTATAATGCAATATCTGTTTTTGATTACTTTTGCCTATTGTCATGATACTGGTTTAGCTCCTAATTTAGCCTCTTTGCTGCTTGGCCCCTTAATTGCTGCTTGCAGCTATATTTATTATTAGTTGTAGTAGTAGTAGTAGTAGTAGTAGTAAGGGTGATACAAACAGTTTTTGTGCGATGTCATGGGACTGCAATTGCCACGAACAATTGCACAGACTTTGCACTTGGGTCTCCATTGGTGGGCGGTTTATAACTTCAACAGGATGGAGTTCATGTTAGGACTGTAGAGGGTTTCCTGATTGCACGGTTGCACTTTTGGTTTATCATGTAGTACACATTTATAGAAGGGATTTATTTATTTATAATCGCACTATCAGGTGTCACCAAGATGAGGATGGGTTCCCTTTTGAGTCTGGTTCCTCTCAAGGATTCTTCCTCATATCGTTTCAGGGAGTTTTTCCTCACCACCGTCACCTCTGGCTGCTCATTGGGGATAAATTTATCAATTTAAAATTTAGATCCGAAACTTACATATTTCTGTAAAGCTGCTTTGTGATGATGTCCATTGATAAAAGCTCTATACAAATAAAACTGAATTGTAACAACAGGTTCGCCGCTAGGAGTTAGGGCCCATTCAACCAGGGTGGTTGCATCTTCTATGGCTTTGGCAAGAGGTGTCCCCTTTCAGCAAGTGTGTGATGCGGCAGGTTGGTCCTCTCCGCACACATTTGTCAGATTCTATAGTTTGGATGTCCATGCTACTCCAGGCTCGCATGTCCTTGAATCAACATCCCTTAGGCATGTCTGAGACCTTTTTCAATGTTTGTGCGCACACACTACACAACCTTGGGGGTCCAAACACTTCCAGTGCGGCGGCGTTGGTATTCTCGTTCCCATTAGCGTTCGATGCGCAGCATCGAGAGTAGCTTTTAGTAGGGAACATCTCGGGTTACTTGACTGTAACCCTGTTCCCTGAAAAAGCGGGAACGAGATGCTGCGCCTCAATGCCGCACTGTAGACGCGTTTGGCGTCTCTTCAGACAAGCGTAACCTGAAGGTATGTCCGTTTCACGTCTATTTATAACTTGCAGGTGCACGTAATCAATGACGTAACTCACCGAGGTTATTTAAGCAAATTCTTGGCGTGTTTGACACACATGCTTCGCAACCGGTCAAACAAAGGATGTTCCTCATTAGTGTTTGATATGCAGCATCTCGTTCCCACTTTTTCAGGGAACAGTGTTACAGTCAAGTAACCCGAGACGTACACAGTAAAGAAAAAAACACAATAGATCAACAGTTGTGTGCAACTTGCAATTATATTTTTTTAGAATTATTTTTTAAAGATGATCACTATATGAATTTTTGCCTAATCAGATTTTCTATAATCTTGGATTTTGTCAAAAAACAAACAAACAAATTTTGAATATTACAAACGGTTTGCCCGTAATGGGCTAACGAATCTAACAAAGAGGAACCAAACAGGAAGTAAGGCTGTATCTCAGCAATGACGTTGCAAACTGACAGACATGTGTCAGTTGATAGACATCTTCAGGACTGTCACCTGAGGCCATGCAAAACTAAATTTGTGCCAGCGCCACCTACTGGTCAAAAGTTACAATAACTTGCTAAAAATGCTTCCATCTAACTGCCATGTTTTCTACTCCTCCACCAGATTTTGTCCAATCTTCACCAAATTTGGCTCACATCATCTTGAGACCTGTCTGAACAAAAAGTATCGAAGGAATTTTGATATTTAAAACCGTTCTCCTGTACTGTGATTGCTCATGCATACATTGTAGCATGTCTGTGAATGTGCAGCTCAGAGTCTGGGTGCTTGGCCTCCAAAAATGCTCCTTGCTGCATAAATTATTATTATTATTATTATTATTATTATTATTATTATTATTATTATTATTACTGCTTCTATCTTGTGGCACCTTCGGATTAGATACCCAGATTCTTTCTTTGACAACATTAAAGCTCCCTTTATAAACATATTTGAATTCATACTTTCCTTCAAATTATGGCCCAGTCTTTTCATGCAAATAGCATTAAATGAAAAAATATTAAATATGACAAAATCTTAATAATTAAAGAAAGCAAGCCAACACAAATGTAGAAATTCAGACAGATAAGGCTACTCTTTCAGTTCTGTATAGGGCAACACTTAAGAACCTATGTGGCCATTTACTGCTATTTATTTCAGTTACATGCCAATTTAATGAGCATTTTGTGAAATGCAGTTCCTTCATATTAATGACCTGAAAGAAAGCGATTCCTTTTCATAGAGGAAAAATCTAAAAATGTTTTTTTTTTAAATTCCACTTGAGACATTAAAAATGATCATTATATGAATGTTTCCCTAATCAGATTTTCCATCATCTTGGATTTCGTCAAAAAAAAAGAATTTTGAATACTAAAACAGTTTGCCGTAATGGGCTAACAAATCTGACAAACAGGAGCCAAACAGGAAGTGAGGCTGTATCTCAGCAATGACTATGCACACTGACAAAAAACTTGATAGACATCTTCAGGACTGTGACCTGAGGCTATGCCATGTTTGCTACTCCTCCACCAAATTTTGTCCAAATTTGGCTCACATCATCTTGAGACCTGTCTGAACAAAAGTTATCAAATGAATTTTGATATTCAAAACCGTTCTCCTGCACTGTATGTGTACAATTGTAGCCTGTCTGTGAATATGTGGCTCAGACTCTGGGTGCTTGGCCCCCAGAAATTCAATTCAATTCAATTCAATTTTATTTGTATAGACCTTTTAACAATGGACATTGTCCCAAAGCAGCTTCACAAAAATATGTAAACTCAGGATATAGATTTTAAATGTATGAATTTATCCCTAATGAGCAGCCAGAGGTGACGGTGGTGAGGAAAAACTCCCTGAGACGATATGAGGAAGAAACCTTGAGAGGAACCAGACTCAAAAGGGTCTGAGTTCTAGTGCGGACTTCACGCTTTAAACTTAAATGATTTTTACCCGACTCAGTTTCGTCCTCTTGCTTAAACTGTAATAGTTTGCTTATTCTGTTCGGCTTGTTTTTTACTGTATAGAGTTCAGTAGGTTATTGGACTGAAAGCATCAAGCAGACAAGCTAAAAGTTTTAGATCTTGTCAAGCCGATAACTCTTAAAGCTGTTTTGTTAAATTGTGTACATTTTGTTTAAAACACAAGTGAGGTAAAGCATCCTCATCTGGGTGACACCGGATAGTGCGATTATAAATAAATAAATCCCTTCTATAAATGTGCTAATGCTACATGGTCAAATAGTGCAGTTGTGTAACCAGGAAAATTCATTACAGTTTTTATATGAAGTCTGTTTTGTTGAACTTCTCCACTGTTCACTGATGGAGACTTGAGTGTAAAACTGTCTGTGGTAATTGTAGTCCTAAAGCCATCATAGCATAACTGTTCATATGAATTGAGGTCCAAAGCAATCTTTATGGTTTTTAAGTGGTACCATCCTCAGTAATCTCAATGATCTTTAGCCATCCTCAGCAGCAGCATGTGACTTCCACTTGATGAGATCTCCAACCAGAAGTAGGGCATCAGGATGGATCAGGCAGGTCCGGAGAGCAGAAGGAGTCAGAAACACTGGTATCTCAGGAGTATCATGTGTAGCTCAACAGAGAGAGAGAGTCATCCATGGGTGGCTTTTTTCTTGCAACCCTCCCATACAAGCCACATTTGTGGAGAATCCATTGATAAAAGCTCTATACAAATAAAACTGAATTGAATTGAATAGTAACAACATTGGTCCTGATGCTGTTATTATCTTGTGGCACCTTCAGATTAGATACCAAAACTCTTTGTTGCACAACATTAAAGTGCTTTATTTGCATAATTTGGTCACTGTATATTTTTTTTAATAAAAGCTCACTTTATAAATATATTTGAATTCATACTTTCCTTCAAATTATGGCCCAGTCTTCTCATGCAGATGGCATTAAATGACGAGACACACGTTTGCTCACAAACTGCCAGCAATACAATAGTGTTTCATTTTAAAATCCTGTTCAGTGATTTATATAATGTCTACAACAATAAATGTGCTTTTTTATATTATAAATATTTTTTTAATTAACACTAGATTTTAAAAAAAAGATTTTTAAAAATCTGTAAAATTAAATCTTCCAGTCAGCTTGCAATAAAATTCAAATAAACATTAAAAATTTGATAAAAATATCACAACAATTCAGAAAAACATCGTAACACTCAAAATATCGTTATTGTATCATCACATCTCACAGCCCACGTGGAAGATACATGACCACGTCAAGTGAAGAGTAAGGAAGTCAGGAGTGTAATAACTGCTACAAGCAACAGTCTGACTCTTCACTTCCTTTCACTGAAATTTATCACAAACTGGTTAGATAAAGAGAGATTTATTTACACAACATCGGTACAGAAAAGAGAGACGATACAAAATACTAAACAGTGTGAATAATGATAAAGTTCTGAATGCACACATGGTTAAAAAACACTGTCTATTACAGAGGATTAAAAGGATCGGTGATGATGTCATTATAACTGTGATTAGAGATAAGTCTGATCTCTGAGTGTCTCTGAGCAGCAGGAATAAGCTAGAACAGTCATACATCATCACACCCTGCTGAGACTGTGTGTGTGTGTGTGTGTGTGTGTGTTTATCAGGATCCAGCGTACACTAAAGTGCTCTATGTGACCTGTCTCACACCTCCATCTCACTCTCACCCGGTGACATCACCTGTCTCACACCTCCATCACCAGCCGAACATGTACTCCATCGCTTTGGACACAAAGCTGTCATCTTTCCGTGGGGTTCCTTTGTCAGACACCACACACACACACACACACACACACATACACACACACACACTAAGACTAAAAGCACATCTACACCAATGATGTACAAATTACCTGGTACAATGAGTAAAAAAGAAGCTGTTTTTAGGAGCTAACAGCAGAACCTTGTGAGCGTGGCCTGTCCAGCATTTTTTAGTTCTGATGAGAAACATTAGTGTATACAGTCACCTCCAAAAGTACTGGAACAGCAAAGCCTTTTTTTTGGGGGGGGCTATACACTGAAAATATTTGGGCTTAAGATCAAAAGATAAATATGAGATCAGATCAGAATTTCAGCTTTCATTTCCTGATATTCACATCTAGACGTGTTAAACAACTTAGAACATGGCACCTTTTGTTTGAAGCTGTCTATGGGAGAAAATCAAACCATTCTGAATCTGAGAAAAGAGGAAAAATCGATCAGAGCCACTGCACAAGCACTGACCAACTAATACAACAACTCAGGGCTCGACAGTGCGGACATTTCAGTCGCATTTGCAATTAATAATAGGTGAGTTTGAACTGTAAAATACACCCTCCACTAATATCGACCCCCTGGTAACATGAGGCAAGAAGGCTGTGAAAAATTGTCTTTATTGTTTAACCTTTTGTTCGAAAATTTCACAAAAATACTCTGCTCTCATGGATATCAAACAATTGCAAACACAACACAGGTTTATCAAAAAAAAAAAAAATCTTCGTCAAATATAGGTGTTCAACAATATATAAGAGAAAAATATATTTGAAGTATATTCCAATTGATATTTTACATTTTTTATTACACCTGGGTGACTAGGAACAGGAAACTGTTCAACCATGACTTCCTGTTTCACAGGGGTATAAATATGAGGAAACACACAGGCCAAATTCCCTTAGTCATTCATAACAATGGGTAAGACCAAGGAATATGTGATGTGATGTGATGTGCAGCAAAAGGTTGTTGAGCTTCACAAAATGGGAAGTGGCTATAATAAAATAGCACAAGCATTGAGGGCAGTGGTAGCTCAGTGGTTAAGACGTTGGGCTACTGATCGGAAGGTCGAGAGTACAAATTCCAGCACTGTCAAGCCACCACTGTTGGGCCCTTGAGCGAGGCCCTTAACCCTCAATTGCTCAGATGTATAAATGAAATAAAATGTAAGTCGCCCTGGATAAGGGCGTCTGCCAAATGCTGTAAATGCATTGAAAATGCCCATTTCCACCATCAGGGCAATAATTAAGAAGTTCCAGTCAACTGGAAATGTTATGAATCGACCTGGAATTGGACGTGTATCTATATCGTCTCAACGCACTGTGAAGAGGATGGTTCGAGTGGCCAAAACATCTCCAAGGATCACAGCTGGAGAATTGCAGAAGTTAGTTGTGTCTTGGGGTCAGAAAGTCTCCAAAACTACAATCCGAAGTCACCTACATCACCACAAGATGTTTGAAATATATTGCTGCATAATAATAATTTATGCAGCAAGGAGCATTTTTGGAGGCCAAGCACCCAGACTCTGAGCTGCACATTCACAGACATGCTACAATGTATGCATGAGCAATCACAGTACAGGAGAACGGTTTTAAATATCAAAATTCCTTTGATACTTTTTGTTCAGACAGGTCTCAAGATGATGTGAGCCAAATTTGGTAAAGATTGGACAAAATCTGGTGGAGGAGTAGAAAACATGGCAGTTAGATGGAAGTATTTTTAGCAAGTTATTGTAACTTTTGACCAGTATGTGGCGCTGGCACAAATTTAGTTTTGCATAGCCTCAGGCGACAGTCCTGAAGATGTCTATCAACTGACACATGTCTGTCAGACGTCTGTCAACAGTGTACTGTTGACGGACCTTGGCCAGGACCCCAGGGAGCAGAGTGATGGGGGGCAAATGCGTAAAGACCCCGTCTGGGCCACGTATGGGCCATGGCGTCCAGACCCAGTGGAGCTGGAGGAGTCAGAGAGAAGTAGAGGGGACAGAGTGCCATTTCCTGTGAAGCAAAGAGGTCCACCTCTGCTTCATAAAATCTTTCCCAGATTTCAGTGACTACTTCGGGGTGGAGTTTCCATTCCCCGGGTGTCACACTTGTCTGGACAGCAAGTCTGCTCCCACATTCATATGCCCAGGGAAATAAATCGCCCTGAGGGACAAGAACTTGTTCTGTGCCCACAGCAGGACCTGCTGCGCTAGCCTGTTCAGGTGGTGCGAACGCAGCCCTGGTGATTTATGTAAGAGACTACCTCTGTGTTGTCCACCTGCACTGGGACATGGTAGCCTCTTAACTGCTGGAGGAAGTATTTCAGGGCCTGAAATAGGGCCATCATTTTGAGGCAATTGATGTGCCAGTCGAGAAGATGACCTCTCCAGATCCCTTGGGCTGGACGGCCATCCAAGACCGCACCCCAACCCGTGAGGGAAGCATCTTTCGTTAGCATCTTGTGACGACAACATGGACCTAGACTGGGACCCAAAGTCAGAAACCGGGGTCTGAACCACATAAAATGGGTATGAAGCCCCTGGCGCGTAACCCTTATTTGCCTCTGGGGATTGGCCCTTGGAGGAAATCCCCTGGCTCTGAGCCACAACTGAAATGATCTCATGTGCAGGAGGCCCAAGGGTATCACTGTGGATGCAGCTGTCATGAGACCTAGACCATTCTGAAAGTAATGAACAGTAATTCTCTGGCCTAGCTTGATGTTCTTTAGGACATTTAGAATGGATTCGACGCGTGCAGGAGACAGCTGTGCCTGCATCGTGATTGAATCCCATACAACCCCCAAAAACGTTGTTCTCTGAGCAGGAGATAGTATGCTTTTCTCGGCATTGAGTCTCAACCCCAGAGATTTGAGATGAGCTAGGACGACATCCCGATGTCGAAGCGCCAGCTCATGAGACTGAGCCAGAATCAGCCAGTCATCTATGTAATTTAAAATGCGGATGCCCTGGAGTCGCAGAGGAGCCAGTGCTGCATCCATGCATTTCGTGTACGTGTGAGGTGACAAAGGTAGGCCGAATGGAAGAACCCGATACTGGTAAGCATTGCCCCCAAAAGCAAACCTCAAGAACTTCCTGCGTTGTGGCAAGATTTCTACGTGAAAATATGCGTCCTTGAGATCGATTGTCACGAACCAGTCCCCTGATTGGATCTGAAACACAACCATCTTGATCGTCAACATCTTGAATTTGTATGTTCTGAGGTAGCGGTTCAAGCCGCGAAGATCTAAAATTGGACACAACCCCCCATCATTCTTGGGAATCAGAAAATACCGGCTGTAATAGCCTGGCTCTCTGTCTGGCAGGGGAACACGTTCTATGGCCCCTTTGTCCAGCAGAGCTTGCAATTCCTGTGTCAACAAATGCACTTGTTCCGGTTTCATGGAAGTGGAGACCACGCCGTTGAAACGCGGAGGCCAATATGCAAATAAATTCTGTAGCCCTTCTCTACAGTACTTTCTACCCATGGAGAGATATTTGGCAGTAGCTGCCACGCTGCCAGCTTCTCTGAAAGGGGCACTAGTTTTGACACTTCGCTTTGATGGGGGGATGTTAGATGTCTGGTGTCCTGAAACATGGCAGGAGGCAACTGAACACCTAACATTTCGCTGGAGACCGCTGTTCACCAGTGGTGGAGGAGATTGTACAACGGCCCCCTGAGGGTACCAGGAAGGAGCCTCTACTTTCTGTTGGAACTTCTCACGCCCCTCCCCGGGGGGGCACACCCCCACGGTCCCAGGAACTTGACCCTCGGGACTTCTTCTTACACGAAATAATCGTCCTCAGATCCGGCCTCTTGCTGGGCTGCTGAGATCGGCTTCTGCTTCTGCGACTCTTGCCGCAGGGAGACCGGATTGGGTCGGGGCTGGGTGGCCGACAGCCCTGACGCCTGAGCACGGCGGGGAAGAAACTTATCAAACGCTTCTGTGTGTCTCATAGCCTCCCTGAACCTAGTGATGACCATATACATGAAGTCGCCAAATAGGCCAGAAGACGATACGGGGGCATCAAGGAGGAACACTTTCTCCCTATCCTTGATGCCCGTGAGGTTGAACCACAGGTGTCTCTCCATGGTAACCAACGAAGCCATAGAACAGCCAATGGCACGGGCCGTCTGCTTGGTTGCACGAAGAGACAGATCCGTGGCTCAGTGCAGCTCTGAAAACGCCTCCTCACTAATACTCCTGCCCGTGCTCAGGTCTTTCAGTAGGTCAGCCTGGTACGCCTCTAGAACCGCCAAGGTGTGCAGGGCAGCACAAGCCTGACCCGCTGCTTGAAATGTCTTCCCCACCAGCGACAATGTTACTCTACAAGGCTTGGTGGGGATGGTTGGCTTCTTAAGTGATAACAAACTCCCAGGGAAGAGATAGCCCACGAGCGTCTCCTCGACCTGAGGCATCGTCACATTCCCATGCGCCTTATCACCCACAATAGTCGAATGGATCAACGTCTTGGGTACAAAGATACGCGAGGAGTAAGACTTACTCCATGAATGAGATAACTCCTCATGGAGGTCTGGGAAAAAGGGTAGAGATTCTCTCTCTCTCAAGGGGATCTCTCTCCTTGGCAACCCGACAAAAATCTGTCATCTAATTTGGAGTGCCTGGGGTTCTCTTGCTTCTGTGGTCAGTCTAACTTAAGCCTGGCCACTGCGTTAGTCACTACCTCGAGTAACTCCCCAAACGCTTTGTCGTCATGCGAGGAGTGCTCAGAGGCGGCGGTCTCGGTCTCCATATCCCCGGAGGCAAGAGTACCCGCTTCCTCGTCTCGCTCTGAAGAAGCGCCGGGGCGCACTTCAGCAGCGGGGCCGGGGACTTCGCGATCTGGGGAGAGCGCTCGAGAGAGAGGAGACTCACACGCTCCTTTTCTCTCAGCCAGCTCGACACGCGAGCCCAACGATCTTAATGTGGACGCCGAGGCTCGAAAGAAAGCAAGCCTCGAGCGGAGCACTCCGATAGGAAATAACTCTCAGTGCTCACACTCAGCGTCATCAAGAGCAGCAATAGCATGCTCTTCCCCAAGGCACTCCAAACAATAATCATGCGGATCATCGTCCGGAATAACTTGTGCACACGGTGGCACGCATCGCCTAACCAAAGCACTAGCCATGATCTAATTTCCCTTTTTTTTGTGTTCTTTTTCAACAACACAGAAGAGACAACACACACACACAAAGCATTCTCGAAGACAAAGAAGGTATGTCCGTTTCACGTCTATTTATAACCTGCATGTGCACGTAATCAGTGATGTAAGTCACCGAGGTTATTTAAGCCGATTCTTGGCGTGTTTGACACACATGGTTCGCAACCGGTCGAACAAAGAATGTTCCCCATTAGCGTTTGATACGCAGCATCGAGAGTAGCTTTTGATAGGGAACAATACTGTTATTTATTGTTGCTATACAGTTAAAGTTCCCATATAATCCTCATGTTTTTTCTGTTGAATTTCGACTTAACATAAAAACTCAAGACTTGACTTGGACTCTAGGGTAAAGAATCGAGACTTGACTTGGGCTTATGGTAAAGACTCGAGACTTGACTTGGTCTCTAAGGTAAAGAATCGAGAGTTGACTTGGTCTATAGGGTAAAGACTCGAGACTTGAGGTGGACTCTAGGGTAAAGAATCAAGACTTGATTTGGACTCTAGGGTAAAGAATCGAGACTTGAGGTGGACTCTAAGGTCAAGACTCAAGACTTGATTTGGACTCTAAGGTAAAAACTCAAGAATTGACTTTGACTTGCATTTTATTTCTTGTGAACACCTCTGGTGTAAATACATGTTGTGCAGTACACACTGCTAATAAACATAGTGTAATGCACGTGGTCCAGATCTCAGAACTTCACAGTGTTTCAGGCAGGAATGCTTTGTTAAAAATTGCACAGAGTTGTTGTGTGTTTGCTGAAATTATTTTATTTCTTTACTGTATAACACTTTCAGAGTTATACAGTGCACATTTTGACTAATCCCATGCACAGATATTGTTGCTGAATACAAGATTGATAGGAAAACCACATTACTGTAAATCAAGAGCAAAGGATCTTTCCTCAAATTTGCAATTTTCATGGAACTACTGTATTGCAAAGATCCGTCCCACAGCATGCGGCTGGCCATTTACTAGATTTCTGGTACTCCACACACTGAGCCCGAGTTACACATTTCTTCCCAACAAATAAACCTGAGGAAGTAAAGAGAACAAACCTTTTAGTAGTTATTACATTTCCCAGTACACCAGTTCAAACATGAAGTAATAAACAATTGAAAAAACTGGAAGATTTTATTTGTAAATATTGTGACACACCTATTACAAGTACAAAGGATCTGATGGTATGTTGAAAGTTTACAGTTCTGGCAAAATAAGAAAGAATAAAATCTTTCAGTAAAATGTTAGACATACCAGAACTGGTTGACACCCTTGTAGCAATACAGGTGTCTTGACCACTCTTGCAGGTTTCAGTTGTACATGGTGCATTTGGAGAACACTTGTGACATCGAAGGGCAGAACCTGTGGAGACCAGACACAATAAATATTTTAGAGATATAATGATATTTCTGACAAACTTGGTGGGTTTTTCCTGATTTTTCAGCTAACCTTTAACTTTTTTTTTCTAAACCCCAAGATCTCACATTAGAAATCTGTTTAGTGAATTATTAGTGAATTGTAGTGTAGAATTTGGGGTGTTGGGGGTGTCAGGGATGGGTAGTACCTCTGACGGGAGGGCATGTGGTGCTCCCCGAGTAGCTCTCCCGCTTTGGGCTCCACCTGATACTCAGCTCTCACCAGTGGCTCCCCGTAGCTGTCTGCATGCAACAGCGGCCACACCCCGTGCAACGGCTTCCACTGGCCGGCAAAACCTGGTGAGGGTAGCCGCAGGGTCTCAAACCCTCGGTGACTCAGGGCTTGTCTACCTACGCATGCGAAGACTGGATCCGGCGGACTACGCGGAGGAAACCACCAGACTGGTTCAACGGGCAGGAAGGCGGAACCAGCAAAGCGTCGTGGAGCGCAATTAGGGCACAGTGAGACACAAAGGACACTGTTGACCATCCACTGCATCCCAACCTATCTCCAGTCGTCTCGACTTGTCTTGCCACTGGATCCTGATAAGAAGGGACGAGAGAGTGAGGCTGACGACCTGCGCAACTCTTCCTCACTATAATCCAATTCACGCGCGAGTCAAGACATCACAACAAAAGTCCTGTGGCGACAGGCGAGTGGCGAAGCAGCAGGTTTGGATACACTGTAAGCTGTAGCCACAGACCTGCACACAGGCGGCCCAGGCCATCGGGTCGTTCTCTACTGGAATGAAGTAGCAGTGGAGTCCGGCAGCCCCCTGGGTGTCTGAGCAGCCCTCTTCAGGATCGCTCTGCTCACCTCCACAGCATGAGGAAGGGGCTAGAAAAGGTGCCCTAAAAATAGCCTGCTTCATCACACCCTGGCCTGCTTACCGCGGCAGGCGGGGATCCCAACCACGCGGTCGAAACACTAAGAAAACCTCGGTGACATCACTCACCTTCGGCACATGGAATGTACGCACCCTCATGGACAACCCTAAGGCTGAAAGACCTGAGAGACGGACAGCACTTGTCGCACGCGAACTTGATCGGTACAACATACATATCGCAGCTCTGAGCGAAACCAGGCTCGCGGATGAAGGTCAGCTAACAGAGGCTAAGGCAGGATACACATTCTTCTGGAGTGGACGCAGTAGCGAAGAGCGTCGCGAAGCAGGGGTGGGCTTTGCTATCAGATCGAACCTGATCAACAAGCTAAGCAGCCTCCCTAAAGGACTCAACGAGCGGCTCATGCATATGCGGCTCGCCCTCAAAGGAAAGCGCTACGCCACCATCATCAGTGCGTATGCCCCCACCATGACAAATCCCGAAGAGACCAAAGACAAGTTCTATGAAGACTTGGAGACTCTCATAACGTCTGTACACAGGGAAGACAAGCTCATAATTCTCGGAGATTTTAATGCCAGAGTTGGTACAGATTGCCAGGCATGGAAGGGAGTCATTGGGAGAAACGGAGTTGGCAAAAGCAGCAGTAACGGACATCTCTTACTGAAGACCTGTGCAGCGCACGACCTCCTCATCACCAACACAGTCTTCCGTTTACCAAACCGTAACAAGACGTCTTGGATGCACCCACGCAGCAAACACTGGCACCTTATTGACTATGTCATAGTCAGGAGACGGGACAGGCAGGATGTCAGGGTGACAAAGGCCATGTGTGGTGCAGAATGCTGGACTGACCACAGACTCATCATCTCCAAAGTCAACATGCGCATCCAGCCTATGCGGCGCCCTCAAGGCAAAAAGGCTAACAAGCGACTGAACGTGACCAAGCTGGAACAGCACTCTGTGCGTCAAAATCTCTGTGAGGACCTGGACAGCAAGCTGAGCCAACTCAACCTAGGCTCAAACAGCGCAGAAGAGGACTGGACAGCTTTCCGGGACACGGTGTATAGCACTTCTCTCACTCACCTGGGCCAGAATACTCGCAAACACCAGGACTGGTTCGATGAAAATGATGAAGCGATCCAGAAGCTGCTTGACGAGAAGCGCCAAGTCCACAGAGACTTTCAGCAAGACACTTCGTCTGCCTCCAAAAAAGCAGCTTTCAAATCCATCAAAGGCAAGGTGCAGGCAAAGCTAAGAGAAATGCAGGACTCTTGGCTCAGCAACAAGGCAGACGAGATACAGAAGTATGCTGACAGCAACAACTCCAAGCGCTTCTACGATGCCCTCAAGACCATCTATGGGCCACAGTCCTCTGGTACTTCTCCATTGCTAAGTGCAGATGGAACCACTCTGCTCACTGAGAAAAAAGCAATCCTGGAAAGATGGGCAAATCACTTCAACAACGTTTTGAATATGCCCTCCTCCATTAATGACGAAGCCATCGCTCGCATGCCACAGGTCGACGTTAATACATCCCTGGCACAGCCTCCAACAGAATCAGAAGTACAGAAAGCAATTAAGCTGCTCTCTAATGGCAAGGCTCCCGGCTCCGACTCCATCCCAGCTGAAATTTACCAGGCAGGAGGACCAGTCCTGGTACACATGCTAACTGAGCTCTTCCAAAATATGTGGCAACAGGAAGTCATCCCCCAGGAACTCAAGGATGCCTCCATTGTCCATCTCTACAAGAGGAAAGGAAATAGGCAGTCTTGCGATAACCACCGTGGAATCTCCCTCCTTGCCATTGCCGGCAAGATCCTCGCTAGAGTCCTCCTAAACCGACTCATACAGCACATGGAAGACGGACACCTGCCAGAGAGTCAATGTGGCTTCAGAAAAGGGCGTGGGACAGTTGACATGATCTTCGCCGCCCGTCAACTCCAGGAGAAGTGTCAGGAACAGAACAGAGATCTCTACACGACGTTCGTTGACCTGACCAAAGCCTTCGACACTGTCAGCCGTGAAGGACTCTGGAAGATCATGAGAAAGTTTGGCTGTCCAGACAAGTTCATCAACATGGTACGTCAGTTCCACGATGGCATGCTTGCTCGAGTACTGGATGACGGCGTTTCCTCTGATGCATTCCCAGTCACCAATGGAGTCAAGCAGGGCTGTGTTCTTGCGCCTACGCTCTTCAGCATGATGTTTTCGGCGATGCTGTCAGATGCTTTCTGCAATGACGATGAAACCAACATTAAGATCAGGTTCAGGACCGATGGCAAACTGTTCAATCTACGGAGGCTACAAGCAAAGACCAAGGTGGAAGAGGACTCTGTGTGCGACTTCCTGTTCGCAGATGACTGTGCTCTCAATGCCGCCACAGTGGACAAGATGCAGCAGAGCATGAACTGCTTTTCCGCTGCCTGCAAAAGCTTTGGTCTCACCATCAGCACCGAGAAGACCGAAGTCCTACACCAACCCGCCCCGCAGAAACCATACGTAGAACCGGTCATCACCGTGGAAGGAGAACCCCTGAAAACTGTCGACAAGTTCACCTACCTTGGCAGCACGCTTTCCAGATCAGTGAACATCGATGATGAAGTTGTATTGCGGATAGCCAAGGCGAGCTCAGCATTTGGACGGCTACGTGTGTCAGTGTGGGAGAGGAGAGGCATCAAGTTGGCCACCAAGGTGAAAGTGTACAGAGCAGTTGTACTCCCCACCTTACTGTATGCTTGTGAGACATGGACAGTCTATGCACGTCATGCAAAGAAACTACACCGCTTCCACATGAACTGTCTGAGAAAGCTTCTAAAAATCTCCTGGCAAGAAAAGGTTCCAGACACAGAGGTACTCTCTAGAGCCGATCTTCCCAGTGTTCACACCTTGTTGAAGAAAGCTCAAGTCAGATGGGCAGGACACCTGGTTCGGATGCCTGACACACGCCTCCCCAAGAGGCTCTTCTATGGTGAACTAGCAGAAGGCAAGCGCTCACACGGAGGTCAGAGAAAACGCTTCAAGGACACACTCAAAGCTGCTCTCAAGAGCTTTGAGATCAACCCCAACACCTGGGAGACATTAGCGCTAGACCGACCAACCTGGCACTGCCGCACAAGCCAAGGTGCCACCGCATACGAGCAAAGCAGGACTGTTGAGGCTCAAAGGAAACGCGAGCTGCGAAAGTCCAGAGCTAACATCTTGCCCTCAGCTACAGCAGACCACATATGCCCGACATGCGGCAGAGCCTTCCGTGGTCAAATCGGCCTTATCAGCCACAGCCGGACACACCCTACCTTATCTTCTTCACTACCTATGTGATGTCCTTGGTCATCGTCGACAACGACGGACGAACATCATCATCATCAGTGAATTGTATTAGGTGTGAATATGAATAATCTTTGCAAAACTCACTTGAATTCAGGTTTTCAGAAGCACTTTGACTAGATTTGCAGAATGTTTTATAAAAGTAAGATTGACGTATAACTATTGAAGTTTGCAAGTATTAGTTTGACCCAGTTTCAGAACCAAGATAATAGGCCTTCACTTTAAATGGAATTGAAGCTGAAATCACTCACCACTGGTCAGCAGAAGGGCAAGAGCCAGAGTCACAAGCAGCATCTTCATCATTCTGAAATATAATTCAGCAGCTCCATCAGTTGGAAAACTGTGAAAGCTTTCCTGGTGCTGCTCATACCTAGCCTTATACTGTTTTATTTAAGTAAGAACTAAAAACACATTCTGTCTTATCCATTGCAAGTGTATGCCAAAACAACTTACCTTGAGTGTTACACACTACAGTATGAAATTAGTCTCTGAGCTTGAACTGTGCACCTGTTCTAAATCCCACTGGTTCATCATTCCCCTTTAAATAAGCCTTTTGTACAAGTTCCTACCCTCCTGCTCACGTGTTTCTCTAGTCACATGAATTATAAAGTAAAAAAATGGAAATGGAAAATAAATTTTACATGTAAGTATTTGTTCAGAAAGGGTTTGCACACTGAAGATTAGCCTGAGGCTATGTAGATAGAATCGCGCTAATCATGACTGTACCCATCATTACCGGCACACCTATTAGACAATCATGTAATTTTTTCAGGGCCACTGCACCTTTTTTTTTTTTTTTTTCAATACATCGATGCATTTTTTTCAGTACCCGATCTTAAAAGTGCTTCACTGGTTACCAATATTCAATTCAACTCAATTCAGTTTTATTTGTATATCGCTTTTAACAATGGACATTGTCCCAAAGCAGCTTTACAGAAATATGTAAATTCAGGATATAGATTTTAAATGTATGAATTTATCCCCAATGAGCAGCCAGAGGTGACGGTGGTGAGGAAAAACTCCCTGAGACGATATGAGGAAGAAACCTTGAGAGGAACCAGACTCAAAAGGGACCCCATCCTCATCTGGGTGACACCGGATAGTGCGATTATAAATGAATAAATCCCTTCTATAAATGTGCTAATGCTACATGGTCAAATAGTGCAGTTGTGTAACCAGGAAAATTCATTACAGTTTTTATATGAAGTCTGTTTTGTTGAACTTCTCCACTGTTCACTGATGGAGACTTGAGTGTAAAACTGTTTGTGGTAATTGTAGTCCTAAAGCCATCATAGCATAACTGTTCATATGAATTGAGGTCCAAAGCCATCTTTATGGTTTTTAAGTGGTACCATCCTCAGTAATCTCAATGATCTTTAGGCTGTACCGTGTGGGGCCTCAGCAGCAGCATGTGACTTCCAATTGATGAGATCTCCAACCAGAAGTAGGGCATCAGGATGGATCAGGCAGGTCCGGAGAGCAGAAGGAGTCAGAAACACTGGTATCTCAGGAGTATCATGTGTAGCTCAACAGAGAGAGAGAGAGAGAGAGAGAGAGAGAGAGAGAGAGAACATAGATTATTAGGTAAGCTCTTATTCTGTAATGGTTAAAGAAAGTGAGCAGAGTGAAAGCAGGGACTCCAGTAAGACTAGCTATGACAGCATAACTAAAATGGAGAACCAGAAGGTAACACAGACATGAGGGCTCCCTGGGACATAAGGCAGCCAGCCACTCCACCATCAACAAACCTGGGTGAAGGCGTGAAAGTGGGGGGGCGACAGCATCCAAACATCCCAGTTCACCACAACACTATGCCTGTGAGCCTCTGGATCTGCTCCTTTACCTAAGGAACAACTATTCACAAAAGGCGTGACTAAATATATATGTTTTCAGCCTGGACTTAAACACTGAGACTGTCTCCGAGTCCCGAACACTAACTGTAAGACCACACCCTTTTAATTCAATTCAGCTTTATTTATATAGCACTTTCAAAAAGGGAAATTGTCACAGATTTACAGGAAAAACTCATCACTTACGATATTTGGCAGACACCCTTATCCAGAGCTACTTACATTAATTTTATTTATACATCTGAGCAATTAAGGGTTAAGGGCCTTGCTTAAGGGCCCAACAGTGGCAGCTTGGCAGTGTTAGGATTGGAACTCATGAACTTCCGACCAGTAGCCCAACATCTTAACCACTGAGCTACCACCACCCTCAGCTACCGTTGTCATCAGACCATCAGACCTTTTCCTACATAGTTGCCGACTTACATACTGCCTCCAACTCGGCTAATGGCTTTCTTCACACCACTCTCCCATAAAGCCCAGCTATGTGGAATGTCCAGGCTATGTCTTGTAACAGCTTCTCCCATTTGAGCTTCTCCCTTCTCTTCAGCTCCTTAAAAGTTACCTTTGGCCATCTAATTCGATTATAATGATTCCATTCCATCTTATAACGATTATGAGTTAAATCATGTGCTGTGACTCCACTTGTTATGCTGCTAAATAATATTTTTCAGTGAGTCAAAACAACCCTCTGAGAAATGATTCTTTTTTGGCAGTTTGTCATATTTTACTTTCTGCTATGTGAGCTTTGCTGTTATGGAATTTTGTGGCTTCACCAAATAAGAATCACCTGTGCCATGCATGACCCTGGTAATTTAATGGTGATTATGATTTATCAACATACGCATATGAATATGAAGAAAATTCCAGTGTTTCTGCTGGAAATGTTCAGTTCCTAATGGCTTATGCAAACATTTACACACAATTTCACTAAAAGATTGATAAATGATGCCCAATTAGAGAGATCTGGACATAAATTGTTTTCAAAAATGGATCAAAAATTCAGGGTTAAGGGCCTTGCTGAAGTGCCCAACAGTGGCTGCTTGGCGGTGCTGGGATTTGAACTCACGACCTTTTGTAGTTTTAAAAGCAAAGTAAAATAAAAACAAGTAAAATAATTTGTAAATATATCCTGGAAGATACTGGTTACCAGTGAAGCTCTTTTAAGATCGGGTATTGAAAAAACACTGTATCGATGTATTGAAAAGGTGCATTGGCCCTGAAAAAATGAAATGATTGTCTAATAGGTGTGCCGGTAATGATAGGTACAGTCATGATTAGCGCTATTCTATCTACATAGCCTCAGGCTAATCTTCAGTGTGCAAACCCTTTCTGAACAAATACTTACATGTGAATATTTCTTATTTAACCAGAACTGTAAACTTTCAACATACCCTCAGATCCTTTGTACTTATAATAGGTGTGTTCATTTGTTGGGAAGGAATGTTTAACTCAGGCTCAGTGTGTGGAGTACCAGAAATCTATTAAATGGCCAACCGCATGCTGTGGGACGGATCTTTGCAATAAAGGAGTTCCATGAAAATTGCAGTTTCCTCAAAATATTTGAGGACAGATCATTTGCTGTTAATTTGTGGTTTTCCTGTCAATCTTGAATTCAACAACAATATCTGTGCATGGGATTAGTCAAAATGTGCACTGTATAACTCTGAAAGTGATGTGCTGTAGAAATAAAATCATTTCAGCAAACACACAACAACTCTGTGCAATTTATAACAAAGAATTCCTGCCTGAAACACTGTGAAGTTCTGAGGTCTGGACCACGTGCATTACACTATGTTTATTAGCAGTGTGTACTGCACAACATGTATTTACACCAGAGGTGTTCACAAGAAATAAAATGCAAGTCCAAGTCAAGTCTCGAGTCTTTACCTTAGAGTCCATGTCAAGTCTCGAGTCTTTACCTTAGAGTCCAAGTCGAGCCTCGAGTCTTTACCTTAGAGTCCAAGTCAAGTCTCGAGTCTTTACCTTAGAGTCCAGGTCAAGTCTTGAGTTTTTAAATCAGGTCCAAATTCAACAGAATCTACATGAGCATTATATGGGAACTTTAACTGTATAGCAACAATAAACAACAGTATTATTCACAATAAAGAAGATAAACACAATAGATCAACAGTTCTGTGTAACACGCAATTATATTTTTTTAAAAATATTTTTTAACTTCTTTTCATAGAAGAAAAGTCTAAAAATGTTTTTTTTAATGCCCCTTGAGAAACAGTTTGCCCGTAATGGGCTAACAAATCTGACAAATAAGAGCCAAACAGGAAGTGAGGCTGTATCTCAGCAATGACTTTGCACACTGTGTGATAAAGGAGTGTTTGAGACACAAATCATTCAATTTAAAGAACCACACAACACTGTTTTGTACAAGATTCAATTCAGTTTTATTCAATTCAGTTTTATTTGAGTTAAGACCTCCTTACAACACTGACAAAACACTTGATATACATCTTCAGGACCGTGACCTTAGGCTATGCAAAAAAAAAAAAAAATTACAATAACATGCTTCCATCTACAGCATTTGGCCTTATCCAGAGCAACTTACATTTACCTATCTGAGCAGTTGAGGATTAAGGGCCTAGTTCAAGGGCCTAGCAGTCGCAGCTTAGTGGTGCTGGGAGTTGAACTCCCAACCTTCCGAGCAGTAGGTACTCACAAAGTTTCAGGACAATGCCACCTTGTGGTATAAAATTATAATGCAATATCTGTTTTTGATTACTTTTGCCTATTGTCATGATACTGGTTTAGCTCCTAATTTAGCCTCCCCTGCTTGGCCCCTTAATTGCTGCTTGCAGCTATATTTATAATTATTATTATTATTATTATTATTATTAGTAGTAGTAGTAGTAGTAGTAGTAGTAAGGGTGATACAAACAGTTTTTGTGCGATGTCATGTGACTACAATTGCCACGAACAATTGCACAGACTTTGCACTTGGGTCTCCATTGGTGGGCGGTTTATAACTTCAACAGGATGGAGTTCATGTTGGGACTGTAGTGGGTTTCCTGATTGCACGGTTGCACTTTTGGTTTATCATGTAGTACACATTTATAGAAGGGATTTATTTATTTATAATCGCACTATCCGGTGTCACCCAGATGAGGATGGGTTCCCTTTTGAGTCTGGTTCCTCTCAAGGTTTCTTCCTCATATCATCTCAGGGAGTTTTTCCTCACCACCGTCACCTCTGGCTGCTCATTAGGGATAAATTCATACATTTAAAATCTATATCCTGAGTTTACATATTTTTGTGAAGCTGCTTTGGGACAATGTCCATTGTTAAAAGGTCTATACAAATAAAATTGAATTGAATTGAATTGAATTTCTGGGGGCCAAGCACCCAGAGTCTGAGCCACATATTCACAGACAGGCTACAATTGTACACACACAGTGCAGGAGAATGGTTTTCAATATCAAAATTCATTTGATAACTTTTGTTCAGACAGGTCTCAAGATGATGTGAGCCAAATTTGGACAAAATTTGGTGGAGGAGTAGCAAACATGGCATAGCCTCAGGTCACAGTCCTGAAGATGTCTATCAAGTTTTTTGTCAGTGTGCATAGTCATTGCTGAGATACAGCCTCACTTCCTGTTTGGCTCCTGTTTGTCAGATTTGTTAGCCCATTACGGCAAACTGTTTGAGTATTCAAAATTCTTTTTTTTTGACGAAATCCAAGATGATGGAAAATTTGATTAGGCAAACATTCATATAATGATCATTTTTAATGTCTCAAGTGGAATTAAAAAAAAAAAAAACATTTTTAGATTTTTCCTCTATGAAAAGGAATCGCTTTCTTTCAGGTCATTAATATGAAGGAACTACATTTCACAAAATGCTCATTAAATTGGCATGTAACTGAAATAAATAGCAGTAAATGGCCACATAGGTTCTTAAGTGTTGCCCTATACAGAACTGAAAGAGTAGCCTTATCTGTCTGAATTTCTACATTTGTGTTGGCTTGCTTTCTTTAATTATTAAGATTTTGTCATATTTAATATTTTTTTCATTTAATGCTATTTGCATGAAAAGACTGGGCCATAATTTGAAGGAAAGTATGAATTCAAATATGTTTATAAAGGGAGCTTTAATGTTGTCAAAGAAAGAATCTGGGTATCTAATCCGAAGGTGCCACAAGATAGTAGCAGTAATAATAATAATAATAATAATAATAATAATAATAATAATAATAATAATAATAATAATTTATGCAGCAAGGAGCATTTTTGGAGGCCAAGCACCCAGACTCTGAGCTGCACATTCACAGACATGCTACAATGTATGCATGAGCAATCACAGTACAGGAGAACGGTTTAAAATATCAAAATTCCTTCGATAATTTTTGTTCAGACAGGTCTCAAGATGATGTGAGCCAAATTTGGTGAAGATTGGACAAAATCTGGTGGAGGAGTAGAAAACATGGCAGTTAGATGGAAGCATTTTTAGCAAGTTATTGTAACTTTTGACCAGTAGGTGGCGCTGGCACAAATTTAGTTTTGCATCGCCTCAGGTGACAGTCCTGAAGATGTCTATCAACTGACGCATGTCTGTCAGTTTGCAACGTCATTGCTGAGATACAGCCTTACTTCCTGTTTGGTTCCTCTTTGTCAGATTCGTTAGCCCATTACGGGCAAACCGTTTGTAATATTCAAAATTTGTTTGTTTGTTTTTTGACAAAATCCAAGATTATAGAAAATCTGATTAGGCAAAAATTCATATAGTGATCATCTTTAAAAAATAATTCTAAAAAAATATAATTGCAAGTTGCACACAACTGTTGATCTATTGTGTTTTTTTCTTTACTGTGTACATCTCGGGTTACTTGACTGTAACACTGTTCCCTGAAAAAGTGGGAACGAGATGCTGCATATCAAACGCTAATGAGGAACATCCTTTGTTTGACCGGTTGCGAAGCATGTGTGTCAAACACGCCAAGAATTTGCTTAAATAACCTCGGTGAGTTACGTCATTGATTACGTGCACCTGCAAGTTATAAATAGACGTGAAACGGACATACCTTCAGGTTACGCTTTGTCTGAAGAGACGCCAAACGCGTCTACAGTGCGGCATTGAGGCGCAGCATCTCGTTCCCGCTTTTTCAGGGAACAGGGTTACAGTCAAGTAACCCGAGATGTTCCCTACTAAAAGCTACTCTCGATGCTGCGCATCAAACGCTAATGGGAACGAGAATACCAACGCCGCCGCACTGGAAGTGTTTGGACCCCCAAGGTTGTGTAGTGTGTGCGCACAAACATTGAAAAAGGTCTCAGACATGCCTAAGGGATGTTGATTCAAGGACATGCGAGCCTGGAGTAGCATGGACATCCAAACTATAGAATCTGACAAATGTGTGCGGAGAGGACCAACCTGCCGCATCACACACTTGCTGAAAGGGACACCTCTTGCCAAAGCCATAGAAGATGCAACCACCCTGGTTGAATGGGCCCTAACTCCTAGCGGCGAACCTGTTGTTACAATTCAGTTTTATTTGTATAGAGCTTTTATCAATGGACATCATCACAAAGCAGCTTTACAGAAATATGTAAGTTTCGGATCTAAATTTTAAATTGATAAATTTATCCCCAATGAGCAGCCAGAGGTGACGGTGGTGAGGAAAAACTCCCTGACACGATATGAGGAAGAAACCTTGAGAGGAACCAGACTCAAAAGGGAACCCATCCTCATCTTGGTGACACCTGATAGTGCGATTATAAATAAATAAATCCCTTCTATAAATGTGTACTACATCATAAACCAAAAGTGCAACCATGCAATCAGGAAACCCACTACAGTCCCAACATGAACTCCATCCTGTTGAAGTTATAAACCGCCCACCAATGGAGACCCAAGTGCAAAGTCTGTGCAATTGTTCGTGGCAATTGCAGTCCCATGACATCGCACAAAAACTGTTTGTATCACCCTTACTTCTACTAATAATAATAATAATAATAATAATAATAATAATAATAATAAATATAGCTGCAAGCAGCAATTAAGGGGCCAAGCAGCAAAGAGGCTAAATTAGGAGCTAAACCAGTATCATGACAATAGGCAAAAGTAATCAAAAACAGATATTGCATTATAATTTTATATCACAAGGTGGCATTGTCCTGAAACTTTGTGAGTACCTTCAGGGTATGGTGCCAATGACGCCTACCATTTTCCGTAAAGATACATCAAGGCGTTCGTAAAATGCAGCATTTTACGTCTAATTAAAAATGGCCGACACAAAATGGCCGACCTAAGAAAATCTCAAATCATTCGACTCTGCATGCCCCACAGAAACTAATGATACCAGGGTCATGATTTTATAACAAAGCATTCAGAAGTTATAAGAAAAAATGTGTTTTTTCATTTGTCGTGAACACTAGGTGGCGCTGTTCCGAAACTGGGCAGTTACCCTCAATTCATGATGGCTATGACATATACAAAGTTTAGTCTAAATATGCTACAGCTTTACAGAGATATAGCCTCATGTCCATTTTGGCATGCTCGCCATCAAATTTGTTTGTGTTATTCGAGAATGGTTTGATTAATCGACTCGCATTCCATAACGTTTTGTTGGCATGGTCTGCAGGTGACGTGTTTTGATTTAGGTGAAAATCTGACAAACGGTCTAGGACGAGTGGGTTTTCAGAACATTTCAAAATCATGGCCTAATTGGGATCATTTGTTCTCGGCATTATTCAAGGAATCTATCAAGACCAGTTTCATTACAATAGGCAAAACTACTCAAAAGATATTAGTATTTTTTGAAATATTATTATAATTTTTCACCACAAGGTGGTGCTGTCACTAAACGTTTTGAGTACCTTCCAGGCTTGGTGCCAAAGACAAAGACCAAGTTTTGTAACGATATGCCAACGCATTCGTAAAATATGGCATTTTACGACCTAATTAAAAATGCCCGATGCCCCAAATGGCCGACATGGGAAAATTGGATATTGTTTGACTCGGTATGCCGCACTGAATCGAAAGAGACCAATCTTGAGATTTTTGGTCAAACTGTGCAGAAAAAAAGCCTTTGTTTCATATTTCCTGACCAGTAGGTGGCTCTATGCCGAAACTGTGCAAGAACCCTCAGCTCATGCTTCTGATGACACATACCAAGTTTCGTCTCAATCTAGTCGGGCAGAAATCATGAAAAAAAACCATGGTATGCAATCGACTTGGCATGAGCGAAGTGGAGAAGTTCAACAAAACAGACTTCATGTAAAAACTGTAATGAATTTTCCTGGTTACACAACTGCACTGTCTGACCATGTAGCATTAGCACATTTATAAAAGGGATTTATTTATTTATTTATAATCGCACTATCCGGTGTCACCCAGATGAGGATGGGTTCCCTTTTGAGTCTGATTCCTCTCAAGGTTTCTTCCTCATATCGTCTCAGGGAGTTTTTCCTCACCACCGTCACCTCTGGCTGCTCATTAGGGATAAATTCATACATTTAAAATCTATATCCTGAATTTATATCTTTCTATAAAGCTGCTTTGGGACAATGTCCATTGTTAAAAGCGCTATACAAATAAAACTGAACTGAATTGAATGAGCCAAGGTATGAGAGGAAAAGGAATTTTGTTTCTAGCCCTTACGGTTCAAAAGTTATTAGCATAAACATAAGTGCAAATTTGGACAGTTGGTGGCGCTAGAGGGTTAACATCCAAGTGAAAGATATAACACCAACAGGTCAGAAAAAAATAAAAAACCAGAATTACTGAGTTGGAAAAAGGATCACCCCCCTCATAAAAATAACTTGTAAACTCAATAAGGTGTAGCTAATCACCTTCTCAATGGCACACAAAGCCATTTGACTTTCAACTGTGATCATCTGTGGTTATTTTGATTAGCTCAGCATGAAAAGAGCTTTCCTGGAGCATTTTGTAGTGCAACTGAAGCAAACAATCAACTATGGCTGGCAAGGCACTGTCAAAAGATCTCCGGGATAAAGCTGTGGACTGGCACAAGTCAGGAGGTGGATACAAAGGCTTTATCAATGCCTAGAAGCACAGTGAAGTCTATTATTAAGAAGTGGAAGGTATTTGGTACAACACAGACCCTCCCTGGATCAGGACGTCGCTCCAAACTGGATGAAGGAGCCAGGAGGAAACTGGTTAGAGAGGCTACCAAGAGGCCTACAGCAACTCTGAAGCAGTTGCAGGAATTTATGACAAAACGTGGTCATTGTGTGCATGTGACAACAATATCACAAATTCTCCACAAATGTGGCTTGTATGGGAGGGTTGCAAGAAAAAAGCCACCCATGACTGAGCTTTGCCAAAACGCACCTTGAAGATTCTGAGGCCACATGGAAAAAGGTGTTATGGTCAGATGAGACTAAAATTGAATTATTTGGCCTCAACACCAAACTATATGTCTGGCGGAAATCCAATACAGCTCACCATCCAAATAACACCATTCCTACAGTAAAGCATGGAGGTGGTAATACCCTGCTATGGGGGTGTTTCTCTGCAGCAGGGACTGGAGCACTTGTCAGGATAGAAGGAAAATGGATGGGGCAAAATACCGTCAAATTCTTGAGGAAAATTTGCTGCCCTCTGCCAGAAAGTTGTCAATGGGAAGAAGGTTTACCTTCCAACATGACAATGACCCAAAGCACACAGCAAAACTGACCACACAGTGGTTGAAGGAGAAAAAGGTGAATGTCCTTGCATGGCCTAGTCAGAGCCCAGACTTAAACCCCATTGAAAATCTGTGGAATGACTTGAAGGCTGCAGTCCACAAACGGTCACCATCAAATTTAATTGAACTTGAGCAGTTCTGCAAAGAAGAGTGGGCAAATATTGCAAAGTCTAGATGTGCAAAGTTAGTAGAGACATATCCCAACAAACTAATTAAAAAATTAAGGTAAATTAAAGCAAAGGGGGTGATCCTTTTTCCAACTCAGTGATTCTGTTTTTTATTTTTTTCTGACATGTTGGTGTTATATCTTTCACTTGGATGTTATAAGTTGCACTGAGTAAATACAGCTGGATAAAACAAAACTGTGTCTGTCGTCATTTCAGGCTGAAAAGCAACAAAATGTGATTATTTTAAAGGGGGGTGATTATTTCATATACCCACTGTACTTGCATTTATCTGAAATAAATAGCAGTAAATGGCCACATAGGTTCTTAAGTGTTGCACCACACAGAACTGAAAGAGTAGCCTTATCTGTCTTATTCTAAATGTCTGTTGGCTTACTTTTTTTAATTAGTAATATTTTTTCATATTTAATATTTCTTTATTTAATGCCATTTGCATGAAAAGACTGGGCCATAATTTGAAGGAAGTTATGAATTCAAATGTATTTATAAAGGGAGCTTTATAAAAAAAATTATACAGTGATCAAACTATGCAAATAAAGAAAGAGTCTGGGTATCTAATCCGAAATAAACATTAAGCATTTTTGGGGCCAAGCACCCAGACTCTGAGCCGCAGATTCACAGACGTGCTAAAATTGTTGCCATTTGTACTGTACAATCACAGTACAGGACAACAGTTTTGAATATCAAAATTCATTCGATAACTTTTGTTCAGACAGGTCTCAAGATGATGTGAGCCAAATTTGGTGATGATTAGACAAAATTTGATGGAGGAGTAGCAAACATGGAAGTTACATGGGCAGTGGTAGCTCAGTGGTTAGGACATTGGACTACTGCTCGGAAGGTTGGGAGTTCAACTCCCAGCACCACTAAACTGCCACAACGAGGCCCTTAATCCTTAACTGCTCAGATAGGTAAATGTAAGTTGCTCTGGGTAAGGCCCAATGCCTTGGATGGAAGCATGTTATTATAATTTTTTTTTTTTTGCATCGCCTAAGGTCACGGTCCTGAAGATGTATATCAAGTGTTTTGTCAGTGTTGTAAGGAGGTCTTAACTGAAATAAAACTGAATTGAATAAAACTGAATTGAATCTTGTACAAAACAGTGTTGTGTGGTTCTTTAAATTGAATGATTTGTGTCTCAAACACTCCTTTATCACACAGTTTGCAAAGTCATTGCTGAGATACAGCCTCACTTCCTGTTTGGCTCTTATTTGTCAGATTTGTTAGCCCATTATGGGCAAACTGTTTCTCAAGGGGCATTAAAAAAAACATTTTTAGACTTTTCTTCTATGAAAAGAAGTTATAAAATATTTCTAAAAAAATATAATTGCGTGTTACACAGAACTGTTGATCTATTGTGTTTTTCTTCTTTATTGTGAATAATACTGTTCTTTATTGTTGCTATACAGTTAAAGTTCCCATATAATGCTCATGTAGATTCTGTTGAATTTGGACCTGATTTAAAAACTCAAGACGTGACATGGACTCTAAGGTAAAGACTCGAGACTTGACTTGGACTCTAAGGTAAAGACTCGAGGCTCGACTTGGACTCTAAGGTAAAGACTCGAGACTTGACATGGACTCTAAGGTAAAGACTCGAGACTTGACTTGGACTTGCATTTGATTTCTTGTGAACACCTCTGGTGTAAATACATGTTGTGCAGTACACACTGCTAATAAACATAGTGTAATGCACGTGGTCCAGACCTCAGAACTTCACAGTGTTTCAGGCAGGAATTCTTTGTTAAAAATTGCACAGAGTTGTTGTGTGTTTGCTGAAATGATTTTATTTCTACAGCACATCACTTTCAAAGTTATACAGTGCACATTTTGACTAATCCCATGCACAGATATTGTTGTTGAATTCAAGATTGACAGGAAAACCACAAATTAAGAGCAAATGATCTTTCCTCAAATATTTTCAGGAAATTGCAATTTTCATGGAACTCCTTTATTGCAAAGATCCGTCCCACAGCATGCGGCTGGCCATTTACTAGATTTCTGGTACTCCACACACTGAGCCTGAGTTAAACATTTCTTCCCAACAAATGAACACACCTATTATAAGTACAAAGGATCTGAGGGTATGTTGAAAGTTTACAGTTCTGGTTAAATAAGAAATATTCACATGTAAGTATTTGTTCAGAAAGGGTTTGCACACTGAAGATTAGCCTGAGGCTATGTAGATAGAATAGCGCTAATCATGACTGTACCTATCATTACCGGCACACCTATTAGACAACCATTTCATTTTTTCAGGGCCACTGCACCTTTTCAATACATCGATACAGTTTTTTTCAATACCTGATCTTAAAAGAGCTTCACTGGTAACCAGTATCTTCCAGGATATATTTACAAATTATTTTACTTGTTTTTATTTTACTTTGTTTTTAAAACTACAAAAGGTCGTGAGTTCAAATTTCAGCACCGCCAAGCTGCCACTGTTGGGCACTTGAGCAAGGCCCTTAACCCTGAATTTTTGATCCATTTTTGAAATCACTTTATGTCCAGATCTCTCTAATTGGGCATCATTTATCAACCTTTTAGTGAAATTGTGTGTAAATGTTTGCATAAGCCATTAGGAACTGAACATTTCCAGCAGAAACACTGGAATTTTCTTCATATTCACATGCGTATGTTGATAAATCCTAATCACCATTAAATTACCAGGGGCATGCATGGCACAGGTGATTCTTATTTGGTGAAGCCACAAAATTCCATAACAGCAAAGCTCACATAGCAGAAAGTAAAAAATGACAAACTGCCAAAAAAGAATCATTTCTCAGAGGGTTGTTTTGACTCACTGAAAAATATTATTTAGCAGCATAACAAGTGGAGTCACAGCACATGATTTAACTCATAATCGTTATAAGATGGAATGGAATCATTATAATCGAATTAGATGGCCAAAGGTAACTTTTTAGGAGCTGAAGAGACGGGAGAAGCTCAAATGGGAGAAGCTGTTACAAGACATAGCCTGGACATTCCACATAGCTGGGCTTTATGGGAGAGTGGTGTGAAGAAAGCCATTAGACGAGTTGGAGACAGTATGTAAGTCGGCAAATATGTAGGAAAAGGTCTGATGGTCTGATGACAACGGTAGCTGAGGGTGGTGGTAGCTCAGTGGTTAAGATGTTGGGCTACTGGTTGGAAGGTCGTGAGTTCAAATTCTAGCACTGCCAAGCTACCACTGTTGGGCCTTTGAGCAAGGCCCTCAATTGCTCAGATGTGTAAATAAAATTAATGTAAGTAGCTTTGGATAAGGGTGTCTGCCAAATGTCGTAAGTGATGAGTTTTTTCTGTAAAGCTGTGACAATTTCCCTTTTTAAAAGTGCTGTATAAATAAAGCTGAATTGAATTAAAAGGGTGTGGTCTTACAGTTAGTGTTCGGGACTCGGAGACAGTCTCAGTGTTTAAGTCCAGGCTGAAAACATATATATTTAGTCACGCCTTTTGTGAATAGTTGTTCCTTATGTAAAGGAGCAGATCCAGAGGCTCACAGGCATAGTGTTGTGGTGAACTGGGATGTTTGGATGCTGTCGCCCCCCCACTTTCACGCCTTCACCCAGGTTTGTTGATGGTGGAGTGGCTGGCTGCTTTATGTCCCAGGGAGCCCTCATGTCTGTGTTACCTTCTGGTTCTCCATTTTAGTTATGCTGTCATAGCTAGTCTTACTGGAGTCCCTGCTTTCACTCTGCTCACTTTCTTTAACCATTACAGAATAAGAGCTTACCTAATAATCTATGTTCTCTCTCTCTCTCTCTCTCTCTCTCTCTCTCTCTCTCTCTCTCTCTCTGTTGAGCTACACATGATACTCCTGAGATACCAGTGTTTCTGACTCCTTCTGCTCTCCGGACCTGCCTGATCCATCCTGATGCCCTACTTCTGGTTGGAGATCTCATCAATTGGAAGTCACATGCTGCTGCTGAGGCCCCACACGGTACAGCCTAAAGATCATTGAGATTACTGAGGATGGTACCACTTAAAAACCATAAAGATGGCTTTGGACCTCAATTCATATGAACAGTTATGCTATGATGGCTTTAGGACTACAATTACAACAAACAGTTTGGGACTCAAGTCTCCATCAGTGAACAGTGGAGAAGTTCAACAAAACAGACTTCATATAAAAACTGTAATGAATTTTCCTGGTTACACAACTGCACTATTTGACCATGTAGCATTAGCACATTTATAGAAGGGATTTATTTATTTATAATCGCACTATCCGGTGTCACCCAGATGAGGATGGGGTCCCTTTTGAGTCTGGTTACTCTCAAGGTTTCTTCCTCATATCGTCTCAGGGAGTTTTTCCTCACCACCGTCACCTCTGGCTGCTCATTGGGGATAAATTCATACATTTAAAATCTATATCCTGAATTTACATATTTCTGTAAAGCTGCTTTGGGACAATGTCCATTGTTAAAAGCAATATACAAATAAAACTGAATTGAGTTGAATTGAATATTGGTAACCAGTGAAGCACTTTTAAGATCGGGTACTGAAAAAAATGCATTGATGTATTGAAAAAAAAAAAAAAAAAGGTGCAGTGGCCCTGAAAAAATTACATGATTGTCTAATAGGTGTGCCGGTAATGATGGGTACAGTCATGATTAGCGCGATTCTATCTACATAGCCTCAGGCTAATCTTCAGTGTGCAAACCCTTTCTGAACAAATACTTACATGTAAAATTTATTTTCCATTTCCATTTTTTTACTTTATAATTCATGTGACTAGAGAAACACGTGAGCAGGAGGGTAGGAACTTGTACAAAAGGCTTATTTAAAGGGGAATGATGAACCAGTGGGATTTAGAACAGGTGCACAGTTCAAGCTCAGAGACTAATTTCATACTGTAGTGTGTAACACTCAAGGTAAGTTGTTTTGGCATACACTTGCAATGGATAAGACAGAATGTGTTTTTAGTTCTTACTTAAATAAAACAGTATAAGGCTAGGTATGAGCAGCACCAGGAAAGCTTTCACAGTTTTCCAACTGATGGAGCTGCTGAATTATATTTCAGAATGATGAAGATGCTGCTTGTGACTCTGGCTCTTGCCCTTCTGCTGACCAGTGGTGAGTGATTTCAGCTTCAATTCCATTTAAAGTGAAGGCCTATTATCTTGGTTCTGAAACTGGGTCAAACTAATACTTGCAAACTTCAATAGTTATACGTCAATCTTACTTTTATAAAACATTCTGCAAATCTAGTCAAAGTGCTTCTGAAAACCTGAATTCAAGTGAGTTTTGCAAAGATTATTCATATTCACACCTAATACAATTCACTAATAATTCACTAAACACATTTCTAATATGAGATCTTGGGGTTTAGAAAAAAAAAGTTAAAGGTTAGCTGAAAAATCAGGAAAAACCCACCAAGTTTGTCAGAAATATCATTATATCTCTAAATTATTTATTGTGTCTGGTCTCCACAGGTTCTGCCCTTCGATGTCACAAGTGTTCTCCAAATGCACCATGTACAACTGAAACCTGCAAGAGTGGTCAAGACACCTGTATTGCTACAAGGGTGTCAACCAGTTCTGGTATGTCTAACATTTTACTGAAAGATTTTATTCTTTCTTATTTTGCCAGAACTGTGAACTTTCAACATACCATCAGATCCTTTGTACTTGTAATAGGTGTGTCACAATATTTACAAATAAAATCTTCCAGTTTTTTCAATTGTTTATTACTTCATGTTTGAACTGGTGTACTGGGAAATGTAATAACTACTAAAAGGTTTGTTCTCTTTACTTCCTCAGGTTTATTTGTTGGGAAGAAATGTGTAACTCGGGCTCAGTGTGTGGAGTACCAGAAATCTAGTAAATGGCCAGCCGCATGCTGTGGGACGGATCTTTGCAATACAGTAGTTCCATGAAAATTGCAAATTTGAGGAAAGATCCTTTGCTCTTGATTTACAGTAATGTGGTTTTCCTATCAATCTTGTATTCAGCAACAATATCTGTGCATGGGATTAGTCAAAATGTGCACTGTATAAATCTGAAAGTGTTATACAGTAAAGAAATAAAATAATTTCAGCAAACACACAACAACTCTGTGCAATTTTTAACAAAGCATTCCTGCCTGAAACACTGTGAAGTTCTGAGATCTGGACCACGTGCATTACACTATGTTTATTAGCAGTGTGTACTGCACAACATGTATTTACACCAGAGGTGTTCACAAGAAATAAAATGCAAGTCAAAGTCAATTCTTGAGTTTTTACCTTAGAGTCCAAATCAAGTCTTGAGTCTTGACCTTAGAGTCCACCTCAAGTCTCGATTCTTTACCGTAGAGTCCAAATCAAGTCTTGATTCTTTACCTTAGAGACCAAGTCAAGTCTCGAGTCTTTACCATAAGCCCAAGTCAAGTCTCGATTCTTTACCCTAGAGTCCAAGTCAAGTCTTGAGTTTTTATGTTAAGTCGAAATTCAACAGAAAAAACATGAGGATTATATGGGAACTTTAACTGTATAGCAACAATAAATAACAGTATTGTTCCCTATCAAAAGCTACTCTCGATGCTGCGTATCAAACGCTAATGGGGAACATTCTTTGTTCGACCGGTTGCGAACCATGTGTGTCAAACACGCCAAGAATCGGCTTAAATAACCTCGGTGACTTACATCACTGATTACGTGCACCTGCAGGTTATAAATAGACGTGAAACGGACATACCTTCTTTGTCTTCGAGAATGCTTTGTGTGTGTGTGTTGTCTCTTCTGTGTTGTTGAAAAAGAACACAAAAAAAGGGAAATTAGATCATGGCTAGTGCTTTGGTTAGGCGATGCGTGCCACCGTGTGCACAAGTTATTCCGGACGATGATCCGCATGATTATTGTTTGGAGTGCCTTGGGGAAGAGCATGCTATTGCTGCTCTTGATAACGCTGAGTGTGCGCACTGAGAGTTATTTCCTATCGGAGTGCTCCGCTCGAGGCTTGCTTTCTTTCGAGCCTCGGCGTCCACATTAAGATCGTTGGGCTCGCGTGTCGAGCTGGCTGAGAGAAAAGGAGCGTGTGAGTCTCCTCTCTTTCGAGCGCTCTCCCCAGATCGCGAAGTCCCCGGCCCCGCTGCTGAAGTGCGCCCCGGCGCTTCTTCAGAGCGAGACGAGGACGCGGGTACTCTTGCCTCCGGGGATATGGAGACCGAGACCGCCGCCTCTGAGCACTCCTCGCATGACGACAAAGCGTTTGGGGAGTTACTCGAGGTAGTGACTAACGCAGTGGCCAGGCTTAAGTTAGACTGGCCACAGAAGCAAGAGAACCCCAGGCACTCCAAATTAGATGACAGATTTTTGTCGGGTTGCCAAGGAGAGAGATCCCCTTGAGAGAGAGAGAATCTCTACCCTTTTTCCCAGACCTCCATGAGGAGTTATCTCATTCATGGAGTAAGCCTTACTCCTCGCGTATCTTTGTACCCAAGACGTTGATCCATTCGACTATTGTGGGTGATAAGGCGCATGGGAATGTGACGATGCCTCAGGTCGAGGAGACGCTCGTGGGCTATCTCTCCCCTGGGAGTTCGTCATCACTTAAGAAGCCAACCATCCCCACCAAGCCTTGTAGAGTAACATTGTCGCTGGTGGGAAAGACATTTCAAGCAGCGGGTCAGGCTGGTGCTGCCCTGCACACCTTGGCAGTTCTGCAGGCGTACCAGGCTGACCTACTGAAAGACCTGAGCACGGGCAGGAGTATTAGTGAGGAGGCGTTTTCAGAGCTGCACCGAGCCATGGATCTGTCTCTTCGTGCAACCAAGCAGACGGCCCATGCCATTGGCTGCTCTATGGCTTCGTTGGTTACCACGGAGAGACACCTGTGGTTCAACCTCACGGGCATCAAGGATAGGGAGAAAGTGTTCCTCCTTGATGCCCCTGTATCGTCTTCTGGCCTATTTGGCAACTCCATGTATATGGTCATCACTAGGTTCAGGGAGGCTATGAGACACACAGAAGCGTTTGATAAGTTTCTTCCCTGCCATGCTCAGGCATCAGGGCTGTCGGCCACCCAGCCCCGACCCAATCCGGTCTCCCTGCATCAAGAGTCGCAGAAGCAGAAGCCGATCTCAGCAGCCCAGCAAGAGGCCGGATCTGAGGACGATTATTTCGTCCAAGAAGAAGTCCCGAGGGTCAAGTACCTGGGACCGTGGGGGTGTGCCCCCCCGGGGAGGGGCGTGAGAAGTTCCAACTGAAAGTAGAGGCTCCTTCCTGGCACCCTCAGGGGGCCGTTGTACAATCTCCGCCACCAGTGGTGAACAGCGGTCTCCAGAGAAATGTTAGGTGTTCAGTTGCCTCCTGCCATGTTTCAGGACACCAGACATCTAACATCCCCCCATCAAAGCGAAGTGTCAAAACTAGTGCCCCTTTCAGAGAAAGCTGGCAGCGTGGCAGCTACTGCCAAATATCTCTCCATGGGTAGAAAGGACTGTAGAGAAGGGCTACAGGATTCAGTTTGCATATTGGCCTCCGCGTTTCAACGGCGTGGTCTCCACTTCCATGAAACCGGAACAAGTGCATTTGTTGACACAGGAATTGCAAGCTCTGCTGGACAAAGGGGCCATAGAACGTGTTCCCCTGCCAGACAGAGAGTCAGGCTATTACAGCCGGTATTTTCTGGCTCCCAAGAATGATGGGGGGTTGTGTCCAATTTTAGATCTTCGCGGGTTGAACCGCTACCTCAGAACATACAAATTCAAGATGTTGACGATCAAGATGATTGTGTTTCAGATCCAATCAGGGGACTGGTTCGTGACAATCGATCTCAAGGACGCATATTTTCACGTAGAAATCTTGCCACAACGCAGGAAGTTCTTGAGGTTTGCTTTTGGGGGCAATGCTTACCAGTATCGGGTTCTTCCATTCGGCCTACCTTTATCACCTCACACGTACACGAAATGCATGGATGCAGCACTGGCTCCTCTGTGACTCCAGGGCATCCGCATTTTAAATTACTTAGATGACTGGCTGATTCTGGCTCAGTCTCAAGAGCTGGCGCTTCGACATCGGGATGTCGTCCTAGCTCATCTCAAATCTCTGGGGTTGAGACTCAACGCCGAGAAAAGCATACTATCTCCTGCTCAGAGAACAATGTATTTGGGGGTTGTATGGGATTCAATCACGATGCAGGCACAGCTGTCTCCTGCACGCGTCGAATCCATTCTAAATGTCCTAAAGAACATCAAGCTAGGCCAGAGAATTACTGTTCATTACTTTCAGAATGGTCTAGGTCTCATGGCAGCTGCATCCACAGTGATACCCTTGGGCCTCCTGCACATGAGATCATTTCAGTTGTGGCTCAGAGCCAGGGGATTTCCTCCAAGGGCCAATCCCCAGAGGCAAATAAGGGTTATGCACCAGGGGCTTCATACCCTTTTTATGTGGTTCAGACCCCGGTTTCTGACTTTGGGTCCCAGTCTAGGTCCATGTTGTTGTCACAAGATGCTAACGAAAGACGCTTCCCTCATGGGTTGGGGTGTGGTCTTGGATGGCCGTCCAGACCAAGGGATCTGGAGAGGTCATCTTCTCGACTGGCACATCAATTGCCTCAAAATGATGGCCCTATTTCAGGCCCTGAAATACTTCCTCCAGCAGTTAAGAGGCTACCATGTCCTAGTGCAGGTGGACAACACAGAGGTAGTCTCTTACATAAATCACCAGGGCTGCGTTCGCACCGCCTGAACAGGCTAGCGCAGCAGGTCCTGCTGTGGGCACACAACAAGTTCTTGTCCCTCAGGGTGATTTATTTCCCCGGGCATATGAATGTGGGAGCAGACTTGCTGTCCAGACAAGTGTGACACACGGAGAATGGAAACTCCACCCCGAAGTAGTCACTGAAATCTGGGAAAGATTTTATGAAGCAGAGGTGGACCTCTTTGCTTCACAGGAGATGGCACTATGTCCCCTCTACTTCTCTCTGACTCCTCCAGCTCCACTGGGTCTGGACGCCATGGCCCATACGTGGCCCAGACGGGGTCTTTACGCATTTCCCCCCCATCACTCTGCTCCCTGGGGTCCTGGCCAGGGTCCGTCAACAGGGGTCTCGCATCTTATTGATAGCGCCCCATTGGGCGACCAGAGTATGCTTCTCAGATCTAATATCCCTCCTCGATAGCTCGCTGTGGGCGATTCCGGTCAGGAGAGATCTCCTATCTCAGGCACAGGGGACAGTATTTCATCCCCGGCCCGAGCTCTGGAACCTTCATGTCTGGCCCCTGAGGGGGACCAACTAAGAGATGCTGGGCTTCCAGCTGACGTAGTAGAGACCATTCTAAGTGCCAGAGCTCCTTCCACTAGAAGAAGTTATGCCTTCAAATGGCACATTTTCGGAAATTGGTGTCTGGCAGACAATGTACACCAAGTTCACTGCCAAGTTGTTTCAGTGCTGGAGTTTCTGCAAGAGAAATTGTCCTCAGGCACATGTCCTGGTACTCTCAGAGTCTATGTGGCCACCATTTCGGCTTGCCATGCTCTGAATGATGGGGTTTCTGTGGGAAAGCACCCTTTAGTCGGCCACTACATTTGTGGAGCCAAGCGGTTGAGGCCGCCCACTAGAGCGACAGTCCCTTCGTGGGACTTAGCTATAGTGCTCGAGGGTCTGGGTGACACCCCTATCAAACCACTAGAGTCAGCACCTGTCAGGTTTCTGACCCTAAAGATGGCTTTTCTAATGGCTATTACTTCTCTGAAGAGAATTGGGGATTTTCAGGCTCTGTCAGTCTCACGGTCCTGCCTAGACTTTGCCTCTGGGCTGGTCAAAGCTATTTTGCATCCTCACCCTAATTATCTTCTAAAAGTTCCATTCTCGACCATACATCTGGTCGTTCGTGAAGCCTTCTATCCTCCGCTTTTCATGACAACAGAGCAGGAAAGACTTCACTTACTGTGTCCAGTACGTGCTCTTCAGATTTACGTCCACTGCACCACCAGCCCGGAGGCAAGAGTACCCGCGTCCTCGTCTCACTCTGAAGAAGCGCCGGGGCACACTTCAGCAGCGGGGGCGGGGACTTCGCGATCTGGGGAGAGAGGAGACTCACACGCTCCTTTTCTCTCAGCCAGCTCGACACGCGAGCCCAACGATCTTAATGTGGACGCCGAGGCTCGAAAGAAAGCAAGCCTCGAGCGGAGCACTCCGATAGGAAATAACTCTCAGTGCTCACACTCAGCGTCATCAAGAGCAGTAATAGCATGCTCTTCCCCAAGGCACTCCAAACAATAATCATGCGGATCATCGTCTGGAATAACTTGTGCACACGGTGGCACGCATCGCCTAACCAAAGCACTAGTCATGATCTAATTTCCCTTTTGTTTGTGTTCTTTTTCAACAACACAGAGGAGACAACATACACACACAAAGCATTCTCGAAGACAAAGAAGGTATGTCCGTTTCACGTCTATTTATAACCTGCAGGTGCACGTAATCAGTGATGTAACTCACCGAGGTTATTTAAGCCGATTCTTGGCGTGTTTGACACACATGGCTCGCAACCAGTCAAACAAAGAATGTTCCCCATTAGCGTTTGATACGCAGCATCGAGAGTAGCTTTTGATAGGGAACAATACTGTTATTTATTGTTGCTATACAGTTAAAGTTCCCATATAATCCTCATGTTGATTCTGTTGAATTTCGACTTAACATGAAAACTCAAGACTCTAGGGTAAAGACTCAAGACTTGATTTGGACTCCAAGGTAAAAACTCAAGAATTGACTTTGACTTGCATTTTATTTCTTGTGAATACCTCTGGTGTAAATACATGTTGTGCAGTACACACTGCTAATAAACATAGTGTAATGCACGTGGTCCAGATCTCAGAACTTCACAGTGTTTCAGGCAGGAATGCTTTGTTAAAAATTGCACAGAGTTGTTGTGTGTTTGCTGAAATTATTTTATTTCTTTACTGTATAACACTTTCAGAGTTATACAGTGCACATTTTGACTAATCCCATGCACAGATATTGTTGCTGAATACAAGATTGATAGGAAAACCACATTACTGTAAATCAAGAGCAAAGGATCGTTCCTCAAATTTGCAATTTTCATGGAACTACTGTATTGCAAAGATCCGTCCCACAGCATGCGGCTGGCCATTTACTAGATTTCTGGTACTCCACACACTGAGCCCGAGTTACACATTTCTTCCCAACAAATAAACCTGAGGAAGTAAAGAGAACAAACCTTTTAGTAGTTATTACATTTCCCAGTACACCAGTTCAAACATGAAGTAATAAACAATTGAAAAAACTGGAAGATTTTATTTGTAAATATTGTGACACACCTATTACAAGTACAAAGGATCTGATGGTATGTTGAAAGTTTACAGTTCTGGCAAAATAAGAAAGAATAAAATCTTTCAGTAAAATGTTAGACATACCAGAACTGGTTGACACCCTTGTAGCAATACAGGTGTCTTGACCACTCTTGCAGGTTTCAGTTGTACATGGTGCATTTGGAGAACACTTGTGACATCAAAGGGCAGAACCTGTGGAGACCAGACACAATAAATATTTTAGAGATATAATGATATTTCTGACAAACTTGGTGGGTTTTTCCTGATTTTTCAGCTAACCTTTAACTTTTTTTTTCTAAACCCCAAGATCTCATATTAGAAATGTGTTTAGTGAATTATTAGTGAATTGTATTAGGTGTGAATATGAATAATCTTTGCAAAACTCACTTGAATTCAGGTTTTCAGAAGCACTTTGACTAGATTTGCAGAATGTTTTATAAAAGTAAGATTGACGTATAACTATTGAAGTTTGCAAGTATTAGTTTGACCCAGTTTCAGAACCAAGATAATAGGCCTTCACTTTAAATGGAATTGAAGCTAAATCACCCACCACTGGTCAGCAGAAGGGCAAGAGCCAGAGTCACAAGCAGCATCTTCATCATTCTGAAATATTATTCAGCAGCTCCATCAGGTGGAAAACTGTAAAAGCTTTCCTGGTGCTGCTCATACCTAGCCTTATACTGTTTTATTTAAGTAAGAACTAAAAACACATTCTGTCTTATCCATTGCAAGTGTATGCCAAAACAACTTACCTTGAGTGTTACACACTACAGTATGAAATTAGTCTCTGAGCTTGAACTGTGCACCTGTTCTAAATCCCACTGGTTCATCATTCCCCTTTAAATAAGCCTTTTGTACAAGTTCCTACCCTCCTGCTCACATGTTTCTCTAGTCACATGAATTATAAATTCAGGATATAGATTTTAAATGTATGAATTTATCCGTAATGAGCAGCCAGAGGTGACGGTGGTGAGGAAAAACTCCCTGAGACGATATGAGGAAGAAACCTTGAGAGGAACCAGACTCAAAAGGGAACCCATCCTCATCTGGGTGACACCAGATAGTGCGATTATAAATAAATAAATCCCTTCTATAAATGTGCTAATACTACATGGTCAAATAGTGCAGTTGTGTAACCAGGAAAATTCATTACAGTTTTTATATGAAGTCTGTTTTGTTGAACTTCTCCACTGTTCACTGATGGAGACTTGAGTGTAAAACTGTTTGTGGTAATTGTTGTCCTAAAGCCATCATAGCATAACTGTTCATATGAATTGAGGTCCAAAGCCATCTTTATGGTTTTTAAGTGGTACCATCCTCAGTAATCTCAATGATCTTTAGGCTGCACCGTGTGGGGCCTCAGCAGCAGCATGTGACTTCCAATTGATGAGATCTCCAACCAGAAGTAGGGCATCAGGATGGATCAGGCAGGTCCGGAGAGCAGAAGGAGTCAGAAACACTGGTATCTCAGGAGTATCATGTGTAGCTCAACAGAGAGAGAGAGAAAAAGAGAGAGAGAGAGAGAAAAAGAGAGAGAGAGAGAGAGAGAGAGAGAGAGAGAGAGAGAGAACATAGATTATTAGATAAGCTCTTATTCTGTAATGGTTAAAGAAAGTGAGCAGAGTGAAAGCAGGGACTCCAGTAAGACTAGCTATGACAGCATAGTGTCCCTGGGACATAAGGCAGCCAGCCACTCCACCATCAACACACCTGGGTGAAGGCGTGAAAGTGGGGGGGCGACAGCATCCAAACATCCCAGTTCACCACAACACTATGCCTGTGAGCCTCTGGATCTGCTCCTTTACCTAAGGAACAACTATTCACAAAAGGCATGACTAAATATACAGGTGCATCTCAATAAATTAGAATGTCGTGGAAAAGTTCATTTATTTCAGTAATTCAACTCAAATTGTGAAACTCGTAGTTTAAGTCTTTGGTTCTTTTAATTGTGATGATTTTGGCTCACATTTAAGAAAAACTCACCAATTCACTATCTCAACAAATTAGAATACTTCATAAGACCAATAAAAAAAAAAACATTTTTAGTGAATTGTTGGCCTTCTGGAAAGTATGTTCATTTACTGTACATGTACTCAATACTTGGTAGGGGCTCCTTTTGCTTTAATTACTGCCTCAATTCGGCATGGCATGGAGGTGATCAGTTTGTGGCACTGCTGAGGTGGTATGGAAGCCCAGGTTTCTTTGACAGTGGCCTTCAGCTCATCTGCATTTTTTGGTCTCCTGTTTTTCATTTTCCTCTTGACAATACCCCATAGATTTTCTATGGGGTTCAGGTCTGGTGAGTTTGCTGGCCAGTCAAGCACACCAACACCATGGTCATTTAACCAACTTTTGGTGCTTTTGGCAGTGTGGGCAGGTGCCAAATCCTGCTGGAAAATGAAATCAGCATCTTCAAAAAGCTGGTCAGCAGAAGGAAGCATGAAGTGCTCCAAAGTTTCTTGGTAAATGGATGCAGTGACTTTGCTTTTCAAAAAACACAATGGACCAATACCAGCAGATGACATTGCACCCCAAATCATCACAGACTGTGGAAACTGAACACTGGACTTCAAGCAACTTGGGCTATGAGCTTCTCCAACCTTCCTCCAGACTCTAGGACCTTGGTTTCCAAATGAAATACAAAACTTGCTCTCATCTGAAAAGAGGACTTTGGACCACTGGGCAACAGTCCAGTTCTTCTTCTCCTTAGCCCAGGTAAGAGGCCTCTGACGTTGTCTGTGGTTCAGGAGTGGCTTTACAAGAGGAATACGACAACTGTAGCCAAATTCCTTGACACGTCTGTGTGTGGTGGCTCTTGATGCCTTGACCCCAGCCTCAGTCCATTCCTTGTGAAGTTCACTCAAATTCTTGAATCGATTTTGCTTGACAATCCTCATAAGGCTGCGGTTCTCTCGGTTGGTTGTGCATCTTTTTCTTCCACACTTTTTCCTTCCACTCAACTTTCTGTTAACATGCTTGGATACAGCACTCTGTGAACAGCCAGCTTCTTTGGCAATGAATGTTTGTGGCTTACCTAGTGAATCAAACTGAGAGACCATTTTGAAGGCTCAGGAAACCTTTGCAGGTGTTTTGAGTTGATTAGCTGATTGGCATGTCACCATATTCTAATTTGTTGAGATAGTGAATTGGTGGGTTTTTGTTAAATGTGAGCCAAAATCATCACAATTAAAAAAACCAAAGACTTAAACTACTTCAGTCTGTGGCATTGAATTTATTTAATGCACGAGTTTCACAATTTGAGTTGAATTACTGAAATAAATGAACTTTTCCACGACATTCTAATTTATTGAGATGCACCTGTATATGTTTTCAGCCTGGACTTAAACACTGAGACTGTCTCCGAGTCCCGAACACTAACTGTAAGACCACACCCTTTTAATTCAATTCAGCTTTATTTATACAGCACTTTTAAAAAGGGAAATTGTCACAGCTTTACAGAAAAAACTCATCACTTATGACATTTGGCAGACACCCTTATCCAAAGCTACTTACATTAATTTTATTTATACATTTGAGCAATTGAGGGCCTTGCTCAAGGGCCCAACAGTGGTAGCTTGGCAGTGCTAGAATTTGAACTCACGACCTTCCAACCAGTAGCCCAACATCTTAACCACTGAGCTACCACCACCCTCAGCTACCGTTGTCATCAGACCATCAGACCTTTTCCTACATATTTGCCGACTTACATACTGTCTCCAACTCGTCTAATGGCTTTCTTCACACCACTCTCCCATAAAGCCCAGCTATGTGGAATGTCCAGGCTATGTCTTGTAACAGCTTCTCCCATTTGAGCTTCTCCCTTCTCTTCAGCTCTTAAAAAGTTACCTTTGGCCATCTAATTCGATTATAATGATTCCATTCCATCTTATAACGATTATGAGTTAAATCATGTGCTGTGACTCCACTTGTTATGCTGCTAAATAATATTTTTCAGTGAGTCAAAACAACCCTCTGAGAAATGATTCTTTTTTGGCAGTTTGTCATTTTTTACTTTCTGCTATGTGAGCTTTGCTGTTATGGAATTTTGTGGCTTCACCAAATAAGAATCACCTGTGCCATGCATGCCCCTGGTAATTTAATGGTGATTAGGATTTATCAACATACGCATGTGAATATGAAGAAAATTCCAGTGTTTCTGCTGGAAATGTTCAGTTCCTAATGGCTTATGCAAACATTTACACACAATTTCACTAAAAGGTTGATAAATGATGCCCAATTAGAGAGATCTGGACATAAAGTGATTTCAAAAATGGATCAAAAATTCAGGGTTAAGGGCCTTGCTCAAGTGCCCAACAGTGGCAGCTTGGCGGTGCTGAAATTTGAACTCACGACCTTTTGTAGTTTTAAAAACAAAGTAAAATAAAAACAAGTAAAATAATTTGTAAATATATCCTGGAAGATACTGGTTACCAGTGAAGCTCTTTTAAGATCAGGTATTGAAAAAAACTGTATCGATGTATTGAAAAGGTGCAGTGGCCCTGAAAAAATGAAATGGTTGTCTAATAGGTGTGCCGGTAATGATAGGTACAGTCATGATTAGCGCTATTCTATCTACATAGCCTCAGGCTAATCTTCAGTGTGCAAACCCTTTCTGAACAAATACTTACATGTGAAAATTTCTTATTTAACCAGAACTGTAAACTTTCAACATACCCTCAGATCCTTTGTACTTATAATAGGTGTGTTCATTTGTTGGGAAGAAATGTTTAACTCAGGCTCAGTGTGTGGAGTACCAGAAATCTAGTAAATGGCCAGCCGCATGCTGTGGGACGGATCTTTGCAATAAAGGAGTTCCATGAAAATTGCAATTTCCTGAAAATATTTGAGGAAAGATCATTTGCTCTTAATTTGTGGTTTTCCTGTCAATCTTGAATTCAACAACAATATCTGTGCATGGGATTAGTCAAAATGTGCACTGTATAACTTTGAAAGTGATGTGCTGTAGAAATAAAATCATTTCAGCAAACACACAACAACTCTGTGCAATTTTTAACAAAGAATTCCTGCCTGAAACACTGTGAAGTTCTGAGGTCTGGACCACGTGCATTACACTATGTTTATTAGCAGTGTGTACTGCACAACATGTATTTACACCAGAGGTGTTCACAAGAAATCAAATGCAAGTCCAAGTCAAGTCTCGAGTCTTTACCTTAGAGTCCATGTCAAGTCTCGAGTCTTTACCTTAGAGTCCAAGTCGAGCCTCGAGTCTTTACCTTAGAGTCCAAGTCAAGTCTCGAGTCTTTACCTTAGAGTCCATGTCACGTCTTGAGTTTTTAAATCAGGTCCAAATTCAACAGAATCTACATGAGCATTATATGGGAACTTTAACTGTATAGCAACAATAAACAACAGTATTATTCACAATAAAGAAGAAAAACACAATAGATCAACAGTTCTGTGTAACACGCAATTATATTTTTTTAGAAATATTTTATAACTTCTTTTCATAGAAGAAAAGTCTAAAAATGTTTTTTTTAATGCCCCTTGAGAAACAGTTTGCCCATAATGGGCTAACAAATCTGACAAATAAGAGCCAAACAGGAAGTGAGGCTGTATCTCAGCAATGACTTTGCAAACTGTGTGATAAAGGAGTGTTTGAGACACAAATCATTCAATTTAAAGAACCACACAACACTGTTTTGTACAAGATTCAATTCAGTTTTATTCAATTCAGTTTTATTTCAGTTAAGACCTCCTTACAACACTGACAAAACACTTGATATACATCTTCAGGACCGTGACCTTAGGCTTTGCAAAAAAAAAAAATTATAATAACATGCTTCCATCCAAGGCATTGGGCCTTATCCAGAGCAACTTACATTTACCTATCTGAGCAGTTAAGGATTAAGGGCCTCGTTGTGGCAGTTTAGTGGTGCTGGGAGTTGAACTCCCAACCTTCCGAGCAGGAGTCCAATGTCCTAACCACTGAGCTACCACTGCCCATGTAACTTCCATGTTTGCTACTCCTCCATCAAATTTTGTCTAATCATCACCAAATTTGGCTCACATCATCTTGAGACCTGTCTGAACAAAAGTTATCGAATGAATTTTGATATTCAAAACTGTTGTCCTGTACTGTGATTGTACAGTACAAATGGCAACAATTTTAGCACGTCTGTGAATCTGCGGCTCAGAGTCTGGGTGCTTGGCCCCAAAAATGCTTAATGTTTATTTCGGATTAGACACCCAGACTCTTTCTTTATTTGCATAGTTTGATCACTGTATAATTTTTTTTATAAAGCTCCCTTTATAAATACATTTGAATTCATAACTTCTTTCAAATTATGGCCCAGTCTTTTCATGCAAATGGCATTAAATAAAGAAATATTAAATATGAAAAAATATTACTAATTAAAAAAAGTAAGCCAACAGACATTTAGAATAAGACAGATAAGGCTACTCTTTCAGTTCTGTGTGGTGCAACACTTAAGAACCTATGTGGCCATTTACTGCTATTTATTTCAGATAAATGCAAGTACAGTGGGTATATGAAATAATCACCCCCCTTTAAAATAATCACATTTTGTTGCTTTTCAGCCTGAAATGACGACAGACACAGTTTTGTTTTATCCAGCTGTATTTACTCAGTGCAACTTATAACATCCAAGTGAAAGATATAACACCAACATGTCAGAAAAAAATAAAAAACAGAATCACTGAGTTGGAAAAAGGATCACTCCCTTTGCTTTAATTTACCTTAATTTTTTAATTAGTTTGTTGGGATATGTCTCTACTAACTTTGCACATCTAGACTTTGCAATATTTGCCCACTCTTCTTTGCAGAACTGCTCAAGTTCAATTAAATTTGATGGTGACCGTTTGTGGACTGCAGCCTTCAAGTCATTCCACAGATTTTCAATGGGGTTTAAGTCTGGGCTCTGACTAGGCCATGCAAGGACATTCACCTTTTTCTCCTTCAACCACTGTGTGGTCAGTTTTGCTGTGTGCTTTGGGTCATTGTCATGTTGGAAGGTAAACCTTCTTCCCATTGACAACTTTCTGGCAGAGGGCAGCAAATTTTCCTCAAGAATTTGACGGTATTTTGCCCCATCCATTTTCCTTCTATCCTCACAAGTGCTCCAGTCCCTGCTGCAGAGAAACACCCCCATAACAGGGTATTACCACCTCCATGCTTTACTGTAGGAATGGTGTTATTTGGATGGTGAGCTGTATTGGATTTCCGCCAGACATATAGTTTGGTGTTGAGGCCAAATAATTCAATTTTAGTCTCATCTGACCATAACACCTTTTTCCATGTGGCCTCAGAATCTTCAAGGTGCGTTTTGGCAAAGCTCAGTCATGGGTGGCTTTTTTCTTGCAACCCTCCCATACAAGCCACATTTGTGGAGAATTTGTGATATTGTTGTCACATGCACACAATGACCACGTTTTGTCATAAATTCCTGCAACTGCTTCAGAGTTGCTGTAGGCCTCTTGGTAGCCTCTCTAACCAGTTTCCTCCTGGCTCCTTCATCCAGTTTGGAGCGACGTCCTGATCCAGGGAGGGTCTGTGTTGTACCAAATACCTTCCACTTCTTAATAATAGACTTCACTGTGCTTCTAGGCATTGATAAAGCCTTTGTATCCACCTCCTGACTTGTGCCAGTCCACAGCTTTATCCCGGAGATCTTTTGACAGTGCCTTGCCAGCCATAGTTGATTGTTTGCTTCAGTTGCACTACAAAATGCTCCAGGAAAGCTCTTTTCATGCTGAGCTAATCAAAATCACCACAGATGATCACAGTTGAAAGTCAAATGGCTTTGTGTGCCATTGAGAAGGTGATTAGCTACACCTTATTGAGTTTACAAGTTATTTTTATGAGGGGGGTGATCCTTTTTCCAACTCAGTAATTCTGGTTTTTTATTTTTTTCTGACCTGTTGGTGTTATATCTTTCACTTGGATGTTAACCCTCTAGCGCCACCAACTGTCCAAATTTGCACTTATGTTTATGCTAATAACTTTTGAACCGTAAGGGCTAGAAACAAAATTCCTTTTCCTCTCATACCTTGGCTCATTCAATTCAGTTCAGTTTTATTTGTATAGCGCTTTTAACAATGGACATTGTCCCAAAGCGGCTTTATAGAAAGATATAAATTCAGGATATAGATTTTAAATGTATGAATTTATCCCTAATGAGCAGCCAGAGGTGACGGTGGTGAGGAAAAACTCCCTGAGACGATATGAGGAAGAAACCTTGAGAGGAATCAGACTCAAAAGGGAACCCATCCTCATCTGGGTGACACCGGATAGTGCGATTATAAATAAATAAATAAATCCCTTTTATAAATGTGCTAATGCTACATGGTCAAACAGTGCAGTTGTGTAACCAGGAAAATTCATTACAGTTTTTACATGAAGTCTGTTTTGTTGAACTTCTCCACTTCGCTCATGCCAAGTCGATTGCATACCATGGTTTTTTTTCATGATTTCTGCCCGACTAGATTGAGACGAAACTTGGTATGTGTCATCAGAAGCATGAGCTGAGGGTTCTTGCACAGTTTCGGCATAGAGCCACCTACTGGTCAGGAAATATGAAACAAAGGCTTTTTTTCTGCACAGTTTGACCAAAAATCTCAAGATTGGTCTCTTTCGATTCAGTGCGGCATACCGAGTCAAACAATATCCAATTTTCCCATGTCGGCCATTTGGGGCATCGGGCATTTTTAATTAGGTCGTAAAATGCCATATTTTACGAATGCGTTGGCATATCGTTACAAAACTTGGTCTTTGTCTTTGGCACCAAGCCTGGAAGGTACTCAAAACGTTTAGTGACAGCACCACCTTGTGGTGAAAAATTATAATAATATTTCAAAAAATACTAATATCTTTTGAGTAGTTTTGCCTATTGTAATGAAACTGGTCTTGATAGATTCCTTGAATAATGCCGAGAACAAATGATCCCAATTAGGCCATGATTTTGAAATGTTCTGAAAACCTACTCGTCCTAGACCGTTTGTCAGATTTTCACCTAAATCAAAACACGTCACCTGCAGACCATGCCAACAAAACGTTATGGAATGCGAGTCGATTAATCAAACCATTCTCGAATAACACAAACAAATTTGATGGCGAGCATGCCAAAATGGACATGAGGCTATATCTCTGTAAAGCTGTAGCATATTTAGACTAAACTTTGTATATGTCATAGCCATCATGAATTGAGGGTAACTGCCCAGTTTCGGAACAGCGCCACCTAGTGTTCACGACAAATGAAAAACACATTTTTTCTTATAACTTCTGAATGCTTTGTTATAAAATCATGACCCTGGTATCATTAGTTTCTGTGGGGCATGCAGAGTCGAATGATTTGAGATTTTCTTAGGTCGGCCATTTTGTGTCGGCCATTTTTAATTAGACGCCTTGATGTATCTTTACGGAAAATGGTAGGCGTCATTGGCACCATACCCTGAAGGTACTCACAAAGTTTCAGGACAATGCCACCTTGTGATATAAAATTATAATGCAATATCTGTTTTTGATTACTTTTGCCTATTGTCATGATACTGGTTTAGCTCCTAATTTAGCCTCTTTGCTGCTTGGCCCCTTAATTGCTGCTTGCAGCTATATTTATTATTATTATTATTATTATTATTATTATTATTAGTAGTAGAAGTAAGGGTGATACAAACAGTTTTTGTGCGATGTCATGGGACTGCAATTGCCACGAACAATTGCACAGACTTTGCACTTGGGTCTCCATTGGTGGACGGTTTATAACTTCAACAGGATGGAGTTCATGTTGGGACTGTAGTGGGTTTCCTGATTGCATGGTTGCACTTTTGGTTTATGATGTAGTACACATTTATAGAAGGGATTTATTTATTTATAATCGCACTATCAGGTGTCACCAAGATGAGGATGGGTTCCCTTTTGAGTCTGGTTCCTCTCAAGGTTTCTTCCTCATATCGTGTCAGGGAGTTTTTCCTCACCACCGTCACCTCTGGCTGCTCATTGGGGATAAATTTATCAATTTAAAATTTAGATCCGAAACTTACATATTTCTGTAAAGCTGCTTTGTGATGATGTCCATTGATAAAAGCTCTATACAAATAAAACTGAATTGTAACAACAGGTTCGCCGCTAGGAGTTAGGGCCCATTCAACCAGGGTGGTTGCATCTTCTATGGCTTTGGCAAGAGGTGTCCCTTTCAGCAAGTGTGTGATGCGGCAGGTTGGTCCTCTCCGCACACATTTGTCAGATTCTATAGTTTGGATGTCCATGCTACTCCAGGCTCGCATGTCCTTGAATCAACATCCCTTAGGCATGTCTGAGACCTTTTTCAGTGTTTGTGCGCACACACTACACAACCTTGGGGGTCCAAACACTTCCAGTGCGGCGGCGTTGGTATTCTCGTTCCCATTAGCGTTTGATGCGCAGCATCGAGAGTAGCTTTTAGTAGGGAACATCTCGGGTTACTTGACTGTAACCCTGTTCCCTGAAAAAGCGGGAACGAGATGCTGCGCCTCAATGCCGCACTGTAGACGCGTTTGGCGTCTCTTCAGACAAAGCGTAACCTGAAGGTATGTCCGTTTCACGTCTATTTATAACTTGCAGGTGCACGTAATCAATGACGTAACTCACCGAGGTTATTTAAGCAAATTCTTGGCGTGTTTGACACACATGCTTCACAACCGGTCAAACAAAGGATGTTCCTCATTAGCGTTTGATATGCAGCATCTCGTTCCCACTTTTTCAGGGAACAGTGTTACAGTCAAGTAACCCGAGACGTACACAGTAAAGAAAAAAACACAATAGATCAACAGTTGTGTGCAACTTGCAATTATATTTTTTTAGAATTATTTTTTAAAGATGATCACTATATGAATTTTTGCCTAATCAGATTTTCTATAATCTTGGATTTTGTCAAAAAACAAACAAACAAATTTTGAATATTACAAACGGTTTGCCCGTAATGGGCTAACGAATCTGACAAAGAGGAACCAAACAGGAAGTAAGGCTGTATCTCAGCAATGACGTTGCAAACTGACAGACATGCGTCAGTTGATAGACATCTTCAGGACTGTCACCTGAGGCGATGCAAAACTAAATTTGTGCCAGCGCCACCTACTGGTCAAAAGTTACAATAACTTGCTAAAAATGCTTCCATCTAACTGCCATGTTTTCTACTCCTCCACCAGATTTTGTCCAATCTTCACCAAATTTGGCTCACATCATCTTGAGGCACCTTCGGATTAGATACCCAGATTCTTTCTTTGACAACATTAAAGCTCCCTTTATAAACATATTTGAATTCATACTTTCCTCCAAATTATGGCCCAGTCTTTTCATGCAAATAGCATTAAATGAAAAAATATTAAATATGACAAAATCTTAATAATTAAAGAAAGCAAGCCAACACAAATGTAGAAATTCAGACAGATAAGGCTACTCTTTCAGTTCTGTATAGGGCAACACTTAAGAACCTATGTGGCCATTTACTGCTATTTATTTCAGTTACATGCCAATTTAATGAGCATTTTGTGAAATGCAGTTCCTTCATATTAATGACCTGAAAGAAAGCGATTCCTTTTCATAGAGGAAAAATCTAAAAATGTTTTTTTTTTAAATTCCACTTGAGACATTAAAAATGATCATTATATGAATGTTTGCCTAATCAAATTTTCCATCATCTTGGATTTCGTCAAAAAAAAAGAATTTTGAATACTCAAACAGTTTGCCGTAATGGGCTAACAAATCTGACTTACAGGAGCCAAACAGGAAGTGAGGCTGTATCTCAGCAATGACTATGCACACTGACAAAAAACTTGATAGACATCTTCAGGACTGTGACCTGAGGCTATGCCATGTTTGCTACTCCTCCACCAAATTTTGTCCAAATTTGGCTCACATCATCTTGAGACCTGTCTGAACAAAAGTTATCAAATGAATTTTGATATTCAAAACCGTTCTCCTGCACTGTGTGTGTACAATTGTAGCCTGTCTGTGAATATGTGGCTCAGACTCTGGGTGCTTGGCCCCCAGAAATTCAATTCAATTCAATTTTATTTGTATAGACCTTTTAACAATGGACATTGTCCCAAAGCAGCTTCACAAAAATATGTAAACTCAGGATATAGATTTTAAATGTATGAATTTATCCCCAATGAGCAGCCAGAGGTGACGGTGGTGAGGAAAAACTCCCTGAGATGATATGAGGAAGAAACCTTGAGAGGAACCGGACTCAAAAGGGAACCCATCCTCATCTGGGTGACACCGGATAGTGCGATTATAAATAAATAAATCCCTTCTATAAATGTGTACTACATGATAAACCAAAAGTGCAACCGTGCAATCAGGAAACCCACTACAGTCCCAACATGAACTCCATCCTGTTGAAGTTATAAACCGCCCACCAATGGAGACCCAAGTGCAAAGTCTGTGCAATTGTTCGTGGCAATTGTAGTCACATGACATCACACAAAAACTGTTTGTATCACCCTTACTACTACTACTACTACTACTACTACTACTAATAATAATAATAATAATAATTATAAATATAGCTGCAAGCAGCAATTAAGGGGCCAAGCAGAGGAGGCTAAATTAGGAGCTAAACCAGTATCATGACAATAGGCAAAAGTATTCAAAAACAGATATTGCATTATAATTTTATACCACAAGGTGGCATTGTCCTGAAACTTTGTGAGTACCTACTGCTCGGAAGGTTGGGAGTTCAACTCCCAGCACCACTAAGCTGCGACTGCTAGGCCCTTGAACTAGGCCCTTAATCCTCAACTGCTCAGATAGGTAAATGTAAGTTGCTCTGGATAAGGCCAAATGCTGTAGATGGAAGCATGTTATTGTAATTTTTTTTTTTTTTGCATAGCCTAAGGTCACGGTCCTGAAGATGTATATCAAGTGTTTTGTCAGTGTTGTAAGGAGGTCTTAACTCAAATAAAACTGAATTGAATAAAACTGAATTGAATCTTGTACAAAACAGTGTTGTGTGGTTCTTTAAATTGAATGATTTGTGTCTCAAACACTCCTTTATCACACAGTGTGCAAAGTCATTGCTGAGATACAGCCTCACTTCCTGTTTGGCTCTTATTTGTCAGATTTGTTAGCCCATTACGGGCAAACTGTTTCTCAAGGGGCATTAAAAAAACATTTTTAGACTTTTCTTCTATGAAAAGAAGTTATAAAATATTTCAAAAAATATATAATTGCGTGTTACACAGAACTGTTGATCTATTGTGTTTTTCTTCTTTATTGTGAATAATACTGTTGTTTATTGTTGCTATACAGTTAAAGTTCCCATATAATGCTCATGTAGATTCTGTTGAATTTGGACCTGATTTAAAAACTCAAGACTTGACCTGGACTCTAAGGTAAAGACTCGAGACTTGACTTGGACTCTAAGGTAAAGACTCGAGGCTCGACTTGGACTCTAAGGTAAAGACTCGAGACTTGACATGGACTCTAAGGTAAAGACTCGAGACTTGACTTGGACTTGCATTTTATTTCTTGTGAACACCTCTGGTGTAAATACATGTTGTGCAGTACACACTGCTAATAAACATAGTGTAATGCATGTGGTCCAGACCTCAGAACTTCACAGTGTTTCAGGCAGGAATTCTTTGTTATAAATTGCACAGAGTTGTTGTGTGTTTGCTGAAATGATTTTATTTCTACAGCACATCACTTTCAGAGTTATACAGTGCACATTTTGACTAATCCCATGCACAGATATTGTTGTTGAATTCAAGATTGACAGGAAAACCACAAATTAACAGCAAATGATCTGTCCTCAAATATTTTGAGGAAACTGCAATTTTCATGGAACTCCTTTATTGCAAAGATCCGTCCCACAGCATGCGGTTGGCCATTTACTAGATTTCTGGTACTCCACACACTGAGCCCGAGTTAAACATTCCTTCCCAACAAATGAACACACCTATTATAAGTACAAAGGATCTGAGGGTATGTTGAAAATTTACAGTTCTGGTTAAATAAGAAATATTCACATGTAAGTATTTGTTCAGAAAGGGTTTGCACACTGAAGATTAGCCTGAGGCTATGTAGATAGAATAGCGCTAATCATGACTGTACCTATCATTACCGGCACACCTATTAGACAATCATTTCATTTTTTCAGGGCCAATGCACCTTTTCAATACATCGATACAGTGTTTTTTCAATACCCGATCTTAAAAGAGCTTCACTGGTAACCAGTATCTTCCAGGATATATTTACAAATTATTTTACTTGTTTTTATTTTACTTTGCTTTTAAAACTACAAAAGGTCGTGAGTTCAAATCCCAGCACCGCCAAGCAGCCACTGTTGGGCACTTCAGCAAGGCCCTTAACCCTGAATTTTTGATCCATTTTTGAAAACAATTTATGTCCAGATCTCTCTAATTGGGCATCATTTATCAATCTTTTAGTGAAATTGTGTGTAAATGTTTGCATAAGCCATTAGGAACTGAACATTTCCAGCAGAAACACTGGAATTTTCTTCATATTCATATGCGTATGTTGATAAATCCTAATCACCATTAAATTACCAGGGTCATGCATGGCACAGGTGATTCTTATTTGGTGAAGCCACAAAATTCCATAACAGCAAAGCTCACATAGCAGAAAGTAAAAAATGACAAACTGCCAAAAAAGAATCATTTCTCAGAGGGTTGTTTTGACTCACTGAAAAATATTATTTAGCAGCATAACAAGTGGAGTCACAGCACATGATTTAACTCATAATCGTTATAAGATGGAATGGAATCATTATAATCGAATTAGATGGCCAAAGGTAACTTTTAAGGAGCTGAAGAGAAGGGAGAAGCTCAAATGGGAGAAGCTGTTACAAGACATAGCCTGGACATTCCACATAGCTGGGCTTTATGGGAGAGTGGTGTGAAGAAAGCCATTAGCCGAGTTGGAGGCAGTATGTAAGTCGGCAACTATGTAGGAAAAGGTCTGATGGTCTGATGACAACGGTAGCTGAGGGTGGTGGTAGCTCAGTGGTTAAGATGTTGGGCTACTGGTTGGAAGGTCATGAGTTCCAATCCTAACACTGCCAAGCTGCCACTGTTGGGCCCTTAAGCAAGGCCCTTAACCCTTAATTGCTCAGATGTATAAATAAAATTAATGTAAGTAGCTCTGGATAAGGGTGTCTGCCAAATGTCGTAAGTGATGAGTTTTTCCTGTAAATCTGTGACAATTTCCCTTTTTGAAAGTGCTATGTAAATAAAGCTGAATTGAATTAAAAGGGTGTGGTCTTACAGTTAGTGTTCGGGACTCGGAGACAGTCTCAGTGTTTAAGTCCAGGCTGAAAACATATATATTTAGTCACGCCTTTTGTGAATAGTTGTTCCTTAGGTAAAGGAGCAGATCCAGAGGCTCACAGGCATAGTGTTGTGGTGAACTGGGATGTTTGGATGCTGTCGCCCCCCCACTTTCACGCCTTCACCCAGGTTTGTTGATGGTGGAGTGGCTGGCTGCCTTATGTCCCAGGGAGCCCTCATGTCTGTGTTACCTTCTGGTTCTCCATTTTAGTTATGCTGTCATAGCTAGTCTTACTGGAGTCCCTGCTTTCACTCTGCTCACTTTCTTTAACCATTACAGAATAAGAGCTTACCTAATAATCTATGTTCTCTCTCTCTCTCTCTCTCTCTCTCTCTCTCTCTCTCTCTCTCTCTCTCTCTCTCTCTGTTGAGCTACACATGATACTCCTGAGATACCAGTGTTTCTGACTCCTTCTGCTCTCCGGACCTGCCTGATCCATCCTGATGCCCTACTTCTGGTTGGAGATCTCATCAATTGGAAGTCACATGCTGCTGCTGAGGCCCCACACGGTACAGCCTAAAGATCATTGAGATTACTGAGGATGGTACCACTTAAAAACCATAAAGATGGCTTTGGACCTCAATTCATATGAACAGTTATGCTATGATGGCTTTAGGACTACAATTACCACAAACAGTTTGGGACTCAAGTCTCCATCAGTGAACAGTGGAGAAGTTCAACAAAACAGACTTCATATAAAAACTGTAATGAATTTTCCTGGTTACACAACTGCACTATTTGACCATGTAGCATTAGCACATTTATAGAAGGGATTTATTTATTTATAATCGCACTATCCGGTGTCACCCAGATGAGGATGGGGTCCCTTTTGAGTCTGGTTCCTCTCAAGGTTTCTTCCTCATATCGTCTCAGGGAGTTTTTCCTCACCACCGTCACCTCTGGCTGCTCATTGGGGATAAATTCATACATTTAAAATCTATATCCTGAATTTACATATTTCTGTAAAGCTGCTTTGGGACAATGTCCATTGTTAAAAGCGATGTACAAATAAAACTGAATTGAGTTGAATTGAATATTGGTAACCAGTGAAGCACTTTTAAGATCGGGTACTGAAAAAAATGCATCGATGTATTGAAAAAAAAAAAAAAAAGGTGCAGTGGCCCTGAAAAAATTACATGATTGTCTAATAGGTGTGCCGGTAATGATGGGTACAGTCATGATTAGCGCGATTCTATCTACATAGCCTCAGGCTAATCTTCAGTGTGCAAACCCTTTCTGAACAAATACTTACATGTAAAATTTATTTTCCATTTCCATTTTTTTACTTTATAATTCATGTGACTAGAGAAACACGTGAGCAGGAGGGTAGGAACTTGTACAAAAGGCCTATTTAAAGGGGAATGATGAACCAGTGGGATTTAGAACAGGTGCACAGTTCAAGCTCAGAGACTAATTTCATACTGTAGTGTGTAACACTCAAGGTAAGTTGTTTTGGCATACACTTGCAATGGATAAGACAGAATGTGTTTTTAGTTCTTACTTAAATAAAACAGTATAAGGCTAGGTATGAGCAGCACCAGGAAAGCTTTCACAGTTTTCCAACTGATGGAGCTGCTGAATTATATTTCAGAATGATGAAGATGCTGCTTGTGACTCTGGCTCTTGCCCTTCTGCTGACCAGTGGTGGGTGATTTCAGCTTCAATTCCATTTAAAGTGAAGGCCTATTATCTTGGTTCTGAAACTGGGTCAAACTAATACTTGCAAACTTCAATAGTTATACGTCAATCTTACTTTTATAAAACATTCTGCAAATCTAGTCAAAGTGCTTCTGAAAACCTGAATTCAAGTGAGTTTTGCAAAGATTATTCATATTCACACCTAATACAATTCACTAATAATTCACTAAACAGATTTCTAATGTGAGATCTTGGGGTTTAGAAAAAAAAAGTTAAAGGTTAGCTGAAAAATCAGGAAAAACCCACCAAGTTTGTCAGAAATATCATTATATCTCTAAAATATTTATTGTGTCTGGTCTCCACAGGTTCTGCCCTTCGATGTCACAAGTGTTCTCCAAATGCACCATGTACAACTGAAACCTGCAAGAGTGGTCAAGACACCTGTATTGCTACAAGGGTGTCAACCAGTTCTGGTATGTCTAACATTTTACTGAAAGATTTTATTCTTTCTTATTTTGCCAGAACTGTAAACTTTCAACATACCATCAGATCCTTTGTACTTGTAATAGGTGTGTCACAATATTTACAAATAAAATCTTCCAGTTTTTTCAATTGTTTATTACTTCATGTTTGAACTGGTGTACTGGGAAATGTAATAACTACTAAAAGGTTTGTTCTCTTTACTTCCTCAGGTTTATTTGTTGGGAAGAAATGTGTAACTCGGGCTCAGTGTGTGGAGTACCAGAAATCTAGTAAATGGCCAGCCGCATGCTGTGGGACGGATCTTTGCAATACAGTAGTTCCATGAAAATTGCAAATTTGAGGAAAGGTCCTTTGCTCTTGATTTACAGTAATGTGGTTTTCCTATCAATCTTGTATTCAGCAACAATATCTGTGCATGGGATTAGTCAAAATGTGCACTGTATAACTCTGAAAGTGTTATACAGTAAAGAAATAAAATAATTTCAGCAAACACACAACAACTCTGTGCAATTTTTAACAAAGCATTCCTGCCTGAAACACTGTGAAGTTCTGAGATCTGGACCACGTGCATTACACTATGTTTATTAGCAGTGTGTACTGCACAACATGTATTTACACCAGAGGTGTTCACAAGAAATAAAATGCAAGTCAAAGTCAATTCTTGAGTTTTTACCTTAGAGTCCAAATCAAGTCTTGAGTCTTGACCTTAGAGTCCACCTCAAGTCTCGAGTCTTTACCCTATAGACCAAGTCAAGTCTCGATTCTTTACCTTAGAGACCAAGTCAAGTCTCGAGTCTTTACCATAAGCCCAAGTCAAGTCTCGATTCTTTACCCTAGAGTCTTGAGTTTTTATGTTAAGTCGAAATTCAACAGAAAAAACATGAGGATTATATGGGAACTTTAACTGTATAGCAACAATAAATAACAGTATTGTTCCCTATCAAAAGCTACTCTCGATGCTGCGTATCAAACGCTAATGGGGAACATTCTTTGTTCGACCGGTTGCGAACCACGTGTGTCAAACACGCCAAGAATCGGCTTAAATAACCTCGGTGACTTACATCACTGATTACGTGCACCTGCAGGTTATAAATAGACGTGAAACGGACATACCTTCTTTGTCTTCGAGAATGCTTTGTGTGTGTGTGTTGTCTCTTCTGTGTTGTTGAAAAAGAACACAAAAAAAAGGGAAATTAGATCATGGCTAGTGCTTTGGTTAGACGATGCGTGCCACCGTGTGCACAAGTTATTCCGGACGATGATCCGCATGATTATTGTTTGGAGTGCCTTGGGGAAGAGCATGCTATTGCTGCTCTTGATGACGCTGAGTGTGAGCACTGAGAGTTATTTCCTATCGGAGTGCTCCGCTCGAGGCTTGCTTTCTTTCGAGCCTCGGCATCCACATTAAGATCGTTGGGCTCGCGTGTCGAGCTGGCTGAGAGAAAAGGAGCGTGTGAGTCTCCTCTCTCTCGAGCGCTCTCCCCAGATCGCGAAGTCCCCGGCCCCGCTGCTGAAGTGCGCCCCGGCGCTTCTTCAGAGCGAGACGAGGACGCGGGTACTCTTGCCTCCGGGGATATGGAGACCGAGACCGCCGCCTCTGAGCACTCCTCGCATGACGACAAAGCGTTTGGGGAGTTACTCGAGGTAGTGACTAACGCAGTGGCCAGGCTTAAGTTAGACTGGCCACAGAAGCAAGAGAACCCCAGGCACTCCAAATTAGATGACAGATTTTTGTCGGGTTGCCAAGGAGAGAGATCCCCTTGAGAGAGAGAGAATCTCTACCCTTTTTCCCAGACCTCCATGAGGAGTTATCTCATTCATGGAGTAAGTCTTACTCCTCGCGTATCTTTGTACCCAAGACGTTGATCCATTCGACTATTGTGGGTGATAAGGCGCATGGGAATGTGACGATGCCTCAGGTCGAGGAGACGCTCGTGGGCTATCTCTCCCCTGGGAGTTCGTCATCACTTAAGAAGCCAACCATCCCCACCAAGCCTTGTAGAGTAACATTGTCGCTGGTGGGAAAGACATTTCAAGCAGCGGGTCAGGCTGGTGCTGCCCTGCACACCTTGGCAGTTCTGCAGGCGTACCAGGCTGACCTACTGAAAGACCTGAGCACGGGCAGGAGTATTAGTGAGGAGGCGTTTTCAGAGCTGCACCGAGCCACGGATCTGTCTCTTCGTGCAACCAAGCAGACGGCCCATGCCATTGGCTGCTCTATGGCTTCGTTGGTTACCACGGAGAGACACCTGTGGTTCAACCTCACGGGCATCAAGGATAGGGAGAAAGTGTTCCTCCTTGATGCCCCCGTATCGTCTTCTGGCCTATTTGGCAACTCCATGTATATGGTCATCACTAGGTTCAGGGAGGCTATGAGACACACAGAAGCGTTTGATAAGTTTCTTCCCCGCCATGCTCAGGCATCAGGGCTGTCGGCCACCCAGCCCCGACCCAATCCGGTCTCCCTGCGTCAAGAGTCGCAGAAGCAGAAGCCGATCTCAGCAGCCCAGCAAGAGGCCGGATCTGAGGACGATTATTTCGTCCAAGAAGAAGTCCCGAGGGTCAAGTACCTGGGAACGTGGGGGTGTGCCCCCCGGGGAGGGGCGTGAGAAGTTCCAACAGAAAGTAGAGGCTCCTTCCTGGCACCCTCAGGGGGCCGTTGTACAATCTCCGCCACCAGTGGTGAACAGCGGTCTCCAGCGAAATGTTAGGTGTTCAGTTGCCTCCTGCCATGTTTCAGGACACCAGACATCTAACATCCCCCCATCAAAGCGAAGTGTCAAAACTAGTGCCCCTTTCAGAGAAGCTGGCAGCGTGGCAGCTACTGCCAAATATCTCTCCATGGGTAGAAAGGACTGTAGAGAAGGGCTACAGGATTCAGTTTGCATATTGGCCTCCGCGTTTCAACGGCGTGGTCATGACCCTGGTATCATTAGTTTCTGTGGGGCATGCAGAGTCGAATGATTTGAGAGTTTCTTAGGTCGGCCATTTTGTGTCAGCCATTTTTAATTAGACGTAAAATGCTGTATTTTACGAACGCCTTGATGTATCTTTACGGAAAATGGTAGGCGTCATTGGCACCATACCCTGAAGGTACTCACAAAGTTTCAGGACAATGCCACCTTGTGATATAAAATTATAATGCAATATCTGTTTTTGATTACTTTTGCCTATTGTCATGATACTGGTTTAGCTCCTAATTTAGCCTCTTTGCTGCTTGGCCCCTTAATTGCTGCTTGCAGCTATATTTATTATTATTATTATTATTATTATTATTATTATTATTATTATTATTAGTAGAAGTAAGGGTGATACAAACAGTTTTTATGCGATGTCATGGGACTGCAATTGCCACGAACAATTGCACAGACTTTGCACTTGGGTCTCCATTGGTGGGCGGTTTATAACTTCAACAGGATGGAGTTCATGTTGGGACTGTAGTGGGTTTCCTGATTGCATGGTTGCACTTTTGGTTTATGATGTAGTACACATTTATAGAAGGGATTTATTTATTTATAATCGCACTATCAGGTGTCACTAAGATGAGGATGGGTTCCCTTTTGAGTCTGGTTCCTCTCAAGGTTTCTTCCTCATATCGTGTCAGGGAGTTTTTCCTCACCACCGTCACCTCTGGCTGCTCATTGGGGATAAATTTATCAATTTAAAATTTAGATCCGAAACTTACATATTTCTGTAAAGCTGCTTTGTGATGATGTCCATTGATAAAAGCTCTATACAAATAAAACTGAATTGTAACAACAGGTTCGCCGCTAGGAGTTAGGGCCCATTCAACCAGGGTGGTTGCATCTTCTATGGCTTTGGCAAGAGGTGTCCCTTTCAGCAAGTGTGTGATGCGGCAGGTTGGTCCTCTCCGCACACATTTGTCAGATTCTATAGTTTGGATGTCCATGCTACTCCAGGCTCGCATGTCCTTGAATCAACATCCCTTAGGCATGTCTGAGACCTTTTTCAATGTTTGTGCGCACACACTACACAACCTTGGGGGTCCAAACACTTCCAGTGCGGCGGCGTTGGTATTCTCGTTCCCATTAGCGTTTGATGCGCAGCATCGAGAGTAGCTTTTAGTAGGGAACATCTCGGGTTACTTGACTGTAACCCTGTTCCCTGAAAAAGCGGGAACGAGATGCTGCGCCTCAATGCCGCACTGTAGACGCGTTTGGCGTCTCTTCAGACAAAGCGTAACCTGAAGGTATGTCCGTTTCACGTCTATTTATAACTTGCAGGTGCACGTAATCAATGACGTAACTCACCGAGGTTATTTAAGCAAATTCTTGGCGTGTTTGACACACATGCTTCACAACCGGTCAAACAAAGGATGTTCCTCATTAGCGTTTGATATGCAGCATCTCGTTCTCACTTTTTCAGGGAACAGTGTTACAGTCAAGTAACCCGAGACGTACACAGTAAAGAAAAAAACACAATAGATCAACAGTTGTGTGCAACTTGCAATTATATTTTTTTAGAATTATTTTTTAAAGATGATCACTATATGAATTTTTGCCTAATCAGATTTTCTATAATCTTGGATTTTGTCAAAAAACAAACAAACAAATTTTGAATATTACAAACGGTTTGCCCGTAATGGGCTAACGAATCTGACAAAGAGGAACCAAACAGGAAGTAAGGCTGTATCTCAGCAATGACGTTGCAAACTGACAGACATGTGTCAGTTGATAGACATCTTCAGGACTGTCACCTGAGGCGATGCAAAACTAAATTTGTGCCAGCACCACCTACTGGTCAAAAGTTACAATAACTTGCTAAAAATGCTTCCATCTAACTGCCATGTTTTCTACTCCTCCACCAGATTTTGTCCAATCTTCACCAAATTTGGCTCACATCATCTTGAGACCTGTCTGAACAAAAAATATCGAAGGAATTTTGATATTTAAAACCGTTCTCCTGTATTGTGATTGCTCATGCATACATTGTAGCATGTCTGTGAATGTGCAGCTCAGAGTCTGGGTGCTTGGCCTCCAAAAATGCTCCTTGCTGCATAAATTATTATTATTATTATTATTATTATTATTATTATTATTATTATTATTACTGCTACTATCTTGTGGCACCTTCGGATTAGATACCCAGATTCTTTCTTTGACAACATTAAAGCTCCCTTTATAAACATATTTGAATTCATACTTTCCTTCAAATTATGGCCCAGTCTTTTCATGCAAATAGCATTAAATGAAAAAATATTAAATATGACAAAATCTTAATAATTAAAGAAAGCAAGCCAACACAAATGTAGAAATTCAGACAGATAAGGCTACTCTTTCAGTTCTGTATAGGGCAACACTTAAGAACCTATGTGGCCATTTACTGCTATTTATTTCAGTTACATGCCAATTTAATGAGCATTTTGTGAAATGCAGTTCCTTCATATTAATGACCTGAAAGAAAGCGATTCCTTTTCATAGAGGAAAAATCTAAAAATGTTTTTTTTTTTTTAATTCCACTTGAGACATTAAAAATGATCATTATATGAATGTTTGCCTAATCAAATTTTCCATCATCTTGGATTTCGTCAAAAAAAAAGAATTTTGAATACTCAAACAGTTTGCCGTAATGGGCTAACAAATCTGACAAACAGGAGCCAAACAGGAAGTGAGGCTGTATCTCAGCAATGACTATGCACACTGACAAAAAACTTGATAGACATCTTCAGGACTGTGACCTGAGGCTATGCCATGTTTGCTACTCCTCCACCAAATTTTGTCCAAATTTGGCTCACATCATCTTGAGACCTGTCTGAACAAAAGTTATCAAATGAATTTTGATATTCAAAACCGTTCTCCTGCACTGTGTGTGTACAATTGTAGCCTGTCTGTGAATATGTTGCTCAGACTCTGGGTGCTTGGCCCCCAGAAATTCAATTCAATTCAATTCAATTTTATTTGTATAGACCTTTTAACAATGGACATTGTCCCAAAGCAGCTTCACAAAAATATGTAAACTCAGGATATAGATTTTAAATGTATGAATTTATCCCCAATGAGCAGCCAGAGGTGACGGTGGTGAGGAAAAACTCCCTGAGATGATATGAGGAAGAAACCTTGAGAGGAACCAGACTCAAAAGGGAACCCATCCTCATCTGGGTGACACCGGATAGTGCGATTATAAATAAATAAATCCCTTCTATAAATGTGCTAATGCTACATGGTCAAATAGTGCAGTTGTGTAACCAGGAAAATTCATTACAGTTTTTATATGAAGTCTGTTTTGTTGAACTTCTCCACTGTTCACTGATGGAGACTTGAGTGTAAAACTGTTTGTGGTAATTGTAGTCCTAAAGCCATCATAGCATAACTGTTCATATGAATTGAGGTCCAAAGCTCCATCTTTATGGTTTTTAAGTGGAAACATCCTCAGTAATCTCAATGATCTTTAGGCTGCACTGTGTGGGGCCTCAGCAGCAGCATGTGACTTCCAATTGATGAGATCTCCAACCAGAAGTAGGGCATCAGGATGGATCAGGCAGGTCCGGAGAGCAGAAGGAGTCAGAAACACTGGTGTCTCAGGAGTATCATCTGTAGCTCGACAGAGAGAGAGAGATTATTAGGTGCTTATTGTCCCGTAATGGTTAAGGACAATGTACTTTGTGTGAGTGCAAGCAGCGACTCCCGCAAGACTAGCTATGACAGTATAACTAAAATATCTTCCAGGATATATTTTCAAATTTATTTACAACCCCAATTCCGAAAAAGTTGGGACAGTATGGAAAATGCAAACAAACAAACAAACAAAAAGAGTCATTTGAAATCCAATTCACCCTGTATTATATCGAAAACACATTTTTAACTCATTATTTAATGTTTTACTTTGTGAAATTAATTTATTTTTGAATATATACAGGTGCATCTCAATAAATAAGAATGTCATGGAAAAGTTCATTTATTTCAGTAATTCAACTCAAATTGTGAAACTCGTGTATTAAATAAATTCAGTGCACACAGACTGAAGTAGTTTAAGTCTTTGGTTCTTTTAATTGTGATGATTTTGGCTCACATTTAACAAAAACCCCCCAATTCACTATCTCAACAAATTAGAATATGGTGACATGCCAATCAGCTAATCAACTCAAAACACCTGCAAAGGTTTCCTGAGCCTTCAAAATGGTCTCTCAGTTTAGTTCACTAGGTAAGCCGCAAACATTCACTGGCAAAGAAGCTGGCTGTTCACAGAGTGCTGTATCCATGAATGTTAACAGAAAGTTGAGTGGAAGGAAAAAGTGTGGAAGAAAAAGATGCACAACCAACCGAGAGAACCGCAGCCTTTTGAGGATTGTCAAGCAAAATCAATTCAAGAATTTGAGTGAACTTCACAAGGAATGGACTGAGGCTGGGGTCAAGGCATCAAGAGCCACCACACACAGACGTGTCAAGGAATTTGGCTACAGTTGTCGTATTCCTCTTATTAAGCCACTCCTGAACCACAGACAACATCAGAGGCGTCTTACTTGGGCTAAGGAGAAGAAGAACTGGACTGTTGCCCAGTGGTCCAAAGTCCTCTTTTCAGATGAGAGCAAGTTTTGTATTTCATTTGGAAACCAAGGTCCTAGAGTCTGCTGGAAGGGTGGCAAAGCTCATAGCCCAAGTTGCTTGAAGTCCAGTGTTAAGTTTCCACAGTCTGTGATGATTTGGGGTGCAATGTCATCTGCTGGTGTTGGTCCATTGTGTTTCTTGAAAACCAAAGTCACTGCACCTGTTTACCAAGAAATTTTGGAGCACTTCATGCTTCCTTCTGCTGACCAGCTTTTTGAAGATGCTGATTTCATTTTCCAGCAGGATTTGGCACCTGCCCACACTGCCAAAAGCACCAAAAGTTGGTTAAATGACCATGGTGTTGGTGTGCTTGACTGGCCAGCAAACTCACCACACCTGAACCCTACAGAGAATCTATGAGGTATTGTCAAGAGGAAAATGAGAAACAAGAGACCAAAAAATGCAAATGAGCTGAAGGCCACTGTCAAAGAAACCTGGGCTTCCATACCACCTCAGCAGTGCCACAAACTGATCACCTCCATGCCACGCCGAATTGAGGCAGTAATTAAAGCAAAAGGAGCCCCTACCAAGTATTGAGTACATGTACAGCAAATGAACATACTTTCCAGAAGGCCAACAATTCACTAAAAATGTTTTTTTTATTGGTCTTATGAAGTATTCTAATTTGTTGAGATAGTGAATTGGTGGGTTTTTGTTAAATGTGAGCCAAAATCATCACAATTAAAAGAACCAAAGACTTAAACTACTTCAGTCTGTGTGCATTGAATTTATTTAATACGCGAGTTTCACAATTTGAGTTGAATTACTGAAATAAATGAACTTTTCCACGACATTCTAATTTATTGAGATGCACCTGTACACTCATTTCAAATCTGATGACGGCAACACACTCCAAAAAAGTTGGGACACTCGACTGTTTACCACTGTGTAACATCACCTTTTCTTTTAATAACACTTATTAAGCATTTGGGACTGAAGACACCAGTTGGTTAAGTTTAGCGAGAGGAATTTTCCCCCATTCATCCATTATGCATTTCTTCAGCTGTGCAACTGTACGGGGCTTCGTTGCCTTATTTTGTGCTTCATAATGCGCCACACATTCTCAATGGGAGACAGGTCAGGACTGCAGGCAGGCCATGCTAGCACCCTCACTCTCTGCTTACGCAACCATCCGGGCAGACTGTGGTTTGGCGTTGTCCTGCTCTAGATGGCAGCATCTGTGGCTCCAAAATGTGTACATATCTTTCTGCATTAATGGAGCCCTCACAGATGTGCAGGTTCCGCATGCCATGGGCACTGACACGCCCCCATACCATGACAGACGCTGGCTTTTGGACCTGATGCTGATAACAGCGTGGATGGTCCTTTTCCTCTTTGGCCAAGAGAACACGATGGCTGTTTTGTCCAAAAACTATTTGAAATGTCGACTCTTTTAATTATATTGTGCACTGTAGAAGGTGAAATGCCCAAAATCCTACCGATTTGTCTTTGGGGAATGTTGTTCTCAAAGTGTTGGATTGTTCGCTGATGCATCTGTTGGCAGATTGTCAGCCTACGAGCCTTGACCCTTTATGGAGGCTCCTTATGTATAATCATTAGACGATTGCCTCACCTGTTTCACATCACCTTCTTATTTCAACTTGTCACATCGCTATTAGTCCTAAATTGCCCCTGTCCCAACTTTTTTAGAACACGTTGCATGCATCAATTTAAAAATAACATTTATCTTCAAAAACTATGCATAAAATACCTTGTCTTTACATGCCATGCCCTTTGTAACTCCTGAACACCAAGCAGCAATATACAGTCATGTGAAAAAAACAGTACACCCCATGGAAATTGTTGGCTTTTTTGACATATTTGGACAAGTAAACATTTGATCCTCTTTGAAACAGTGCCTATTAATTAAATTAATACACTTTATCAAATGACACATAAAATTGATATTTTGTAGTAATTTTCACAATTTAAATTAACAAAGAAAAAAACAGATCAGTCACATTGAAAAAGTAAGTACACTCCTCCATTTATCACACCTTTAAATCCATAAAATTAGAATCAGGTGTTGAAGATTGGGTGCCAGTGATTAGAACCTGCTTGGAGAGTGCAAGTGGAACCTGTCTTATTTATATGCGTTTTTAGTTCTTACTTAAATAAAACAGTATAAGGCTAGGTATGAGCAGCACCAGGAAAGCTTTCACAGTTTTCCAACTGATGGAGCTGCTGAATTATATTTCAGAATGATGAAGATGCTGCTTGTGACTCTGGCTCTTGCCCTTCTGCTGACCAGTGGTGAGTGATTTCAGCTTCAATTCCATTTAAAGTGAAGGCCTATTATCTTGGTTCTGAAACTGGTTCAAACTAATACTTGCAAACTTCAATAGTTATACGTCAATCTTACTTTTATAAAACATTCTGCAAATCTAGTCAAAGTGTTTCTGAAAACCTGAATTCAAGTGAGTTTTGCAAAGATTATTCGTATTCACATCTAATACAATTCACTAAACAGATTTCTAATATGAGATCTTGGGGATAGAAAAAAAAGTTCAATGTGCAAAAATCTCCGGAAATCAGCATTAGTATTTAGTATTTAGTCGCCGGTTGTTGCTCTCTGTTATTACCTTTTAACCACAAAGCTGATATTATAACAGCGCGGAGTAAAATCTCTATAAACACTAAAATGAAACAAACATCATCCCCGTTGCAAACGAGTTTATATTTATGTGGTTAAATATTCTCTGTACACAAATATCCGCTGTATTTTTATGTTTTATGCTTCAGAGCACCGACCACTGATTACAACCAATAGCGAGTTCAAAATGTTAGGGAATACAAAGATGGTGGTGCAGTAGGTTCACTGTTAATGACGTCATGAGCTATCCAGTTATTTATTTATATATATACAGTATCTCACAAAAGTGAGTACACCCCTCACATTTTTGTAAATATTTTATTATATCTTTTCATGGGACAACACTGAAGAAATGACACTTTGCTTAGCACTGCTTGACTAGACTATAGAATACGGTTATAGAAGAGAAATGATTTATATTGCTGCTTGGTGTTCAGGAGTTACAAAGGGCATGGCATGTTTTGCACAGCTTCTGTACAATGATATATATTGTGGATTGTGTAATATATATATATATATATATATATATATATATATATATATATATATATATATATATATATATATATATATATATATATATCAGAGATTCTAAGCTTTTATTGTTTTAAAACAAGTAAATACATTTGAAAATATATCCTGGAAGATATTTTTAGTTATGCTGTCATAGCTAGTCTTGCCAGAGTCCATGCTTGCACTCACACAAAGTACATTGTCCTTAACCATTAGGGGACAATAAGCATACCTAATAATCTCCAGCCCCCCTCTCTCCCTCTGTCTTTCTGTCCCTTCTGCTCTCCGAACCTGCCTGATCCATCCTGATGCCCTACTTCTGGTTGAAGTTCTCATCAATTGGAAGTCACATGCTGCTGCTGAGGATGGCCCCACATGGTGCAGCCTAAAGATCATTAAGATTACTGAGGATGGTACCACTTAAAAACCATAAAGATGGCTTTGGACCTCAATTCATATGAACAGTTATGTTCAAGTTAACTCAAATCTCCAGTAGTGAACATTGGAGAATAAAGGGATTTATTTTATTTTATTTTATTTTATTTATAATCGCACTATCCGGTGTCACCCAGATGAGGATGGGTTCCCTTTGGAGTCTGGTTCCTCTCCAGGTTTCTTCCTTATATCATCTCAGGGAGTTTTTCCTTGCCACCATCACATCTGGCTACTCATTAGGGATAAATTCATACATTTAAAATCTATATCCTGAATCTATATATTTCTGTAAAGCTGCTTTGGGACAATGAACATTGTTAAAAGCGCTATACAAATAAAACTTAATTGAGTTGAATTGAATATTGGTAACCAGAAAATTGGGTATTGAAGAAAATGCATTACTGTATTGAGAAAAAAAAGGTGCAGTGGCCCTGAAAAAATTAAATGATTGTCTAATAGGTGTGCCGGTAATGATAGGTACAGTCATGATTAGCGCTATTCTATCTACATAGCCTCAGGCTAATCTTCAGTGTGCAAACCCTTTCTGAACAAATATTTACATGCAACATTTATTTTCCATTTCCATTTATTTGACTTTATAATTCATGTGACTAGAGAAACACGTGAGCAGGAGGGTAGGAACTTGTACAAGACGCTTATTTAAAGGGTGTCAACCAATTCTGGTATGTCTAACATTTTACTGAAAGATTTTATTCTTTCTTATTTTGCCAGAACTGTAAACTTTCAACATACCATCAAATCCTTTGTACTTGTAATAGGTGTGTCACAATATTTACAAATAAAAATCTTCCAGTTTTTTCAATTGTTTATTACTTCATGTTTGAACTGGTGTACTGGGAAATGTAATAACTACTAAAAGGTTTGTTCTCTTTACCTCCTCAGGTTCATTTGTTGGGAAGAAATGTTTAACTCGGGCTCAGTGTGTGGAGTACCAGAAATCTAGTAAATGGCCAGCCGCATGCTGTGAGACGGATCTTTGCAATACAGTAGCTCCATGAAAATTGCAAACTTGAGGAAAGATCCTTTGCTCTTGATTTACAATAATGTGGTTTTCCTATGTATCTTGTATTCAGCAACAATATCTGTGCATGGGATTAGTCAAAATGTGCACTGTATAACTCTGAAAGTGTTATACAGTAAAGAAATAAAAATCATTTCAGCAAACACACAACAACTCTGTGCAATTTTTAACAAAGCATTCCTGCCTGAAACACTGTGAAGTTCTGAGATCTGGACCACGTGCATTACACTATGTTTATTAGCAGTGTGTACTGCACAACATGTATTTACACCAGAGGTGTTCACAAGAAATAAAATGCAAGTCAAAGTCAATTCTTGAGTTTTTACCTTAGAGTCCAAATCAAGTCTTGAGCCTTCACCTTCGAGTCCACCTCAAGTCTCAATTTTTTACCCTAGAGTCCAAGTCAAGTCTCGAGTCTTTACCCTATAGTCCAAGTCATGTCTCGAGTCTTTACCCGAGAGCCCAAGTCAAGTCTCAGTTCTTTACCCTAGAGTCCAAGTCAAGTCTCGAGTCTTTACCCTATAGTCCAAGTCATGTCTCGAGTCTTTACCCTAGAGCCCAAGTCAAGTCTCAGTTCTTTACCCTAGAGTCCAAGTCAAGTCTTGAGTTTTTATGTTAAGTCGAAATTCAACAGAATCTACATGAGCAGAAGGGGTCAGGATCACTGGCATCTCAGGAGTATCATATGTAGCTTGACAGAGAGAGACAGAGAGAGAGAGAGAGAGAGAGAGATTATTAAATATGCTTATTGTCCTGTAATGGTTAAGGACAGTATACTTTGCGTGAGTGAAAGCAGGGACTCCGGCAAGACTAGCTATGACAGCATAACTAAAAGGGAGAGCCAGAAGGTAACACAGACATGAGGGCTCCCTGGGACATAAGGCAGCCAGCCACTCCACCATCAACAAACCTGGGTGAAGGTGTAAAAGTGGGGGGGCAACAGCATCCAAACATCCCAGTTCACCACAACACTCTATACCTGTGAGACCTCTAGATCTGCTCCTTTACCTAAGAAAAAAACTATTCACAAAAAGCTTGACTAAACAAATATGTTTTCAGCCTGGACTTAAACACTGAGATTGTGTCTGAGTCCCGAACACTAATTGGAAGGCTGTTCCATAACTGTGGGGGTTTGTTAGAGAAAGCTCTTCCCCCTGCTGTAGTCTTCACTATTCGAGGTACCAACAAATAGCCTACACCTTTTGATCAAAGTAGGCGTGGCGGATCATAAAAGACCAAAAGTTCGCTTAGGTACTGTGGCGCGAGACCTTTTAATGCTTTATAGGTCAATAGTTGTATTTTATAATCAATGCGAAATCTCACTGGGAGCCAATGCAGTGTGGATAAGATAGGAGTGATGTGGTCATATCTTCTGGTTCTAGTGAGGACTCTTGCAGCTGCATTCTGGACTAACTGGAGTTTGTTTATGCTCGTACTGGAACACCCAGACAGTAAGGCATTACAATAATCCAACCTAGAGGTGACGAAAGCATGAACTAATTTTTCTGCATCATGTAGTGACAATATATGTTTTATCTTAGCAATATTTCTGAGGTGAAAGAAGGCTATCCTAGTAATATTATCTATGTGGGCGTCAAATGAAAGACTGGAGTCAATAATCACACCAAGGTCTTTTACTGCTGCACATGAAGAAACAGAAAGGCCATCCAGAGTTACTATATAATCAGAAAACTTACTTCTAGCTGCATGTGGTCCTAGTATAAGTACTTCTGTCTTGTCAGAATTAAGAAAGAGGAAGTTAATAAGCATCCACTGTCTAATGTCCTTTACACATTCCTCGACTTTATTAAACTGGTGTCTGTCATCTGGCTCTGCTGAAACATACAACTGTGTGTCATCAGCATAACAGTGGAAGCTAATTCCATGTTTACGAATAATTTGACCCAGAGGTAGCATATATAAAGAAAAAAGCAGTGGGCCTAAAACAGAACCTTGCGGAACACCAATCTTTACCTCAGTATGCATAGAGAATTCACCATTTACATCTACGAACTGATGACGATCAGTCAAATAAGACCTGAGCCAGGAGAGGGCCGCTCCCTTAATGCCAACAATGTTTTCTAGTCCATCAAGGAGAATAGTATGATCAATTGTATCAAAAGCTGCACTAAGGTCAAGCAACACAAGCATGGAGACACAACCCTGATCAGAGGCCAGCAGTAGGTCATTTACCACTTTAACCAGTGCTGTCTCTGTGCTATGATGAGGCCTAAATCCTGACTGATACATTTCATGAATGTTATTCCTATGTAGGTACGAGCATAGCTGCTGTGCTACAACCTTTTCTAAGATCTTGGAGATAAAACGGAGATTTGATATTGGCCTGTAGCTGGACAATTGACAGGGGTTGAGGTCAGGGTTTTTAATTTGGGGTTTGATAACTGCTAGTTTAAATGATTTAGGTACATAGCCAGTGCTAAGGGAAGAATTGATTATTTTAGAAGGGGTTTGATTATTTCTGGAATAATCTGTTTGAAGAAACATGTAGGTAAAGGATCTAGTATACAAGCTGATGATTTTGATGAAGAAATGAATGAAATGAGTTCGGTCTCTCTAAGGGGAGTAAAGCACTCTAATCATTGATGTAATATTGCTATATTATTATCTACAGGGTTAGTTAGACTGTCTGGTTTTAAATTAATAGTCTAATTTTTTTCTCTAATATTTTCAATTTTGCCAATGAAAAAACTCATAAAATCATCGCTGCTATATAATGATTGTGTGCCTGTTTCTGTGGCGGTTTTATTCCTAGTTAATTTTGCTATAGTATTAAATAAGAATCTAGGATTATTTTTGTTATCTTCAATTAAGGTGGAGAGATAGACTGATCTAGCAGCACTAAGAGATTTCCTACAGTTCTGGAGGCTCTCCTTCCATGCTGTTTGAAATACTACCAATTTGGTTTGACGCCATTTGCGTTCTAATTGACGTAATCTGTTTTAAGGTATGAGCACCGCCTCTGAGCGCTCCTCACACGACGACAAGGCGTTTCGGGAGCTACTTGAGGTAGTGACTAACGCGGTGGCCAGGCTTAAGTTAGACTGGTCACAGGAGCAAGAGAACCCCAGGCACTCCAAACTAGACGACAGATTTCTGTCGGGTGGCCAAGGCGAGAGATCTCAATATCGATCTCCCCCCTTTTTTCCCAGACCTCCATAGGAGTTATCTCGCTCATGGAGTAAGCCTTTCTCAAATTAAACCATTTCTTTCTGTAGTTTCCCTAGAGATTGTCATCCATGCCTTCATCAAGTCAAGGCTGGATTACTGTAACTCGCTGTACTATGGCATTTCGAAAACTCAAATCTCTCATTTACAGGTAGTACAAAATGCAGCAGCTCGATTTCTGAAGGGGTGTAAAAAATTTGATCATGTTACACCCATTCTGAGATCCCTGCATTGGCTGCCTGTTCAGTACAGAATTGAGTTTAAAATTCTTCTATTTGTCTTTAAATCATTGAACAGTTTAGCTCCGACTTATATTACAAACCTACTTCATCCTTACATCCCTACAAGATGATTACAATCCGAGGAAAAACTTCTCCAGATCCCTCGCACTCGTTTAAAGACGAGAGGAAATAACAACAATTTACCATCTCATATTAGAACGGCCTCCATTCTACCTGTGTTTAAATCTAGTCTAAAAACTCATCTTTTTTCTCTGGAGTTTAATAATTGATTTTGTTATAGTTTTGTTATGTGTATTTGACATTATGCTATTAATATTTTACTTATTGTATTTGTGCTATTGACCCTGTACAGCACTTTGATCAGCTTTTAGCTGTTTTTAAATGTGCTTTAGAAATAAACTTGAACTTGAACTTGATTTCCCCAGTGGACCCACCTGGATGTTCCGGCTCCATTTGAGGGCTTTGAAAGCCCTCTGAAGGGATTTTTTCTCCAGTGCCAGTTTTATTTCGAGAGGCTGTTAGACCCCAAGCCCGAAGAGACGCAGTGGCTGGGGTTCCTGTTATCCCGGTTTGTCAGTCCTGCTCACCAATGGGTCGACCTCCTGACCACCACAGGCAACTTCATCCTGGGAAGCATGGCAGAGTTGATCTGCATCATGAGGGTGATCTATGGAAAGGCATACTTTAAATTTAATTCATAAAATGTTTTGGGGATGGCCAGTCTGATGGACGAACCTACAAGCCTAGTTCAAACCAGAGGTCAATGAGGCGACCTCATCTCCAGAGCTCCAGCCTGAGATCCACGAGGTGGTCTCCCCTGCAGAGCTCCAGTCGGAGGTCCACATGGCAACCTCACCCCCAGATCTCCCAAGCCATGTTCCAGTCGAACGAGGTGGCCTTTCAAGCCATGTTCCAGTCGAAGTCAGAGGAGGCAGCCTCCCAAGCCATGTTCCAGTCAGAGGCCGACGAGATGGCCTTTCAAGCCATGTTCCAGTCAGAGGCAGAGGAGGTGGCCTCACAAGCCATGTTCCTGCCAGAGGCCAACGAGACTGCCTCCCAAGCCATATTCCTGCCGGAGTCCGACGAGATGGCCCACCAACTTCAGCTCATGCCTGAGGCTGACGAGCTGGCCTATGAAGCCACGTTCCTGCCGGAGGCCGACGAGGCGGCCTCCCAAGCCACGATCCTGCCAGAGGCTGATGAGACAGCCCACCACGCTCTGCTCATGCCTGAGGCCGACGACACGGCCCACCATGCTCTGCTCATGCCTGAGACTGACGGCATGGCCCACCACGCTCTGCTCACATCTGAGGCTGACGACACAGCCCACCACACTCTGCTCATGCCTGAGGCTGATGATGCAAACTCCCAAGCCTTGTTCCCACCTCACGACCCCGGCAAGCATGCCCCAGCCTCATGTCTGCTCTTTGTTCATAAATACTGTCAATTGTGATTGTTTTGTTACTTACAGTGGGGGAAAAAGTATTTGATCCCCTGCTGATTTTGTATGTTTGTCATTTCTTTCTGACAAAGAAATGATCAGTCTATAATTTTAATGGTAGGTGTATTTTAACAGTGAGAGACAGAATAACAACAAAAAAATCCAGAAAAATGCATTTCAAAAAAGTTATAAATCGATTTGCATTTTAATGAGGGAAATAAGTATTTGATCCCCTATCAATCAACAAGATTTCTGGCTCCCAGGTATCTTTTACACAGGTAATGAGCTGAGATTAGGAGCACTCTCTTAAAGGGAGAGTTGTTACCAGTAAAAAGACACCTGGCCACAGAAGCAATCAATCAATCAGATTCCAAACTCTCCACCATGGCCAAGAGCAAAGAGCTGTCCAAGGATGTCAGGGACAAGATTGTAGACCTACACAAGGCTAGAATGGGTTACAAGACCATTGCCAAGCAGCTTGGTGAGAAGGTGACAACAGTTGGTGCGATTATTCGCAAATGGAAGAAACTGTCAGTCTCCCTCAGTCTGAGGACTGGTGCAGAGCGAACAACCTGTCTCTGAATGTGGACAAAACAAAAGAGATGGTTGTTGACTTCAGAAGAGCACAGAGCGACCACTCTCCACTGAACATCGACGGCTGCTCCGTGGAGATCGTCAAGAGCACCAAATTCCTTGGTGTCCACCTGGTGGAGAACCTCACCTGATCCCTCAACACCAGTTCCATCAGTAAGAAAGCCCAGCAGCATCTGTACTTTCTGAGAAGTCTGAAAAAAGCCCTCCCCCCATCCTCACCACATTCTACAAAGGAACTATTGAGAGTGTCCAGGGTTAGGATTAGGGGTTAGGGTTAACTTTCAGTCCACTTTATTAGAAACAACTTTCTGATTCACACAATTATCCAATCAGCCAATCATGTTTCTGAAATACTGAAACTGACACCAGCAACCACACCATCTTCACTGAGATTCTTCAGATTAACTGAAGCTCTTGATCTGTATCTACATTATTTTATACATTGTGCTACTGACACGTGATTGGCTAACTGGATGACTGCATGACTGAGCAGGTGTTTCTAATAAAGTGGACAGTGAGAATAGTGACAGTGTGTTCATTCCAGAAAAATGTTGTTACTGTGGAGTGTATCCATACCAAAATCATCTCCCATTTTAATAATGGCTTCTCTGTGTTTATCTCCTGGAGCTGTGGAGCATAAAAGCCCCGCCAGAGGAAGACACCAGTCCTCCTGGTTCTCCACACATCTGAGCTGCAGCAGAAAGTGTCACATTAGTTCACATGATACTGAATAACACAATACAACACAGTACGGACAGAAGATGATGCTGATACACTCACCTGTCTCCTCAGAAGGCTGTAGCCCTTGAAGAGGAGCATGGAGATTTCAGCCATCATTACTCTCTGTAAAAGAAAAATATTTATATTTAACTGCACATCTACAGTATGTTTGTTTATTCATTGATGAACTCTTTATTATTCACAGATTGATTATCCTTAAACAATCACTTGCAGCACATAATGAACTCCAGCACTTACTCCATTTCGATTACAAAAGCGTTCCATCATCAGCCAGAAGAAATAGGATTTCTGTTGCTCAGGTTCATCCGCATGTAGCAGACACTCATGAGATTTCCCCTGGATAAATCTGATCAGCTCGTCCTTCTGCATCTGAGCACTGCAACAGATGTTGGAACAGCTGGCTTATATGGATTACTACACACATGCACACTTTAACCACCTGATGATATGCTTCAGAACTTTACTGCTGAAATATTTAACGTGTGAGAGGAGAAAGAGTGTCTCACCTCATCAGAGGACCAGGAAACGTTAAATTCTGACCAGTATCAGACATGTATACACAGTGCAGGACGTCAGACTCCCCTGGAGTCAGACCTTCAGTTAGAGATACAAAGAGAAAGAACAGAGAAAGAAATGTTATTCATCATCAGGACACCGTGGTCCACACCTCAGTAGTTTCCAAAGGTTTTATTTTGTGTGTATATACAGGGTTTCACCTGTTTTAGTTAAAAAGTACACGCTAGTAGAAGTTTACATGCACACATATCCTAATATTAACGGTATTTGGAATATTTTTCCTAGAACACAATGTTCATTTTGCAATAAAAAATATTAAACTATGAACATGCCAGTTCTATAATTTACAATGAGTAGATGAAATACACAATATGTACATGGTAAGAGCTCTTCTATCCGCTATTATACGGTATTGTTCTTTTATATATAATATACAGTCTATAATAATAAATCAGTTCTGTGATCAATTTGAAAATTATAACATTTACGTGATGAAGAATAAAGAAGAAAAGAAAAGGATCTCTTATACAGTGTGCTCCTTTAATATGAGGTCAATTCACTGGGTCATTTGTATTAATATATATAAACAACACATAAACAAAAAAAAAAAAAATGCAGAAAAAGCTTTTAGATATTAAATACTTTTAGATTCAAAATTTCTATTTTTCGAGGCTGAAATGAACTTAGTGTATTATAAACTATAAATATTGAACCCGGTGTAATTAAATGGTCTAACTACAGTGACAGGCGTGTAAGGAACGATTAAAGGATCGCATTAAAAACCAGCTTGATGTAGTACACTTTCAGCAATGTGATATATGAACAATTTTTATAATTCAGACATCACTAAAATCACTAAAAACACTAAAATCACTAAACATCACTAAAATCACTAAAAACACTAAAAACACTAAAATCACTAAAATCACTAAACATCACTAAAAACACTAAAATCACTAAAATCACTAAAAACACTAAAATCACTAAAATCACTAAACATCACTAAAATCACTAAAATCACTAAAAACACTAAAATCACTAAAAACACTGAAAACACTAAAATCACTAAAAACACTGAAAACACTAAAATCACTAAAAACACTAAAAACACTAAAATCACTAAAATCACTAAAAACACTGAAAACACTAAAATCACTAAAATCACCAAAATAACTAAAATCACTAAAATCACTAAAATTACTAAAATCACTAAAATCACTAAAATGTAGATCCTGCTTATGGAGGTGCTCTTATTTATTTTACGGTATTGTACTTTTTCTTTTTAACTCTGTCCAGGATTATAAACTCCACCCTTATACATGATAAAGTTCATAAACCAATCGCTCAGGACTTAACGCTTAAATTATCTTTTTTTATTTTGTATTATTCATCTAGTTTGTTGTTTATGAAATGTTGTTTTTCTTAATGTTCATTAAATTTTCTTGTCATTATAATACACATATCACTTAATGATCTCAAGTTCATTCCTTTACTTCTAAACTGCAGTGTGTGTGTGTGTGTGTGTGTGTGTGTGTGTGTGTGTGTGTGTGTGTGTGTGTTCTACCTGTCCTGCAGGATGGTCCTTGTCCAGGATCAGCTGTAGACACCTCAGTGCGGTTATTTATCCCAGGTACAGCCATCGTGAAAAGGTTTTGAAATTCTATGGAACAGCAGCAGTTTTTAGGGTTATTTATTTATTTATTTATTTGTTTGTTTGTTTATATAATTGGTTAAAGTTATTTAACCAATTTAACAAAATTAAAGGCATTTTTATTCCGTGTCTCTAGTTGTAGGAATACAGGCTTTTTAAATGTCTTTAAATCCAGAATTAAATACCTGAGTTTCCTGACACCTGTAGATTATTTTATGAATTGTGGATCGTTTTATGAATGTTAATTAATTGTTTGTTGTTTTATTCCTTGTCTAATTTTTATTCTTTTATGTAAAGCTGGACTGCTGTAATAACTGAACTGAAAAATGGGAAAGCACCGTTAACCCGTGGCCAAGATGGAATTAAAACAGGAACAGTTAATTATAGTACATAATATAGGAGTGATATAAAGTTATTTCTAAATCCTATCATTATAACATGTAATAATGATAATCCTAACATACATATATATATATATATATATATATATATATATATATATATATATATATATATATATGTGTGTGTGTGTGTGTGTGTGGGTGTGTGTGTGTGTGTGTGTGTGTGTTTGTATTGAGTTGTAAATGCAGTTATCTTATAAATGTGTCCTGTGCTCAGTCTGTGTGGAGTTTACATACCTGTCTGTGGAAGCGGCTTCAGTTTCACTACAACACTAAATAAATCTCTCTCCACTGAATCTGTGTATCTGAACGATCAAGATATGATGTGGAAATGAACAAACCTTCAGCAGTCCTAATGAACAAATATTTAACCTCCTCTCTGTGACCTCACAGTGGCCCTCATGACTGCAGAACAGTTATAACGTTCTAACACTCTGTCATCCTGTTCCGCACACAGCATACCTACAGTAATGGTGTAACACCTTATATAGAGTAAGGAATTAAACACTGCTGTATGTGTGTGTGTGTGTGTGTGTGTGTGTGTGTGTGTGTTGAGCAGCTCAATCATCAAATATGTGTTTTTCTGCTCTACCCAATGAGGTAGCTAGAGAAATTTTTACTAATGCCCATGTTACTTAACCAATCACAGCAGAAATCCACTCAACCAATCAACAAACACCAGGGAGGGACTTCTGCAGCTCACGCTTGGAGCAGAGAAATGTCGCGCTAAAGATTCAGATTGGTTTAGGAAACTTATCATGAATGTATGGAAGACAAATGTGCTAAAAATAAATAAATAAATGAATAAATAAATATTGTAAAGTTGTTATTTTGGAAGACAGAGTTTTAATATAAAATATAAGGTTTGTTATGTATATGAAATGTACACAATGTACACTAAACACAATTTGCAATATTTAAATAATACAGTGCAATATACAATATAACATGCAAGTACAGAATCATAAATTGCATATTAAGCCAGAAGAAGAGCAAGAAGAGATAAAACCCATCAATTAGACAAAGGTCAGAAAAAAAGAGTATCCTTGACATCATGTCCCCCCAACATCTGAAATGATGGCTACGCCCCTGACCACGATATTCACAAATAAACTACAGGGCGAGGGTGTGTGTTTCAAACATATTTGTGAATTACAAAAAACTATTCATATTATTTTATGATTTTGTGAATCTTGTGTTATGTATATTGTAAGAATTGTTATACAATACAATATTGTTACTGTAGAAATGATAATGTGGTTTATTTACTTGTGTACAATGTGTTAACTCTCTTGATATGTTTAATTTGCATGTGTAGTGGAACATTAAATTACAACGCTTCACAAGAAAATTGTTGATGCAAAGTTATTTTATTGAAATAAATGGTAACAAAATACAACATTCGTTGTCCCTCGACAGTCATTTAAAAATCAAACCAGAAACAGGACAGCTAAGAGCGGGAGATTTAAAAACGGGCTCAGGGGTAAAAGAATCATAGTCACCACTTTTAGGGGGTGAAGAAGGGGAAACAAATTGAGAAGGGGTTGTCAGAGGGTACGGATCTTTAGATCTTTTTACGTCAGATATTTTGCACTGAACACCCCATTAGGTATAGCTGAAAAGGGTATATTTAGGTTGGCTACAGTCTGTAATAATTCTGTCAATCCTAAAGGTCTCCGATTGTCGGATACTTTATGAGGAGCCGTGAAATTCTTAAGTAAATCCACCATGTGAGATCCTTTGATAGTGTTCCCTTTAAAAATAAAGTCCCCGTTATCATTCCACGAAGCAACATCGCACAATTTAAACATTTTTTTTCCATAATGTACGAAGCATTTCTTTTGTTCCTTGAAGAAATGTTAGTAAGCACCTCTTGTACCTCATCTCGTCTTTGGGAGGTTGCGGACCTTCGGTCACTGTTGCTTCTGTTTTGATTTCGGGTATTTTAGGTAGGGACAGGGTCAGTCGAGCAGTTTAACCAAGTTTAAACATTTTTGCAGGGTCGATGCGTGGAGTTTTGCCTTCTCATAATCATTCAGGTCAGTTCTTGACAAAATCCTTCTTATTGCTTCATCCAGGTTGTTTTCAACAGTCTTTCTTAAGCTTTTATTCTCAGTGGTGATGTTTATTGTTATGGGAGGCAATTAAGCTGCTTATAAAAGGAATGGCTACACTGAGCAAAGGCAGAAGAAATCCTCCAGATCCATTAATAGCTTTCCTTTTTGTTTTTACAGACGCTCTTTTATCTGCAAATAGTTTGATCCATTTTTTCTGTTTTTTTAAAACCTGGTACTGTTTTGTCATCAGTGGTATGTTCCCTCTGAGCATGTTTAAAGCATCACGTAATATATCTTTTCTCCATCGGGGTGGAGACCGGTATAATGAATTCAACAATGGGAGGGTTTTTTCAATCAAATAGACATTGATTTCAGTACAATAAACTCTTTTTCTTCTTCAGAACATACACAACTGGCTTTTCCTGTGGAAACAGTCCTGACCGGAGAGTTCTTCTGGTGTTTGTGCTTTCAGGTCAACAAATAAATATCCATAAGGTCTGGCGGTGGCGTCTTGAAAACATTCTAAAAGTACTTGCTCTTACCCGGATACATTTGATGAGCTAGTATGCTGATCTGTAATTTGTCTCTAGGGTTTTTAAAAAGAATCATGTAGTTGGTGTTCAGGTTGATTGTTCTACTAGTGTTGCCGTAAAAAAACTAATTTTGAACGAGACAGATTTCTCAGATTTCTGTGATGGGTGTATTTTGTAAAAGCCTTTTCTACTTCATCGTTCTTACTGGCAGATTCCATCAAGTCATCTATTACTGATAAGTTTGTTTTGCCGGGAGGAAATAATTCGTTATCACACAAAGAATCAGGGATTCCTTGAAGAAAATTTATATTTATTCTGGTCATCAATTCATTGTACAGAGGTTGCTAACACGTATAACACCAGACAATGTTTTCAGGGACTACTGACATTGTCTCTTTACAGTTTTCCAACAACATTTTGATAAAATAAGATTTTCTGCTATTACTACGTCCACAAACGATACATGAAAAGGGAAGTTTCATCCTCTCATCAAAAGCAGATACATTCATATGTTCCATTACAAAACACATCAACAGAAACCTGAAAAGTCTTAATACCCATAAGGGAGAGTTGTGAAATCAGGCAATAAAACACGCGTATCGTACACAACCCTCAACCTTTTTAACTGTGAACGATTTCTCAAATGAAACCCCTTTATATCTCCTGTGATTTGGTTATATGAGGTTATACGTTGACCGGTTTGATCTGGATTTTTCACTCGTTCGTCCACCAGCTCTGTCAGCGATTTCAAATTGACAACTTTAGAATTGGTATAATTTAATATAATGCCTTTAGCTTTTATTGTTGTTTTTCCTTTTATAGTTTTGTAACCGTAGGTTTTAGGGCCTGCACTTATGAACTCTAAAATTTGATCGCCATCATCTAGTTCGCTGGTAAGTCCACCCAAGTAATCGCTCAAATGCAGCATCCAGTCGCCATCCTTACTTTTAAAAATGACACTTTCAGTGTTCATGTACAAACAACGCTGATGCAATTGATCCATCAAATTGTACAATTCAAGTCTAGCGTATGCTGTAGTGAAAAGACCAATGAATACATTAACATTCCCTGGTTTAATCAGTCTATCGACTGGGTGATGCCACTGCACCATTGCAACCTCATTATTCAAAAAAGAGAACTGGTTTACATTGTAAATATCTGAGAACATGAACTGTAAAAACTCAGTAGGATTGCTGATCAAAGTTGTGTTTGATCTGTCCGGTCTTAGACACATCTTACCCCACAATGAATTTAGCGCAAGTTTAGCCACAGATCTTTTGGCAGGATTAACAGTATTACAGTTAGGATCCAATTTGATCTCCTTGTTCTTCTCATATTTGCAAATGTACTTGCGTTTAGAGTCTTCATCAACTACCCAGGATGGATATCCTGTTTGGTTTTTAGGAACATTTTAATATAATCGGAAAAAAGATTGTCAGACCTATTAGGAAAGTGCCAGACTTTAAACACTTTGAAAATTTTGTAACCTTTTTCAAAAGCTTTAACAATTTCGACAGAAGCCCATGTTCCTGTAAGAGCTCTCTCCTGATCTGTATGGTCGCATTGCTTTTGTTGTTGCTCGCAGCACGTTCTACATAGAGAAAAGAGGAGTTTGCTTTTTACACGAAACGGGAGAACGGGTGCCCACAGACCCCTAGGTGGTAATACTTTTGCTCTGCTTTTGCCCAAGTGATTTTCAAAAGGCTCAAAGTCATGATAAATGATGATAGGGTGATCAATCGGGTACGTTTTTGTCTTATTTACGTACGTAAAGAGAGGTAAAATCAAAATAATCAATTCTCTCACCAGGCTGAGCTACATAATGCAAATGTAACGCATTTGTTCGACCGCCGAAAAGAGCATCTCGCGGATTTAAACGCTCGGGAAAATCGAAGTGTTTTAGAAAGTTTATCATGGGGTTGTCGCTTTTCTTCATTTCACCCCACTCATGTTCCCACAAACCTCACTTCACCTTCGTTCAGCGCGTGTCGAATGGGTAGGTTTTGTGTGGTAGAAATGTATTCGAACCATTGAATGGACGGTGTTGAGAAAGATTTCTGCCTGTTGATGTAATTGAGTGTTTTTGGGAAGGAACATGGTTCTAAAGATTTTCATACAGACAGAAGAGATTGTTATGCATTTAAAAAGGGTCACTTTTCAGAATTTCATTTCGGAAAGTTAAACAGCTCTTTTTCAAAATGGCGACGTCGTTTACACAATATTCGGCCATCTCTTTCTTAAAATCAAAGACGTGTGTGTGGGTGTGTGTGTGTGTGTGTATTTTTTGCTTGGGGCGGGATGTGATTGACATTCATTTCCACATATTTTTGGTGGGAAACTTGGTCAAATGGGAGTTACGTGTGTGTGTGGGTGTGTGTGTGTTCTGGGAGAGATGGGTGTGTGTCTATATGTGTGTGTGTGTGTGTGTGTGTGTGTGTGTGTGTGTGTGTGTTTGGGGTGGGGGGGCTGTTTGTCTAAGTGTGTGTGTGTGTGTATGGGTGTGTGGGTGGATGGAGGAGCTGTGGGAGGAATGTGTGTGTGTGTGTGTGTGTGTGTGTGTGTGTGTGTGTGTGTGTGTGTTTGTACATGTGGGGAGAGAGGCTCATTCCCTTACTCATACAGTGGGTATAGAAAATAATCACCCCCCTTTAAAATAATCACATTTTGCAGCCTGAAATGAAGACAGATATCTTTCAGTTGGATGTTATAAGTTGCACTGAGTAAATACAGCTGGATAAAACAAAAACTGTGTCTGTCTTCATTTCAGGCTGAAAAGCAACAAAATGTGATTATTTTAAAGGGGGGGGGGGTTCTTTTCTATACCCACTCTATTTTCATATTACAATTAAGTTGGTCGATAAAAACATTAAATATCTTTTCTTTGTATTTTTGTCAGTTAATTAAAGTTTCAAGAGACTTGACAAATCACAGATTTTTGTTTTTATTGCATTTGACAAAAAATCCCAACTTTTATGGAAGTGGGGTTAGTACATGTTGTGCAGTACACACTGCTAATAAACATAGTGTAATGCACGTGGTCCAGACCTCAGAACTTCACAGTGTTTCAGGCAGGAATGCTTTGTTAAAAATTGCACAGAGTTGTTGTGTGTTTGCTGAAATGATTTTATTTCTACAGCACATCACTTTCAGAGTTATACAGTGCACATTTTGACTAATCCCATGCACAGATATTGTTGCTGAATACAAGACTGATAGGAAAACCACATTATTGTAAATCAAGAGCAAAAGATATTTCCTCAAATATTTTCAAGAAATTGCAATTTTCATGGAACTCCTTTATTGCAAAGATCCGTCCCACAGCATGTGACTGGCCATTTACTAGATTTCTGGTACTCCACACACTGAGCCTGAGTTACACATCTTAAGTCAATAAGTGAACCTGAGGAGGTAAAGAGATCAAACCTTTTAGTAGTTTCCCAGTACACCAGTTCAAATATGAAGTAGTAAAATATTTGAAAAAACTGGAAAACTTTTATTTTTATATATTGTGACACACCTATTACACGTACAAAGGATCTGATGGTATGTTGAAAATTTACAGTTCTGGCAAAAAAAAAAAAGAATAAAATCTTTCAGTAAAATGTTAGACATACCATTTATTGTGAACGCCTTTAAGGCGAGACAAGTGTCTTGACCACTCTTGCAGGTTTCAACTGAACATTTTCTGTTTGGAGAACAATTGTAACATCGAAGGGCAGAACCTGTGGAGACGAGACACAATAAATATTTTAGAGATATAATGATATTTCTGACTAATTCGGTGGGTTTTTCCTGATTTTTGAACTAACATTGAACTTTTTTTCTAGATGTGAATACGAATAATCTTTGCAAAACTCACTTGAATTCAGGTTTTCAGAAACACTTTGACTAGATTTGCAGAATGTTTTATAAAAGTAAGATTGACGTATAACTATTGAAGTTTGCAAGTATTAGTTTGACCCAGTTTCAGGAACAAGATAATAGGCCTTCACTTTAAATGGAATTGAAGCTGAAATCACTCACCACTGGTCAGCAGAAGGGCAAGAGCCAGAGTCACAAGCAGCATCTTCATCATTCTGAAATATAATTCAGCAGCTCCATCAGTTGGAAAACTGTGAAAGCTTTCCTGGTGCTGCTCATACCTAGCCTTATACTGTTTTATTTAAGTAAGAACTAAAAACACATTCTGTCTTATCTATTGCAAGTGTATGCCAAAACAACTTACCTTGAGTGTAACACACTACAGTATGAAATTAGTCTCTGAGCTTGAACTGTGCACCTGTTCTAAATCCCACTGGTTCATCATTCCCCTTTAAATAAGCGTCTTGTACAAGTTCCTACCCTCCTGCTCACGTGTTTCTCTAGTCACATGAATTATGAAGTCAAATAAATGGAAATGGAAAATAAATGTTACATGTAAATATTTGTTCAGAAAGGGTTTGCACACTGAAGATTAGCCTGAGGCTATGTAGATAGAATCGCGCTAATCATGACTGTACCCATCATTACCGGCACACCTATTAGACAATCATGTAATTTTTTCAGGGCCTCTACAAATTTTTTTCAATACCTGATCTTAAAAGAGCTTCACTGGTTACCAATATTAAATTCAACTCAATTCAGTTTTATTTGTATAGCGCTTTTAACAATGGACATTGTCCCAAAGCAGCTTTACAGAAATATATAAATTCAGGATATAGATTTTAAATGTATAAATTTATCCCTAATGAGCAGCCAGAGGTGACGGTGGTGAGGAAAATGTAAATAAATCCCTTCTATAAATGTGCTAATGCTACATGGTCAAATAGTGCAGTTGTGTAACCAGGAAAATTCATTACAGTTTTTATATGAAGTCTGTTTTGTTGAACTTCTCCACTGTTCACTGATGGAGACTTGAGTGTAAAACTGTTTGTGGTAATTGTAGTCCTAAAGCCATCATAGCATAACTGTTCATATGAACTGAGGTCCAAAGCTCCATCTTTATGGTTTTTAAGTGGAAACATCCTCAGTAATCTCAATGATCTTTAGGCTGCACCGTGTGGGGCCTCAGCAGCAGCATGTGACTTCCAATTGATGAGATCTCCAACCAGAAGTAGGGCATCAGGATGGATCAGGCAGGTCCGGAGAGCAGAAGGGGTCGGGATCACTGGTATCTCAGGAGTATCATGTGTAGCTCAACAGAGAGAGAGAGAGAGAGAGAGAGAGACTTCGACTTTTACAGTCCTTTATTTACACCAGTCACATTATACAATACAGTGCAAGTGACTTCGAAAATAAATTAATGGATCGATGAATGAATATATAAATAATATTAATACCTATTTGATTTTAAAAAAAGGCTTTTTTACGTTAAAAAAAAAACGTTTTGCATTAAAAAGGTTGAGCAGCAATTTGAAATGTTTTCAGTGTAAAAGAGTATTAAAAACCAGTTCTCCTTCATCAATAAAACAGATAATACTCTCATAGCACCATTTCAGTGTAAAAGTGCTCAGGTCATTCATTGATTTAAAGAAGTTAAAATCTACCTTAACCCGAGCTTTCACTAAAGCTCTGAATACAGAAGTGGGACTGATCACTCGTCTCTTCTCCACTTGGTTTTTATGAGTTATGTAAATTGCTATTTTTGCTTCTCCTACAACAAAATTGATCAGTTCCCATTTTTGTTTTCTTGCTTGTTGGTATCCTGCACCAAAAATAAAACGTATCTGTGACCATTTTTCACCAAATAAATTAAAAATAGTTTTCAGCAGCTCAAACAGAGGGTTAAGTCTTTTACATTCTGTGTAACAATGAAAAACCGTTTCTGTTTCATTACAGAAGGGACATGTGTTTAAAACATCAGGATTTAGTTTAGAGATTAAAACATTGACTCCCACAGCACCATGTCAAATTCTCCACTGTAGGTCACCGGCTCTTTTCCTAAGTGGCATTTTATTAAACACCCTCCATACCGGCTTAATGTCCTCTGAAATCCTGAGTTTCTTTCTCCACACTGTGTCCACCCGTCCGTTAAGTTTCCTTTTATTTATTACTTTCACACAGCTTTTATAAATTTCTTTCCCTTTTGCTTCGTAAATTGGTAAAACGTCTCCTTTTTCTGTGTCGAGATAAATGCCCTCATATCCATTTAGTTTGGGTAAAAGTTCAAGTTCTGGAAAGGGGTCACCTTTGTCTGGTGTTTCTGTTCCTTGCTGATATTCCTTAATCAGGTTCAGCTCCTCCACTGACAGTCTGTTGATCCATCTTTCTATGATGTCCTCTGTATGCCGTAGTGACCTCAGGCCGAGTTCCTCTGCCACCGCTTTTACATCCTTAAATTCCGGTCCTGCGGTGTCCACTAGTCTCCTGAGTGTTGTGAACTTGTTTGATTGTGTGATTCGATCAATACCTGGAGAACTGTCCTTAATGTCCATTCGTCCTCCTCCCACTAAAGGCTCTTCTAGGAGTCAGTACAGTGAGACAGCAGGGCCTTGAGATCCACATTCAAACAGAGACCATGTTTTAAAAACACTGCGATAAAAGTTGGACATGTTGGAAACATTTAAAACAGTTGGGTTCATTACAAATAAGGTGCGATCGCAATCAAAATCATTAACTTTCTTCAATGTAAAACTTGTAACATCTCCCCAAACCAGGGAATCAGAACTGATCAGGTACTTTTGTATGGTTTGAAACCGGAAGGCTGTGGTTCTGCTTTTGATGTCTATCAGTCCCTGACCGCCTTCTTCTTTGGGGAGAAAGAGAACGCTCTGCGGAACCCAGTGTAGTTTGTCCCACACAAAACTAACTAGTAGAGCTTGTACCTTCTCAATTAACCCAGTAGGGGGCTCCAGGCAAGCTAAGCGATTCCATAGCATTGAGGCTACTAAGTTATTAGCCACTAGTACCCTCCCCTTGAGTGACATATTTGGTTTGAGCCATTCCCATTTTTTTTAGTTTGCCTTCTATTTTTTCCTTAACTGCTTCCCAGTTTTTCTTTTCTTCATTTAAGTAAATTCCCAGGTATTTAAATTCTCCTTTTTTCCATTCCAGCCCACCTGGTAATTTTGGCAAACCTTGTGACCAACTTCCTATTGCGATTGCTTCGATCTTTTGGAGGAAGAAACTAAGCCAAAATCAAAAATCACCTTTTCTAAAATCTTGATCTCGGTTTGGTTTTGTATTAAAATCATGACATCATCAGCATAAGCAGATAAAACATGTGGAACATTAAAACCAGGTACAATAAAACCATTTAAAGAGTCTCGTAGTCTAAAGGTTCAATCGCTAGAGTGTATAACATACCTGATAATGAACATCCTTGTCTTATTCCCCTCTGTACTTTAAAAGGTGCACTTAACCCTCCGTTGATCTTGAGTACACTTTCAACATCCTGGTACATCACCTTCATCATCGCTATAAGACTGGGGCTGAGACCAAACGCCTCCAGAGTTTTCCAGAGGTACTGATGCTCAACCCTGTCAAAAGCTTTTTCTTGGTCCAGTGAAATCAGACCAAGATCGACTGCCAATGACCTAGAGATGTCCAAAATGTCCCGAATTAATGAGATATTGTCAATGATGGACCTATTGGGCACACAATATGTTTGGTCTTTTTGGATTATGGAGTCCATGATGTCTCTGAGACGGTTAGCCAGCACTTTTGACATAATTTTATAGTCTGTGCATAGCAGTGACACTGGACGCCAGTTCCTAATGTCCTGGAGATCTCCTTTTTTGGGGAGAAGTGTAATCACTGCTCTCCGGCTGCTCAAGGGTAGACACATTTCTCTGCAGCTTTCCTGAAGGACCACCAGCAGATCTTCTCCCCGTTCTTTCCAGAAGAACCTGTAGAATTCCACTGGCAGGCCATCGATTCCAGGTGCTTTTCCTCCTGGCATGGTGTTCAATGCAGCCTGCAGCTCCTCCAGAACCAGCGGACCTTCTAGTGCTGCGTTGTCCTCTGAGGAGACTTTTGGAAGTCCCTGGTAGAAGGTGTCTAACAGCTCCTTGTTGTCCCTGTGTTCACTCCTGTACAGGTCTTGGTAAAAGTTCATGGCATACCGTCGGATCTCATTAGTGTGTGTTATGTCTTGTCCTTTTCCGGTGTGAAGTGTATGTATGAATCTGCTCTGTCCACTCTTTTTTTCCAGTCCAAAGAAGAACTTTGATGGAGCATCCATTTCGTTAGCTCCTTTGAATCTGGACCGGATGAGAGCACCTTGTGCTTTTGTACCCAATAAATCCGCCATTAATGCTTTTTTCACTTTGAGGTTCTCAACATGCCTTCTATCTCCTGTGGACTCAACCAAAGCCTGGAGTTCCACTATTCTTATCTCCAGGTCACTTAATGACTTGGTAATGTCCCGTGTGATGTTGACCGTGTACTCACGACAGAGCTGCTGGATTAAAACCTTACCATGGTCCCACCATTGTCTACAGGAGGAGAATAAACCCTTCTCATTTTTAAAACAGGTCCAAAAAGATCTAAAAGCCTCAGTAAAATTTGCATCGTCTAGTAAAGACACATTAAAATGCCAGTACGCACTTTTGGGCTTCAGATTTGCAATAAAAACTCTGCATGTGACTAGAGAATGATCAGAGAAGCAAACTGGTGTTATTAAGCTAGATTTAAAAACATTAAAGTGATGTTTTAAACAATAAAATCCGTCTAATCTAGCTAGAGAAATAAGACCATCTCTAAAATGTGCCCATGTGTACTGCCGTTCGGTTACATGTAGTCTTCTCAATACATCTACCAGATCATGAGTTTTTATGAGGTGTGTTAATGTATTCTTCGATGCTGCATGAGGTTCTATGTGGTTCCTGTCTATGGAGTCATTTCGTGTGCAGTTAAAATCTCCTCCAATAAACACATAATCCTTGGGGTCACAGCTGGTTAAAAGTTCACTTAGTTTGTTTAAAAATAAAACTCTTTCGGGACCTCTGGTTGGAGCGTAAACATTAATTAGCGTCAGTTTGAAGCATTCATATTTTGCATTGATTAAAAGTAGTCTGCCAGCGATCACTTCCTGTTTGGTGTAAGATTCAGGTAAGAAGTGTTTTGCAAACAGAACCCCCACTCCTGCGCTCACTGAGCTCTCGGAGCTCAACACTACTTCCCCTTCCCATTCTAAATTCCATTTACACTCATTGCTTTTGTCACTATGGCTTTCCTGCATGAACATTACATCTATTTGCTTTAATTTAACTAGATCATAAAGTTCTGCTCGTTTTCTTGCATCTCTTCCTCCCCTTATATTTAAGGAAGCAATGTTGAAATGAGTCATGAGAAAAAAGAAAAAAAAGAAAAATAAAGAGAGAGTAATCATCATCATTGCACAGGCTTTAGTTTATACACTCTCCTCATCTTCCTGTATCAGATCTCGCCTTGCTTTCGTTAAAAACTTTCTTAGTCTGTGTTTTTCCGGATCTGTGAAGTTCTTGTTCTTTTTCTTTATTGCGGTGGTAACAGATTTCACGAAGTTGTGTTTATTTGGGAAGTATTGCTCTATTTTGACTCCTTTCATATTTTTGGTTTTTTGAAGAAACTGTTTAATTTCTTTGTCTTCGTATGTTCCTGTTTGTTCGTTACCGCTCTGTCCGTCCCCATCACTGTCTGTTTCTACACTGGTGTCCTGGTCGCTGATCAGTTCTGTCTCCGTTTCATTACCGGTTCTGATCTGCTTTTCTTTTTTTGTTTCGGCTAAACCTTTTTTTCTGGATTGTGAGCCACTGCTTCCTTCTTTTAATTTTCTTTTTGACCTGACCAGAGTAAAGCCACTATCATCTATGGCCACGTCTATGTCTGTGCACTCATCAGTGTTTTGGCTGTCAGCTGGCTGTGTGTTAATTTCAATGTTTTTATTCACATTACCTTGTGATTTTTCATTTTCCGTCTCCATATGATTTATTTCTGGTTCAGTATTTTTTCTCCCTTCCTGAGTTTCTGTGTTTGTTTCCTGCTGTTTATTTTCTTCCTGATCCTCTGTGTATGTGTTGTCCTCTACACTGTCCTGTTTATCTTCACCCTGTTCCCTTTCCTGATTATTCTCTTTTACGGTTCCTGTCCCCTGTTCACTTGTTGCCTGTCCCTTGGGACAGTTCCTAACTAGGTGTCCCTCCTGGCCGCACCCAAAACACTTTAAACCTCCGGAAGTTGCAAAAATAGTGAACTCCTCTCCATCCAGCCTTAATTTGAATGTTACGTTTAGATCTTCTTCTCTGTTGTTGAGAACCATGAAAGCCTGTCTCCTATAGGAGTAGATATGCTTCAGCTCTGGGTCTTTACAGCCTGTAGGTATCATTTTGATGGGTGATATTACTTTACCGAATCTGGACAATTGTTTACAGAGATCTTCATCATCAATAAAGGGGGGCACATTAGATAAGATCACTCGTTTAGCGGGGGCGCTAAGGGGGAAAACTTTCACCAACGTGTCTTTGATGACGACGCCATTAGAAACTACAGCCTCGGCCTTGTGAACCTCATCCACAAACATGACCACCGCCTTATTCATCCGTGCGCCGGTTATAATGCTCTTCACCCCGATTAGTTTAGCCACCGCTGCAGCGCATTCCTCTACCGAGCACGCGGCCGTCACTAACACTTTAAACCCGTGCCTCCGGGTTAAGTTTTTAAACACCATGACGCCGGCAGCAAGCCCCCCGCGCCGGCGTCTTACACACACTCAAACACACACACACACACACACACACACACACACTCACACACCCACACACACAGAAAAACACACTACTCACCACTCACCCACTTTGCACACTATACAACACAAAACAACACAAAAAGATAGCAAAAGATAGAGTTTTCACTCGCACACTCCGTCCACACTCACACACTCACTCACGCATGTGCAGAGAGAGAGAGAGAGAGAGAGAGAGACAGAGAGAGCATAGATTATTAGGTAAGCTCTTATTCTGTAATGGTTAAAGAAAGTGAGCAGAGTGAAAGCAGGGACTCCAGTAAGACTAGCTATGACAGCATAACTAAAAGGGAGAGTCAGAAGGTAACACAGACATGAGGGCTCCCTGGGACATAAGGCAGCCAGCCACCCTACCATCAACACACCTGGGTGAAGGCGTGAAAGTGGGGGGGTGACAGCATCCAAACATCCCAGTTCACCACAACACTATGCCTGTGAGCCTCTGGATCTGCTCCTTTACCTAAGGAACAACTATTCACAAAAGGCATGACTAAATATATATGTTTTCAGCCTGGACTTAAACACTGAGACTGTCTCCGAGTCCCGAACACTAACTGTAAGACCACACCCTTTTAATTCAATTCAGCTTTATTTATACAGCACTTTTAAAAAGGGAAATTGTCACAGCTTTACAAAAAGCAGCTTAACAGAAAAAAATTCAGTTTTGGTCTCATCAGACCATCAGACCTTTTCCTACATATTTGCCGACTTACATCCTGTCTCCAGCTCGGCTAATGGCTTTCTTCACACCACTCTCCCATAAAGCCCAGCTATGTGGAGTGTCCAGACTATGTCTTGTAACAGCTTCTCCCATTTGAGCTTCTCCCTTCTCTTCAGCTCCTTAAAAGTTACCTTTGGCCATCTAATTCGATTATAATGATTCCATTCCATCTTATAACGATTATGAGTTAAATCATGTGCTGTGACTCCACTTGTTATGCTGCTAAATAATATTTTTCAGTGAGTCAAAACAACCCTCTGAGAAATGATTCTTTTTTGGCAGTTTGTCATTTTTTACTTTCTGCTATGTGAGCTTTGCTGTTATGGAATTTTGTGGCTTCACCAAATAAGAATCACCTGTGCCATGCATGCCCCTGGTAATTTAATGGTGATTATGATTTATCAACATACGCATGTGAATATGAAGAAAATTCCAGTGTTTCTGCTGGAAATGTTCAGTTCCTAATGGCTTATGCAAACATTTACACACAATTTCACTAAAAGATTGATAAATGATGCCCAATTAGAGAGATCTGGACATAAAGTGTTTTCAAAAATGGAAACTTTAAGCTTTAAGTGAAAAAATACATAGCAATTTTTATGATTTCCATCTGGTAAAAATCCACAGCAATCTAAAGGCAATCCTCAGCAACAGTGAGTGATAGTGAGGTGAAGGAACCTCCAAGCAGAGTGGACCATTAGGATGGATCAGAGGTGCTAAGCCTTTTGTAGTTTTAAAAACAAGTAAAATAATTTGTAAATATATCCTGGAAGATATTGGTTACCAGTGAAGCTCTTTTAAGATCGGGTATTGAAAAAACACTGTATCGATGTATTGAAAAGGTGCATTGGCCCTGAAAAAATGAAATGATTGTCTAATAGGTGTGTTGTTAATGATAGGTACAGTCATGATTAGCGCGATTCTATCTACATAGCCTCAGGCTAATCTTCAGTGTGCAAACCCTTTCTGAACAAATACTTACATGTAACATTTATCTGTGCATGGGATTAATCAAAATTAGTCAAAATGTGCACTGTATAACAGTGATGTGCTGTAGAAATAAAATCATTTCAGCAAACACACAGCAACAATTTTTAACAAAGCATTCCTGCCTACAACACTGAAGTTCTGATGTCTGGACCACGTGCATTACACTGTGTTCTCTGTGTGGATCCAGGTCTCGGTCAGAGCCAGCACTCTGAGGCTGGAGTGAGTGGCAAAGGCAGAAATGAAATCAGCCTTGTTGACAGAAGATTGGCAGCTCCATAGCCCGATTGAGAACGAGAAGGAGTCTGCTGAGGCCACCTGCAGAGAGTGTAGGTTGTCTAAGTTGCGTCTAGGAGTGAGCCGTGGTCTGCGCCTAAACAACAGGGATAACTGATGACACATGTTAGATAAATAGTGGGGGGAAAAGAGAGGAGAAAAAGGTGAAGAGAGGAAGAAAGTGCTACTTAGAGTGGCGTCTTGTCAGTGTCCTTGCTCGGTGGACTAGCACAGGTAGACTCGCAGGTCTTTGCATGAGCTCGGTCTTCACACGATGAGGGCTGATGTTTCCGCCTCAGCGTTTCCTAGTTCTCAAGTACTGTGGTGGGAGTGCTTTACAGCAAAACAAAGTCTAATAGCGTGAATGAGCGACTCCCAACCGAAACTGAATATGAATATCTGAATTAGCTCTAATCTACCAATGTGTAAACAGCTCGTAGCAACAAGGAAAAGCAGTTACAGCTCCTATCTGACAGCCGATGCTAAAACTGGTTTCAACTAAAATCAAGAAAGAAACACTTACCAGCTACTGTTCGCCCTGAGTGACTAATCGCTATTGTGGTTTTATATATGTATATATATATATATATATATATATATATATATATATATATATATATATATATATATATATATATATATATATATAGTGTGTGTGTGTGTGTACATTATTCTTAATGAAAAAAAAATCCAGAAAGTGCTTGAACATAAGGGCTTTAAGGAGCAGTTAAAAAGGTATATTATGTCAAATTGCTAGATTCAGCAGCAAATGAAAGGTAAAATGTGTGTATAATTGAATAAAGAAGCAAGTTTCTTTGTTTTATTTAAAACTAACACCGCTGGAAGACATACTCAGATTCTTTAAAATTATAATACAACATTGTAAAAACAAGTTAAAGTTCTGCATTCATATTATATTATATTATTGGATTATTATTTATATTGCATCAGTGTTGTATTATTGTGAATGTTGTGTTGAGTAGTAGTTGTATGAGTAGCATGTGTGAGATGTCTCATGGGGATACACCCCCTCACATATTCACAGAAGCACTTATTCTATTACAGCAGCCCTGAATGGCTGGCAGTCATGACGTCAGGACCCTGCACCTTTATATATGACTGGAGATCAGCGTTACAGGTTTCAGGTGAACAGAATACAGAGAACATATAATAAAACAAAATAATAACAGTTTACACCAATCATCCTGTTCAAAAGTTTACACCCCCTGGTTCTTAATGTATCGTGTTGCCTTCTTGAGCATCAGTGAATGTTTGCACCTTTTGTAATAGTTTCACTATTTTGTAATAGTGTACGAGTCCCTCAGTTGTCTACAGTGTGAAAATGCTGGAAAAATAAAGAATGTGCAGGACCTGGAGGATTCTTCTGAAGAACAGTGGGCAGTTTAACTACTCAGGACAAACAAGGGACTCATGAAGAACATCACAAAACATAAAAGCAGTTGTTGATCATCTAGGTAAGAACACATTAAGAATCAAGTGTATGTAAACTTTTGAACTGGTTCATTTGTGTAAATTCAGTTATTTTTTTGTCTTGTGGACTATATGTTAACATCTGTTATGTGAAATAGCTTATTTAGGGCAGGACTAAATAAAAAACAATGCAATTTTAATCCATCTTATTCTTTAAAATTATTAACATTTTGCAGATTCTGCAATGGGGTGGGTAAATTTATGAGCACAACTGCACTTGCAGTAAATGTACATAGTTGCATTCTCTCTCTGCCTAAAACTAATTGACATTCTGCTTGCATACCCCTTTACAATTACTAACATACAGTGCTGTGAAAAAGTATTTGCCCCATCCTGATTTCTTCTGTTTTTGTGTGTATCTCATACTAAATTGTTTCAGAAATTAAAACAAAATCAAAGATGAAACAAAGGCAACCTGAATAAACACAAAATACAGCTTTTAAATGATGATGTTATTTATTGAAGCAAAAAAAATTATCCAATACCAACTGGGCCTGTGTGAAAATGTATTTGCCCCCGTAGTTACTAATTCCCTAAATCTATGAAATTGCATTCATAATGGGGTTCAGCTGGACTAGACACAACCAGGCCTGATTACTGCAAACCCTGTTCAATCAAATCAACACTTAAATAGAACTTCAGCATGAAGTCGGTTAAAAGCTCTTACCCAGTAACACACTATGCCAAAGTTGAAAGAAATTCCAGAAATGATGAGGAAGAAGGTGATTGAAATACATCAGTCTGGGAAGGGTTATAAAGCTATTTCAAAGGCTCTGGGACTCCAAAGAACCACAGTGAGAGCCGTTATCTCCAAATGGAAAAACTCGGCACAGTAGTGAACCTTCCCAGAAGTGGCTGGCCTTCCAAAATTCCTCCAAGAGCACAGCAACTACTCATCCAGGAAGTCACAAAAGAGCCAAGGACAACATCAAAGGACCTACAGGCCTCTCTTGCATCAATAAAGGTCACTGTTCATGACTCCACTATCAGAAAGACACTGGGCAAAAATGGCATCCATGGAAGAGTGGTGAGGTGAAAACCACTGCTAACCCAGAAGAACATTAAGGCTTGTCTGAATTTTGCCAAAACACACCTTGATGATCCTCAAACCTTTTGGGAGAATGTTCTGTGGACTGATGAGTGGAAGGTGGAACTGTTTGGAAGACAGGAGTCCCGTTACATCTGGTTGTAACGTCTGAACGTATCAAACTGATTTCTGAATCAGCCTGGATCTAGCAAAGAAGTTTCTCTGTGTCTTTGAGCCAGGAATTCTTATCTAACCTCTTGTTCAGATACCATCAGAATGCGGACAGGGGACACGACCCCCCTCTTCAGACACACACACACACACACACACACACACACACACACACACGTGCACGCTCACATGTGCACACACACACACAATGAAAAACCTCTTTTGAATGTAACGTGTAATTATATGTAATTATTCGATGCCTAAATAGTGTGATGTTATCTTGTTTACATATATTGTGTGTTTATGTAACGTAACTATAATGATTTTAGATAGTCTTAACTTAGGATATTATTTTAAATGTCTCTAACCATGTTTTACTTGTAATATTCTTCATAAGTCCATCGAATTTGGTATGTAGTTAATCGTCTCAAGATACCCTGATTGATTATGCATATCATATTGCAATGGGATACATTATTTCATGCTTTTCATTAATTTCATATATAATACGGTTTAAACCGGCTCCTCCCTGGACATGCAAATTCAGGTCTGAGACCAGACAAAGAAAGTTCATCCCGCCAACAAATCCAACTTCCTGATTGGCCAATAGCCCAAAGAGGTGTGTGTGTTGGTGTTGTCTTTAAAACAACACCACGCTTTGAAACTCTCAGCTTCAGCTCTCTCTCTTCAGTTGCACACTTTCTCAACTCTTCACTTCAACTTGACACTCTTCCGGTTCCTCTCCCCCGGGGCCACGTGCCCCAGGAAGAGGAAGCCAGGATCTCTCTCTCCCCGACACAAGATGCAACTGCCTCACGGCCCACGCCTTTTCAAATGGCATGACGAACCAGCGAACTCTACACGACCTCACGCGAACTTTCATACCGAAGCCATGCAAGTATAGTTAATGGACCTATATCTGCGTTTAAGATTGTACCCCTGTTTACAGGAGATTTAAGTTCGTTGCTGGTTTTGAAAAAGGCTAATTAGTTGTGTTTTTGTCTGCCATTCCCTTTTATTTCATTACTTTCTCTCTATACCTTTTCTTTCCTTGTATATAGATGTACATATGTATGTTTTGCTTAGAGTTAGTCGTGTGTATCCATAGTTACATCTAGTTATTAAAATCTATTATCCCACGCTTGATTTGTCTCTGTTTGGTTACGTGATGAGTAAATTCTATGCTGCATAAGATCTCGGTTACCCGCTCTAAATTTTAATAACAAACTTCGTTGGTTAATTCTTCCTGGCCAGAAGGATAAACTCACTCTTTAGAGTTCATAATTCCAAACTAGACTACAGCTAATCCTAAAAGCTGATCTAGACCACATACATAGTCATAATTAATTATAATCCGTTGTAGTTAATTATCTATATGTATATGTGCACATACATGAATTCCCTTTCATGGCTGATGTATATTTATAACTGGTCACAACACGCGTTGATTAGATATATAGATATATTTCACGCCATTCGAGCTAATTCCTTATATAAATTGGAGAATACATTTAAACGTGTTAAACATCTTTTAATTCGTTATATAAATTGTAACTGGTGGAGAATATTTTTAAACGTTGCAGATTCATCTGAGTTACTACACATTCTGGTAGATAATGCGGGCACGCTTTAAAACTCGTCTCCTTTAAAAAGGTGCTTTGAATCCAAGCGTGCGCTTCTGTTTCGTTTTTCATGTTTAAAGTTGATCCATTACATTATTCTGGTGGAAAAGAATAATGCTAGTAATGATTGATTCGTTAAATGGTGTAAACCAAACACAGAATTCCACAAAACAAACATAAGCATGGTGGTGGAAGTGTGATGGTGTGGGGATGCTTTGCTGCTTCAGGACCTGGACAACTTGCAGTAATTGAAGGAAACATGAATCCTGCTCTCTACCAGAAAATCCTAAAGGAGAATGTCCAGTCTTCATTCCATAAGTTGAAACTCGAGCGCAACTGGCTTATGCAGCAAGACAATGATCCAAAGTATAGGAGTAAGTCCTAGTCCTAGAAGTAAGTGAAAGTCTGATCTCCAGTTATCGGAAGCGTTTGGTTGCAGTTTTTGTTGCTAAAGGAGGCACAACCAGATTTTAAGTTTAAAGGGGTAATTAGTTTTCCACATGGGTGATAGGTGTTGGATAATTTTTTTTTTCAATAAAAAATAAAATAAAAACTGTATTGTGTGTTTACTCAGGCTGCCTATATTTTATGTTGTATTTCGCTTGTAGATCTACAACTATTTAGTATGAGACACAAAAACAGAAGAAACCAGAAAGCAAATACTTTTAAACATCACTGTACATATTACACACGTAGTACTTACTACTGAAATTGTTCATATTTTTATTCAGACCTCAATCATAACTATAGACTTAAGAACTACACAGACATTAGTTATGCATGATTCTAACCAGGAACTTAAGCCCAATTATTTTGGGTGATATTGGCTCAAGTGCTTTAAAATAAGTTAAAGTGATCTGAAGTGGATGAGTGCTTGGTCAGTCAATCTCATCAGAATATTTTTTTTACAGGAGGATGCATAGAATTGCCAAAAACATTGGCATTACTTTACTCATTTAAACTGTAATCAGTTAAATAATTGCATGATAAAATCATCTACATCTCATGCACACATGACTTCCTGACTTCAATTTAGTGTCTTGTGTCTTCATTAAGTTACACACACAATTATTTGTCGGCACACAATATAAGCTGTAAATACACTCAAAAATCTGTGGAGTACCATTCAAGATCAAATAAATACATAAATAGGATTCATTAAAAAAAAAACAAACACTTGGCCTTTAAAATCCATTAAAATGTTTTTTTTTTTTCATGCACAGGAGACAATGCATCTTAATCAGAGCTGTTTATTTTGTGGACTGACTTTTAAGGTATAATCTAATCTAAGCATTCAGAAGTGGTTTTTGACCTTCCCCTTACGCACCGAGATTTGACCGGATTCCTTGAATCTTTTAATTATATTGTGCACTGTAGAAGGTTTTTGCTGAGTAAATTTGTAATTGCTGAGCCTCGACCCATCCTTGATCTTGAAGGACTGGGCCTTTTTTTGGAGGCTCCTTATATACTATGATTAGACCTCACCTGTTTCACATCACCTTCTTATTTCAACTCGTCACATCGCTGTTAGTCCTAAATTGCCCCTGTACCAAGTTTTTTGGAACGTGTTGCATACATCAATTCCAAAATAAATGTTTATCTTCAAAAAACTATACAGTTGTTACGACCCGTAGGGTGAAGGAGATGAGCAGGATGCATTCGCAGGGGAAAGTGTTCAGTTTATTAGGTACACTTGAAAATAATAATAAACATAAATGTATAAGCAGGAATGTCACCGTTATCCAAAGAAGGTAGAACTAGTATAAATAAGAAACACAGCAAATACACGCTAGGCTAGACGGTGGTCTGGGAACCACGAATCACGCGCTAAGGAAAAAAGGCGCATGGTTAAACACATCTACATTAAACTAACGCTCGAAAGGTGATCTGGAAATCACGGGAACAAATCGCACGGTTAAACTATAATATACTAGACTATACTAATACTCCGCATCGAAGCGGAAACGGAGCGGCGTATTTAAACACAAAGAGATCACGTCCAAAATCAATAACAGCTGAAACTCGTCAATTACACAATAAACATGAACCAATGAGAGTTACGGAGGCGGAGACATGACACAGACCAAAACATAAGCACATGGGAGATCACGGGAGGCGGAGACATGACGTGAATAGGAAAACAAAAAAGCACATGGCAGAGGTAAACAACACGTGAGTCTTTATGAATGGCGCTGGAATGCACTCCGTGGAATGTGGAAGTAGGCTACTCGCTGAGTCGCGAGCGCTAGAGAAGGGTAAACCTAACAGCAGTTGATTAGGTAAAACATTAAATACCTCGTCTTGGTACGTTTTTGTTTAAATACAAGTCAAAGTACATTTACAAATCACTCCAATTTATTTTTATTAGCATTTTCCGGAACTTTTTCGGAATTGGGGTTGTATTTCTGTAATGTTGTTTTGTGACAATGTCCACTGTTAAAAGTGCTATACAAATAAAATTGACTTGAATTTAAATTATTGCCTCAAACCCAAACATAAATGCTTCTCTGACTGCTAATTTCCCCAAACCAAAAAATAAATATTACAGTGACCTCTAATTGCCCCAGTGACTGCTAATACCAACATGACTGCTAAGTACACTTAAAACTATATATACTCCTGAATTCTAAATGCCCCAAGCCCAAAAGTAAATATTACTATGATCTCTAATTGCCCAAATCCAAATATAAATACCACCCTGCTGCTTTTGGTCCCAAAACCCAAAATAAATACCCTGTGACTTCTAATTGCAAAGCCCAAATTTAAATACCACCCTGACCCAACTACAAATATCACCCTGCCTGCTGATTCCCACCCCCAAATAAATACCCCATGACATCTAATTGCCCTAAAATTAAAAATAAATACCTCCCTTCCTGAGTTTTAATTGCCCGAAGGCTCTAAAAATAAATGCCTCCATGACTTCTAATTTTTCCAAATGCAAATATAAATACCCCCTGCCTGCCATTTCCCCCAAAATAAATACCCACTGACTTGTAATTGCCCCAAAGCACAAAAATAAATACACCCATGACTTGTAATGGCCCAATATACTAATTGACTGCTAAATGCCCCAAACCCAAAAATAAACCCCACAATGTCTGCTATTTGCCCCAAAACCAAAAAAATCTATACCCCTGGGACATCTGATTTCCTTAAACTCAAATATAAATAACACCTTGACTGCTAGTTTCCCCAAAGTACAAAAATAATGTGATCTCTAATTGCCCCTGTGATCTCTAATTGCCAATATAAATAAAATCCTGACTGTTAATTTTCCCCAAAATAAATACCCCAATGAAAAGTAATTGCCCCAAACTGAAATATAAAACCTCCCAACTACTATTTGTCATAAACACAAATATAAACAACCCTATGACCTCTAGTTGTCCCAAACCCAAATATTGTCAGACCCTACAAGCCCCCCACCCCAACCGGGATTTGCACCACACACAACACAAAAATAAATGCCCCCTGATCACCTGGAATTCAATGGCAAACACCTATCAACACCTTAGCAACCATCTGGAAAAATATAGCAGCACCCCAGGTACATACTAGCAAGCTTTGCCCTTTATTTATACCATTTTAAAACTTTATTTAAAAATTTTATACTTTCTTTTAATTTACAAAATGCTAATCTAGTATTTAATACAGTTTATAGTACAATACTATTATGCTTCTGAGCACATTGTTGAAAATTACCTGCAAGAATGAAAAACAATGAAAAACAATATTTTCAGCCTTAATATGTATTTATTGCAACAGATAGAGATGCACAGAACTGACATGATATAGACAATGATAAAATTAGAATAAATCACAAGTTAATAAAACATTTATAGTTATAGAATGTGAATACAAAAATTCACCCTAATTAAAGTGAATAAAAGACACAATCCTATTAAGACAAAAAAAATCTTATGTAAGATTATGTAAAAAAAAAAAATAATATCCTGTAATATTTTAAGAATCTGAGGCTATCATGGGTACAGACTCACCCAAACTAGACAGCTGAAGATTGGAAAAAGACCAGGTGATTTTTTTTTCTAATTATGTTCTTGGCTGACAGCAGTAGAACCCAATGTGGTCTTCTGCTGTTGTAGCCCATCCACCTCAAGGTTCGATGTTTTGTGCATACTGAGATGCTTTTCTGCTCATTGTTGTTGTGAAGAGTGATTATATGACTTTCTATATCCTTCATGGCAGCTCAAACCAATCTGGAAATTCTCCTCTGACTTCTCTTATCAACAAGGCATTTCCACCCACAGAACTGTTGCTCACTCAATGTTTTTTTGTGTTTTGCACCAGTCTGGTCATTCTCCTCTGATCTCTCTCATTAAGAAGGTGTTTCAGCCTACAGACCCTCCGCTCCCAGGATGTTTTTTGTTTTTTTGCACAATTCTATGTAAAATCTAGAGACTATTGTGTGTAAAAACCCCAGGAGATCAGCAGCTTATGAAATCCTCAGACCAGCTCAACTGGTTGCAACATCCATGCCGTGATTAAAGTCACAGAGATCACACTTTTTCTTCATTATGATGTTTGATGTGAAAATTACCTGAAGCTCTTGGCCTGTATCTGCATGATTTTTTTTTGCATTGCGCTGCTGCCACGGGATTGGCTGATTAGATAACTGTATGAATGTGCAAGTGTGCAGGTGTTCCTAATAAAGTGGACAGTGAGTGTATAGAAATATAGATATGTCATAACAAAATGGGTAGTAAAGAAAAATTTTGGACCCGAATACATGCACAATGCAAGCATGACTGTCTTGTGTCTGCTCGTGTTCAGTCATTTTGATACAATTGATCATATTATTCTCCTCGGTAAACTAGAAAACATTGTTGGCATTAAGGGAGCGGCCCTCTCCTGGCTCAGGTCTTATTTGACTGATCGTCATCAGTTTGTAGATGTAAATGGTGAATTCTCTATGGATACTGAGGTAAAGTTTGGTGTTCCTCAAGGTTCTGTTTTAGGCCCACTGCTTTTTTCTTTATATATGTTACCTCTGGGTCAAATGATGACCATAAATGGTTATGCTGATGACACACAGTTGTATGTTTCAGCAAAGCCAGATGACAGACACCAGTTTAATAAAGTTGAGGAATGTGTAAAGAACATTAGACAGTGGATGCTTATTAACTTCCTCTTACTAAATTCTGACAAGACAGAAGTACTTATACTAGGACCACATGCAGCTAGAAGTAAGTTTTCTGATTCCATAGTAACTCTGGATGGCCTTTCTGTTTCATAATGTGCAGCAGTAAAAGACCTTGGTGTGATTATTGACTCCAGTCTTTCCTTTGAAGCCCACATAGATAATATTACTAGGATAGCCTTCTTTCACCTCAGAAATATTGCTAAGATAAGAAATATATTGTCACTACATGATGCAGAAAAATTAGTTCATCCTTTCGTCACCTCTAGGTTGGATTATTGTAATGCCTTACTGTCTGGATGTTCCAGTAGGATCATAAACAAACTCCAGTTAGTCCAGAATGCAGCTGCAAGAGTCCTCACTAGAACCAGAAGATATGACCACAACACCCCTATCTTATCCACACTGCATTGGCTCCCAGTCAAATTTCACACTGATTATAAAATACTACTATTGACCTATAAAGCATTAAATGGTCTCGCATCACAGTACCTAAGCGAAATTTTGGTCTTTTATGATCCGCCACGCCTACTTCGATCAAAAGGTGCAGGCTATTTGTTGGTATCTGGAATAGTGAAGACTACAGCAGGGGGAAGAGCTTTCTCTTAAAGCCCCACAGTTATGGAACAGCCTTCCAATTAGTGTTCGGGACTCAGACACAGTCTAGAATTTAGTAAGAGGAAGTTAATAAGCATCCACTGTCTAATGTTCTTTACACATTCCTCGACTTTATTAAACTGGTGTCTGTCATCTGGCTTTGCTGAAACATACAACTGTGTGTCATCAGCGTAACAGTGGAAGCTAATTCCATGTTTACGAATAATTTGACCCAGAGGTAGCATATGTAAAGAAAAAAGCAGTGGGCCTAAAACAGAACCTTGCGGAACACCAAACTTTACCTCAGTATGCATAGAGAATTCACCATTTACATCTACGATCTGATAACGATCAGTCAAATAAGACCTGAGCCAGGAGAGGGCCGCTCCCTTAATGCCAACAACGTTTTCTAGTCTATCAAGGAGAACAGTATGATGATCAAGAGGTATGATGATCAATTGATCAAGAGGTTTATGATTATTTAACCTGAAGAGATAGTGCAGTTGTACACAATTTTTAAAACGGTATTTTCACTGACCTGGGTGCAAATGAGCCATCGACTTTCATTTTTAAACTTTCAGATGTAAAGAGGAATTGTGTTATCTTTTCTTGACTTTTAATGTAATTTGCCTGACTGTGGTACAGTTGCACCAAGGACACTAATTTTTAAAAGATCCTGTGCGAGGATTGAACTCACAACCTTCAGATTACGAAACTGACACACTACCTTCTGTACTAACAAGACTGATAAGAGAGTTGCTATTATGTTCGTCCTTCAAGTGTAGTATGGGTTTTTTTTCTTGTCAAAGTTAACCCCATTTTCTTTTTAACATATTTTGCCTGACTGTGGTATAGTTGCACCAAGGACTCTTCATTTTAAAAGTTCCGATGTCCTGTGTGAGGATTGAACTCACAACTTTCAGATTATGAGACTGAAGAACTACCTACTGTGCTAACAAGGCTGAACGTCGATATTCCGAGTTTTGTACCATGATCCTCCTTCAGGTCTAGTATGGGTTTTTGATCTCTGGTTGTGCCTTTGTAACCGTGTTTTTTAACTTTTAATTTATTTAGAATTTTACATTTCATTTTGACTAATTGTGGTAGCATTGGAACAACCGCTCTCATTTTAAGACATACCTATAGCCCATGTAAGGATCATCCTCAAGGCCATCAGAATATGAGACTCTTTGGATCTATATATATGTAATATACTCAATTGAAGTTCAAGTTCATGTTCAGTTTTATTTGTATAGCGCTTTTAACAATGGACATTGTCCCAAAACAGCTTTACAGAAATATATAAATTCAGGATATAGATATTAAATGTATGAATTTATCCCTAATGAGCAGCCAGAGGTGACGGTGGTGAGCAAAAACTCCCTGAGACGATATGAGGAAGAAACCTTGAGAGGAACCAGACTCAAAAGGGAACCCATCCTCATCTGGGTGACACCGGATAGTGCGATTATAAATAAATAAATCCCTTCTATAAATGTGCTAATGCTACATGGTCAAATAGTACAGTTGTGTAACCAGGAAAATTCATTACAGTTTTTATATGAAGTCTGTTTTGTTGAACTTCTCCACTGTTCATGCACGCAGAAGAATTTATAGGTCATTATAACATGTCACGAGTTTATTTACTGGTCATTATAATGTGATGAGTGTATTTATACTGTAGGTCATTATAACAGTATGAATGTATTTATGTCTATATTATAAGAGAAGAAAAAAGAGTGAAGGATATAAGAAAAGAGTGGAAAAAGTTAGATGGATGAAGGAGTGTGTGTGTTTGTCTGTGTGTGTGTGTGTGTGTGTGTGTGTGTGTGTGTGTGAGAGAGAGAGAGAGAGAGAGAGAGAGAGAGAGAGAGAGAGAGAGAGACATATGGTGCGCAGTGTGTGAAATATTAAAGCGCAGCGTCAGCACCAAGGCAAATCAACTGGACACACACACACACACACACTCACACACACACACACACTCACACACACACACACACTCTATCTACTGCATTTACTTTGATGTTAAAGCTTGAGAGAGTCACGAGAGGCTACGAGTCCCTGTGAATGAGCTGATACTATAGAAACAATAACGTATTAGAACGAGCCATTTATTATAAACCTGTGATTTGCAGCTGTACTACTGTCAGAGCTGCTGTTATAGAAAACTAATCAACACCCTCTGACCAATCATGATCCAGAATTCAACAAGCCCTGGAATTATGACAAAATTTAGATAAATGTGCCTGTATTTAAAACCATTTAATAACCATATGATATTAATTTTGAAGCTAAATGAAGAAATGTAAATCATATAGAAGTGGAGTGTTAAGTTCTCTCTGTGTGTTTGATGTTCCACTTAAAAAGCACTAGCATGATTTCAAGGCTGCTAATTGCTGACCCATGATACACACACACACACACACACACACACACACACACACACACACACACACACACACACACACACTCCCTGATGTCCATTTTGTCTAAATGTACAAAGAGCAAGAGTTTTTATTTTCACTCAGCCATTTTATCGCCACATCAGAAATGCTGCCATGATGTGTAGCGTTATTGGACTGCAGATTTCTTTTTTTTGTAGCTCTTGGGGGAATATTGGGATTTTTAAATTGTTTTCAATGAAAATTAACTGAAGTCTATTGGACCTTGAAATATATCCTCATCTGTTGACGACAAGTGGTAAAGATGCTGATGGGCCTTCTTCACCAGGGTGTTAATGTGACAGGACCATGACAGGTCCTGCGTGACATGAACACCAAGGTATCGGAAACTGTCCGCCCTCTCCACTGGGGTCCCGTTGATCATAAGGGGGTGGTGGCTCCTCTCCTGCTTTGTGTTGAAGTACACTCTCAACTCCTCTGTCTTGCTGACATTCAGGAGGAGTTCTCTTGGCAACAGTTCTCCAGGTTTTTAATCTCCTCCCGTTAGGCCTTCTTGTCGTTATCAGAGATCAGGCCCACCACTTCAGTCTCATCAACTTGACTATGGTGGTAGAGTTGGAAGTGGCTACACAGTCATAAGTGTGCAATGAGTACAGCAGGAGGCTCTGGACACAACCCTAGGGGGCTCCAGTGCTGAGGGTGAGGAAGGTTGAGACATGTCTGCCCACCCAAGATGGAAATCTACTGACACAGGGACGGGCTAAGTCCTAGGTCCTCCAGCTTGGTGGTGAGTTTGGAGAGAATTATAGTGTGACATGATGAACTGTAGTCAACAAACAGCATTTTAACATAATTTCCCTTCCTGATGTCCAGATGGCTCAGGGCTGTGTGTAGGAGGTGTGTGATGGCAATTGGGTTGGTATGTGAACCGTAATGGGTCCAGTGTGTCAGGTAATGAAGAGGTGATGAAGTCTCTGACCAGCCTTTCAAAGTAATTCATCACAACTGAGCTCAGGCCAGGGCTACTGGGCGATAGTCGAGGAAGGCATGCTAGGGTTTCTTTGAGACAAGAACAATAATATATATAAACCTGATTAGGAATATATAAGGAATAAGGAATATATACAGTGTATGGCTTCATAACACTCACCTTCAGACTCTATTACTGAAAATAACATGACTTTGTGAAAAGTAAAAGTTTCGATTAATGATGACATACATGTGTGTGTGTGTGTGTGTGTGTGTGTGTGTGTGTGTGTGTGTGATTTTCATCAACCTTCAACACTGAGAGTTGAGGTAAAATTAGAAAATAAAGAAATCGATGCCTAACAATCTGGGAGAAAACAGAAAGAGGAGGCTGTGTTCCTCATAATGGAATCAATATGGTGATTGATTAGCAATGCTGAGATCACGCGCACACACACACACACACACACACACACACACACACACACTGATCATAGTCCATTTCAGGCTCATTCTGGTTCTGATTTGTATTCATAGTAGAGAGGATATACACCCTGGATTTAGTGTTACACCTAAAATACTAGAAATAAATACAATAAATACAGATAATAATGTGTGTGTGTGTGTGTGTGTGTGTGTGTGTGTGTGCTTCAAGTCTGGGTTTCATTGACAGTCATGAGTAAATATAGATCATAAATTGAAGCAGAAATAGAGAAATGTGCAGCTACGCTTCATTTCTACACTTTTCTGAATATCATGCACTGTGGTTTTAAGTTTAGGGTTCTATTGTCCCAAAATGAGTCACTGGAGCCCCCCAGTGGATACAGAGAAAACACACAGTATGAAATATTTTACACAGATAATGCATAATTATTCACTCAAACACACACACACACACACACACACACACACACACACACACACACACACACACACACATTCTTCTAATTATCAGATTATAGGGAAAATGGCAGATACATGCATAGTGGGGCCTTGACTGGAGAAGTAATTGACAAATGCAGATGTTATTGTTGAATATGAGACAATAGATCAGAATTTCATCTTTAATTTCTTGATATTTACATCTAGATAGTGGCAGTTAGTGGCAGACCACCCAATTTATAGGTGAGCAAAAGTATAGGAACATATAGTCTTAAAGTAAATTAAAGCAGATAATACTTAATATTTGGTTACATACAGTATCTCTTGCTTCCAAATAACTGCATCAATCCTGAGACTCACTGGCACCAAACTGTTGGTTTCTTCTTCTGTGAAGCTTTTCCAGGTTTTTACTGCAGCCTCTTTCAGTTGTTGTTTGTTTCGGGGGGGTTTCTCCCTTCAGTCTCCCTTCAGTCTCCTCTTCAGGAGGTGAAATGCTGCTCAGTTGGGTTAAGGTCCGGTGATTGACTTGTCCAGTCTAAAACCTTCCACTTTCCCCCCCGATGAAGTCCTTTGTTGAGTTGGCAGTGTAACAAATTAGCCCAAATATGAAATATATATATATATATATATATATATATATATATATATATATATATATATATATATATATATATATATATATATATATATATATATATAATAAAAGCGCGTTATGATCAGTTATAAATATAAATCAGCCATAAAGGGTAATGTACATATATAATCAGATAATTAACTACAATGGATTATAATTAATTATGACTTGTAGAATTAGCTGTAGTCTAGTTTTAGAATTAAATTCGAAGGGGCTGATCGGTTTGTCCACCAAACTCAACAGTGTAATTGTAATGAATCATCATTACTATCATTCTTTTCCACCAGAATAATGTTATGGATCAACTTTAAACATGAAAAACGAAACAGAAGCGCACGCTTGGATTCAAAGCACCTTTTTAAAGGAGACGAGTTTTAAAGCGTGCCCGCATTATCTACCAGAATGTGTAGTAACTCAGATGAATCTGCAACGTTTAAAATTATTCTCCACCAGTTACAATTCATGTAACAAATTAAAAGATGTTTAACACGTTTAAATGTATTCTCCAATTTATATATGGAATTAACTCGAATGGCGTGAAATATATCTATATATCTAATCAACGCGTGTTGTGACCAGTTATAAATATACATCAGCCATGAAAGGGAATTATTGTATGTGCACATACACATATAGATAATTAACTACAACGGATTATAATTAATTATGACTATATATGTTATCTAGATCAGCTTTTAGGATTAGCTGTAGTCTAGTTTAGAATTATGAACTCTAAAGAGGGAGTTTATCCTTCTGGCCAGGAAGGATTAACAAAAGAAATTTGTTATTACAAATAGAGCGGGTAGCGAGATCTTGCAGCATAGAATTGACTCATCACATGACCAAAACAGAGACAATCAAGCATGGGATAATAGATTTTAATAACTACGTGTAACTATGGATACACACGACTAACTCTAAGCAAATCATACATATGTACATCTGTATACAAGGAGAGAGAGAGAGATTAGAGAGAAGGTAATGAAATGAAAAGGGTAGCAGACAAAAACAACAATTAATTAGCTTTTTTCTAAACCAGCAACGAACTTAAATCTCCTGTAAACAGGGGTACAATCTTAATGCAGATATAGATCCACTAACTATACTTGCATGGCTTGGGTGTTTGAAAGTTCGCGTGGTCCAGTAGAGTTCGCTGGTTCGTTGTTTGAAAAGGCGTGAGCCGTGAGGCGGTTGCATCCTTTGTCCGGGAGAGAGAGAGAGAGATTCTGGCTTCCTCTGGCACGTGGCCCCGGGGGAGAGAAACCGGAAAGAGTGTAGAAGTTGCTAGCAGTGAAAGTTGAGAAAGAAAGTGAGCGAGATTTCAAAGTGTGGTGTTGTTTTAAAGACAACACCAACACACACGTCTCTTTGTGCTATTGGCCAATCAGGAAGTTGGATTTGTTGGTGGGATGAACTCTCTTTGTCTGTCTCAGACCTGAATTTGCATGTCCAGGGAGGAGCCGGTTTAAACCATATTACGTGTGAAATTAAGAAAAAGCATGAAATAATGTATCCCATTGCAATATGATATGCATAATCAATCAGAGTGATTATCAATTAAATAATCAATTTAATTAGTGGTATATCCTTACACATGGTTATAGGCATTTCAACTTATTCTAAACTTAACTACAAAATCATATTAGGTTGGTTACACAGGACAAACAATGCATGCATACAAGAATACATCATATACTTTTGGCATAGTTTAATTATGGGTTACATTCAGGGAGTGTGCCGTTATGTGTGTGCGTGGGTCCGGAGTGTGTGTGTGTAAAGGGGAGTTTGCCTATTCTGCATTCCAAACGGGGTGTCTGGGGAGAGATTGCCCCTTGGTGCCTGGAGAAGGGGAGAGGGGTCAGTCCAAGAGACCTTTGAAGTCATCTAGGAGTGGTGGAGACTCTTAGACTTGCTGGCGCTGTGGTAGTGATTTAGCAGGAGAGGGCAAAAAGTTAAAAACTTTGCTGGGCCTAGTGTGGATTTGACCAGTTTGATCCAGTCCAGATGCTACAGCAGTGTGTTTTGGATCATTGTCTTGCTGCATGATGAAGTTCCTCCTGATTCATATGGATGCATTTCTCTGTAAATTGTCAGACAAAATGTTTCTGTAAACTTCTGAATTCATTCTGCTGCTACCATCATGAGTTCCATCATCAATAAAGATTAGTGAGCCTGTTCCAGAAGCAGCCATGCAAGCCCAAGCCATGACACTACCTCCACCATGCTAGACCCATGAGCTCATATTGTATGATTTGGATTGTGAGCAGATCCTTTCTTTCTCCATCAATTTGGCCTTTCCATGACTTTGGTAGAGGTTAATCTTGGTTGCAGAACTTTTGTGGCTCATCTCTGTGTTTCTTTGTGAATTCCAATCTGGCTTTCTGATTCTTACTGCTGAAGAGCGGTTTGCATCTTGTGGTGTGGCCTCTTTATTTATTTATGTGGCCTATTTATAGTACTGCAGAGAGGAACTCTACTCAGCGGTCGGAACCAGTTATTTATTTATAGTATTGCCGAGAGGAACTCTACTCAGCGGTCGGAACCAGTTATTTATTTATAGTGTTGCCGAGAGGAACTCTACTCAGCGGTCGGAACCAGTTATTTATTTATAGTGTTGCCGAGAGGAACTCTACTCAGCGGTCGGAACCAGTTATTTATTTATAGTGTTGCCGAGAGGAACTCTACTCAGCGGTCGGAACCAGTTATTTATTTATAGTGTTGCCGAGAGGAACTCTACTCAGCGGTCGGAACCAATTATTTATTTATAGTGTTGCCGAGAGGAACTCTACTCAGCGGTCGGAACCAGTTATTTATTTATAGTGTTGCCGAGAGGAACTCTACTCAGCGGTCGGAACCAGTTATTTATTTATAGTGTTGCCGAGAAGAACGCTACTCAGCGGTCGGAACCAGTTATTTATTTATAGTGTTGCCGAGAGGAACGCTACTCAGCGGTCGGAACCAGTTATTTATTTATAGTATTGCCGAGAGGAACGCTACTCAGCGGTCGGAACCAATTATTTATTTATAGTGTTGCCGAGAGGAACGCTACTCAGCGGTCGGAACCAGTTATTTATTTATAGTGTTGCCGAGAGGAACGCTACTCAGCGGTCGAAACCAACTATTTATTTATTTATTTTTTCCCAGCCACCGTTGCCTCTGGCTGCTCATTGGGGATAAATCCATAACTTTAAAATCTATGTCCTGAACTTATATATTTCTGTAAAGCTGCTTTGGGACAATGGCCATTGTTAAAAGAGCTATACAAATAAAACTGAACTTGAACTTGAACTATAAAATTAATCAACTTCGTACAACAGATTTAGAATGGTGTATTAAAATGTTCAGATATTCAGAAATGAACTTGCATAAATTCCCACAATGTATTTCCTCTTGTGCAAAAACTCTACAGAAGCACTGGGGGTATTTTATGATTCCTATAGTGTGTTTACAGTGATTATTACTGAGATAAGGAAAAGATTAAAGATTTTAAATAAAATATTAGTTACCTGCAACTAAAGTTCAAATGAGGATAATAAACTTTATCTAGTCCATGAACTTTGCTTAAAGTTATTTATTAAGCACAAACAAGACAAATGTAAAAGTGACCACTGTGTGTTTTCTTTAACCCCTTCTAAAGACACTTCTACTTTTGTAATGTGTAATAAAATAAAATTATTGTTTTTTTTTAACCCTTTTGACTATATGGACAATTCTAGTATCTTATGCATTTGTCTGAGAAGTAGTCTAAATATTACTGCAGAAGAGTAACAGAAGATGAGAAACAAAACACAGATTCCTTGAATAAAAACACATCGTTTTGGTCTGCTATTTTGAAAGGCAATAAAAGAACCTCTAAAAAGCTTTTGCAGTGACTAAAAAGCTTGTTTCTGTGTCTTGTAAATTTAGAAGCACACTGGAGTCAGCATAATGTATATCACATCATATATTTAAAAAAATAAAAAATAAAAAAAACAAACTTTTTTTTGTTCCTTTAAGTAATTGGGTGTGCATAAAATGTGGTGCAAAATAAAATAGTGCAAATTAAATATTAGAAATATACAAATAATTTAAATGTAACAGAAATATATAGAACAACCTTATACAAATATGTAAATGTAAAAATATAATGCTAAAAAGCCTCATCTGACCATCATCTTTATTTTTATGTGAAATGAAGTTCTTTCTAAGTGTCATATCACAAAGTTTAGTCACATAAACATTTCTTTTCCATGCTTGTGTGTCTCCAAAAAACGGATCGATGTGGATGTAAAATCTGGCTCTAAGAGCGCTGTAGAAAACATTTGGCTTGGGCAGTGGTAGCACAGTGGTTAAGACATTGTGCCCCGGCTTGGAAGGTCATGAGTTCAAACCCCAGCACTGCCAAGCTGTCACTGTTGTCAACTGCTCTGATGTATGTATGTATGTATGAATGAAATAAAAATGTAAGCTGCTCTTTATGGCATTTGTCTGCCAAACCCCAACCTTCCACTGCTGGTATCTTGAGTATATGCCATAAATGTAAATTCATGTGACTCTGTTGCATTTAGAAACCACATATCATTGTAATCATCAATTCCTTGGCTAACAGTCACATCAGTAAAAAGCCCAGTTGCTTGCATTGCTCTGGATGTGTATTGTGTAGTGTAGAGAGAGATGATGTGCATCATCACAGTTGGGGGTGTGCTAGGGCTGCATGTGAATGGGCTTAAATCTGCATTTTAAATAAAACATTAAAGCTGAATTACTGTGAAAAAACAAAGAGAGACAGTATTGTTAAGTAGAAAAGACCTGAAAGCGTGGGAGTATGTATGTTAAAATGAGAATAATAAACTTTGAACTTTGTTTAAAGTTATTTATTAACCCCCCCAACCCCCCCCCCCACACACACACACACACACAAAAAAAAAACACTACAATTATAAAAGCAAACACTGTGTATTTTCTTTACAACTATATTTCCTGTTTAGGACCTTGACATAACAAGGTAAGAATATTTGGTAACACTTTATTTGAAGGGTACCTAAATAATGCCTTTATAAAATTTGCGAAAATAAAGCAATGCTGGAGACTTTATGAAAAGCTTATGTATATACATGTACAATTATACTGGAACCTTTGATGCAACTTTAGATGGCTGTGGATGTTCTTCCTTTCATAGGACTGCAATTGCTAAGAACAATTTTGCATTCAAGTCTCCATCATTGCACAGTTAATAACTTCAACACAACAGACTTCAAATTAAAATATAATGAATTCAGAAATTACTCTGATGGTTATATTCATATAAGCTGCTCATAAGCTCACAAGTTCCTGGTTACACAATTGCACTTTTTGACTTTATAACACATATTTATAGAAGGGATTTATTTATTTATTTATAATCGCACTATCCGGTGTCACCCAGATGAGGATGGGTTCCCTTTTGAGTCTGGTTCCTCTCAAGGTTTCTTCCTCATATCGTCTCAGGGAGTTTTTCCTCACCACCGTCACCTCTGGCTGTTTAAAATATAATGAATTCAGAAATTACTCTGATGCTCATATTCATAGGTTGCTCATAAACTCATAAGTTCCTGGTTACACAACTGCACTATTTGACCATGTAGTATTAGCACATTTATAGAAGGGATTTATTCATATTTTCCTCACCACCGTCACCTCTGGCTGCTCATTGGGGATAAATTCATACATTTAAAATCTATATCCTGAATTTATATATTTCTGTAAAGTTGCTTTGGGACAATGTCCATTGTTAAAAGCGATATACAAATTAAATGCATTTTAATAACACTTTGCAGCAATACAGCAATTACTCAGAATTTAACAGGTAATGATGTAGGACATGATAAATAGTTTGCAAGTTGAACGTGTACATAAATAAAATGATAATTATATCTTATTAATCTATGTTGCATAATAGTGGTAAGTAAAACCAAAGTGTTTCAGTAAATACATGCATGTTTGACTGTAAATGACTGTGGATGTAAGTGCAGATGTAAATGTGTAATAATGCAAATATATAAAACAAATATATAGTAGAATGAGTACATTAACATAAATCTATCATTTATGTTACAGCTGAAACTACTGGGAGTATCACTTAATAAAACAGTGCTAAAAACAAGTTCTAAATTTGTGCAAAGGAATCACCAGTACGTATAAGGGTATCTGTATTTATCACACGTGTGTATACACAGTGGATGTCGATAAATCACATACACTCTAAATTGCTCTGCCCGTGCATGGCCACACTCATTTGCATAAAAAAAATAGAAATAACATACAGCCATCTCCAATACCACCCTAAAGTCTGCGAGACAACAAAAGGAAGAATTCCTCAAAACTGTGATTTTATGGCTACATCCACAGAACTACAATTAGAAAGCCTGTGATGGCATGAAAATCCCTCATTACTGCTGTATTTTCTGCTGTCATATTTGTAAAGGCAATATATTGCAGTGTGAGAGATACATGCTTTTTTTTTGGCATCTCTAAAAGTTACTGGGAGAAATCAACTAAAATTGTACAGGGCAAATGAAATTGACTGATTATCCTCTCATCACTTTAATCAAACGGTTTCCTGTGCTCCTTAAAAACACTTCGTCCCAATCAATCTTTACATGTGTCTTTTATATGATTGTCACCTGTCTCCACCTTGTTGTGAGCACCACAGTCAGTAATTTCTCCGTCAGTTATGCTGACATGATGGCCAGTAAGTGGAATGGAAGGACCGCACAATCAGATCACCTGTGATTACATTTTTATACAAGTAGGGGTTCCTGCATATGCATAGTCAAGAGTGTGTGTGAATATACACAGTTTCATGCACGAGAAGGACTTGTTAGATCAGAATCTCTGTCGAGAAACATGCAGATATACGTTTTACCCCCAAATCTATGTGTAGGCACAGATGATAAATAAGACCCTGCCTTAACGCTCCCAGCAGCAGATCTTAGGGGAGAGGTCAGAGACATGCGCAATCCTAACCAACCCCATGAAAGGTTCCAAAAGGATTACATGTACTCTTCCCACATGCCCAGATTAATGTTACCAGTACCCACCCCTTAAGGATCAATAAAGTACATCTATCTATCTATCTAAAGCCATCTGAACACACGTTTACAGTTAGAACATCTGAGAAGGGCTTGAAGGTGGTAAAAGACAATACTAGTCATTGCTAAGTATTTACTGATTAAATACTCTGTAGTTAATTTGAACTCTCTCTGCTCTCAGTGGTCTGAAGATGGCGCTGTTCAGTGCACTGTTGTTCTCTAAACTGCTGCTGCTGCACTTCGGTCTGCATCTGACTGCTGGAGACGTGGAAGGTAACTCGATAATTATGTTGGCTTGACAAAGATAACGTACTGTTCTCCATCTTCTTCTTCTTATTGTTACTCTCTTTGCAAATTTCTTTTATTTTCACGACTTCAGTTGAATACAATAGACATTAAGTTTAAAATATAATGAATTCAGAAATTACTCTGATGCTCATATTCATAGGTTGCTCATAAACTCATAAGTTCCTGGTTACACAACTGCACTATTTGACCATGTAGTATTAGCACATTTATAGAAGGGATTTATTCATATTTTCCTCACCACCGTCACCTCTGGCTACTCATTAGGGATAAATTCATACATTTAAAATCTATATCCTGAATTTATATATTTCTGTGTAAGCTACTTTGTGATAATGTCCATTGTTAAAAGCGCTATACAAATAAAATTTAATTGGACTTGCAATTTGAAATTCAGCTAAATTCAGCACATCCTATATGGAAACAGTGTCTTTGTGCTTTTGGGAAGGATCGGAATTAAAGGTGCCACATAGCAACGCTCCAAAGTGTGTCTTTTTCCCCATAAGAATACATGGAGTATGTTTCCTTGATTATGGTTTCTGGTGTCCTGGAACCCTAGTAACCACTTGGCCTGTAATAGCAGCCAAATGACACCCTAGCAACCAAATGAGTTTCCATAGCAACTGACTAGTTACAGCCCTGCAAACATGTGGTATCATATTGAAACCTCCTAGAAACACCATAGCAACCACCTGGGACCCCATAATAAGCACCTAACAACACCCTAGCAACTAGCTGGAGCTTGATAGCAACCAATTAATTTTTTTTGCATGTTTAGCAGACTCTTTCAAGTCAAAATCAAAGTTTATCCACAAATTCTAGCCTTCTAGTTATTATTATTATTATTATTATTATTATTATTGTTGTTGTTGTTATTATTATTATTATTATTATTGTTGTTGTTGTTGTTGTTGTTGTTGTTATTATTATTATTATTATTATTAATTATTTTATTTGACCAGTTTCACAGGTCACTATTTTTTTACATAGAGCAACGAAATTCAGCAGAATCATAGATCCCATATGGGAATTGTGTACTTGTGCTTGTGGGGAATATTGTTGCTAAGCAATTATGGTTGCTGTGTACCATAACACCATATCAACCAGCTGGGTTAACATAACAACCCAGCTGCACCCTAGCATCCAACTGAGTTAGCATAGCAACCACCCTAGCAAACCAACTTGAATATGCTAGCAATGTTTTGACATTTTAATGTTTTAACACTTTAACCTAGCCTTTAGCCTTTTTAGCATTAGACGCTAAACTGTTCATAGCAACCACGTAGCAACATCCTAGCAACGAACCGGGTTAGCATAGCAATCACCTAGCAACACTTTAGCAACCACCTGGAATATTATAGCAGCATTTTAGCATTTTAGATGAGTTTCAACATTTTTATCATTTACATTTTTACATATTATAAACTCTGAGACTTTTATGAACTTTACATAATTAACAGTTACACATTTTAACATTTTAAAATCAGTGACAACAAAACATTGTAATATAATGTAACAATGGTTTAGTGGGCTCAGTCAAGATAACATCAAAATTCATCCATGAACTTTAACCTTATATTTAATCTTGCCTTTCATTTTAAGATATTAAGAGTTTGTTACCTAGGTTTTGATCAGGTTACCACTTAAATATTTTTTAAACACTTTGTAGTGTTTTACTGGTGTGTTCGTGTTCAACATTAGCCTCAGCAAAAACTATATTGTAATATATAGCACATCATGAAAAGCTTCAGGTGTAGAGATATATTGTGCCATACTGTCTATGCCTAGAAAATAGTTTAATGAAGAATGATAGAACCTTGTTATATAAAGTTCCAGTAATGTTCCCATTGCAGAACTGTGTAAGTAGGGACCACCAGGTATTTCACCAGTTCCACCATGTCCACCAGGTCCATCATGTCCAGTATGTCCACCAGGACCACAAGGTCCACCAGGTAAACAAGGAGTACGTGGTTTACCAGGTCCGAGAGGAGTACCAGGTATTCCAGGTTTATCAGGTCAACCGGGTGAACCAGGTTCAAGAGGACCACCAGGTCCACCAGGTCTTCAAGGACCACCAGGTAATAATAGATATTAAATATATAAAGATTCAGTTATTATTTGTTTAATATTCTGAAGGGATCCACATGCTAAATCATACCAACTTAGAACTCATCACAAACTGAAACTGATTCGAAACCAGAAATTAACACTGCATCAACCCTTATTGGTAAATTCTGTGATTTCAAACCAAATTGTCTTTCATTACTACAGTGCTAATACATCTGTCAGCATGCTTAGGGTCTTCAATCCACATTAAATAGATTATGCTTTGTCTGTTTACTATAATGATAGTTTCAGGGTTACCATGTTTATTCTAAGGCTAATCGCATCATGTGCTAATTAATTTGAGCTTTCTTCTTCACATACATTTCTAAAGTGGAGTCTTTCTTCACATTTAGGTTCCAGTTATCCATTTAACAAAACCATAACATTTATTTTATGAATTCTGCAAGGTGCAAGTGACTCCCTGCAGGAGGAAATCAGGAGTCTCGGAGCGAGGCTGTCCTTGTTGGAGAACGGTAGGACACATGAACGTAAAAAAAATAAAAAGGCATTTAAAAGCTAAAATTGTTAGGACTTGACACTTTACCAGGATCTTATCATCTTTCATTTCAAGCCACAAGTTTACAGACAGTCATCACTGTTGGGCAGAAATACTATGTGACCAAAGGACATGCAAAGAAATTCGAGGATGGATTGGAATTGTGCCAAAAATCTGGAGGAACTCTTGCCTTACCCAGGAATGAGGAAGAAAACCAAGTGCTGACTAAACTACTCACGATTGTGAAATCAGAATTTGTGGTTCTAGGAACGAGTGACCGTGTAACGGAAAGCGTCTACATAGATACAGCAGGGAAACCTATAAATTTCTTTAAATGGTTTCAAGGGGAACCAAACAATTATGGGGGGGATGAAGACTGTGTTGCGTTGAGCAATGCTGGAGACTGGTTTGACATACCATGTGAATCTCAATACCTCATAGTTTGTGAGCTAGCTTAGTCACATGCTATTGCAAATACTGCATCTCAAAGACCATAACCACATTTAAGAAGTGTAGTTAAAAGGAATTGTAATTGTTATGATAATGCTGTTAATGCGATAATGCTGTTAATGCTGTGTTTATGACTCAGGATCTGATTTACTGATTTTTTGTTGCAATATTAAAAATCTCCAACCAACCAAACAAAAACGTAAAACTCTGCTAAAAAAAGTCTTTGCTGTATCTCAGTGCCACTGCACTGTATCTCTGCATTGCATTTGAGACAATGTTTAGTGTTTAGTGTTTATCCGCTGGTTGTTGCTCTCTGTTCTTACCTTTTAAGCACAAAGCTGAAACAGCGCAGAGTGAAATCTCTATAAAACACTAAAATGAAACACACATCATCCCCGTTGTGAAAGAGTTTATATTTATGTGGTTAAATATTCTCTGTACAAAAAAATACAATGCAATTCCTCCGAACACTTCAGCAATCGCTTCAGCAATCCCGAAAACGGATGAAATCAGTGGTTACTGTTTATTTATAACGCTGTTCCTGAGCAGTACAACCCGAATGTTTGCTTGTGCACAGCTTCCTGAACCTGGGAGAGTACAAGGAAGGATACACACAAAAGCTACTACTGAAATGTGGGGCGATTCCCACTTTGCTTGGACAATCTTGTACTTCTGAATCAGAACATGTAAGTATGTTTGATTTTTTGATTTTTGTATTTTTTTTTTTGGAAGTATCTGCGATTGACTGTTCAAATGCGGATTTTTGTGTTGTGGCTGAGTTATAGACCTCTGCTAAAGTGCTATCTAAAGTTTGCTAAGTTTCCTCAGTATTGTAAGTGTATGTTGGTGGACTGACAAAGACATGGATTGTAGCTGCTGTTGTGATTGTAACTTTAAACGGTTTATATCAATCGAATCACAAGAATCCTAGCTTTCAAAAGATATATCGCATGAGTACCTATGTACACACAGCAGGGGGTGTCGGAATTTACATCGTATCTGAAAGGTCAGCGAGTTATAAAATAAAAATTATCACTGTGAAACGTTCTGCTCAAGTCGTGCTTGCAAACTTGCTTCCGCTTGATCATCCGCATTTTCTGAATCGGTCTTGAACTGATACGGTAAATCTGATGACGTTATTTAGGAGCTTTGGAGACTAAAGCTAACCCAAGGGGCATTGCATTTCTGACACACTCGTGAGGCTTTCAGCCAATCACAACGCAATGGGTCAGCTGGCCAATCAGAGCACTCTGGGCTTTTCGGAAGGAGTGGATTTGGAGAAATCGGAGCGTTTCAGCCAGGCAATGCAATAATGTACATTATTTGACAAATAATGCATTTTGTGAACATTAAAGCATGTTATCCTGTTTTATTACACCCAATAAACAAAATAATTAACATTTAAAAACGTTTAAAAATAATGATATGACCCCTCTCACTCCTTTGATCTTTCACTCTCCGCACACTTCCCTCTCCTTTTTTTCTCTTTGACTCCTCCTCTTATATTCAATTCAATTCAATTCAATTTTATTTGTATAGACCTTTTAACAATGTATATTGTCCCAAAGCAGCTTCACAGGAATATATAAATTCAGGATATAGATTTTAAATATATGAATTTATCCCTTATGAGCAGCCAGAGGTGACGGTGGTGAAGAAAAACCTCCACCTCTCTAGAGTTTCCTCCACCTGCTCTCACTACAGATCACAATGTCATCTGCAAACATCATAGTCCATGGAGATTCCTGTCTGACCTCATATGTCAGCCTGTCCATCACCACCACAAACAAACCTTCACCGTGAACTCCTCTGTCACACCTACCGCACACCTTACCACTGTCCTACTGCTCTCATACATATCCTGCACCACTCTAACATACTTCTCTGCCACTCCAGACCTCCTCATACAATACCACAGCTCCTCTCTTGGACCCTGTCATACGCTTTCTCTAATTCTACAATCTGAATGTAACCCATAATTAAACTATGCCGAAATAGTATATGATGTATTCTTGTATGCATGCATTGTTTGTCCTGTGTAACCAACCTAGTATGATTTTGTAGTTAAGTTTAGAATAAGTTGAAATGCCTATAACCATGTGGAAGGACATACCACTCTTTTACCGTCTTCCTACCCTATCGAATTTGGTCTCTAATTAATCCTCTCTTGATGCCCTGATTGATGATGCATATCATGTTACGATGGGATGCATTATTTTATGCTTTTTACTATACTTTTTAATAAGATGGTATTAATCCGACTCCACCCCAGAGATGCAAATCAGGTCATGAAGAGAGACAAAGGAAACTTTCTCCCTCCCAAAATTGACAGTCCGGATTCATCAATTGGTCAAAGAGAGGTGTGGACTGGCTTGTCCTTAAAAGACAATGACACACGTTCCACTCTTCGTTCCACTCTTCGCCGGCACACTCTCTTTTCTCTGGCTCTCTTCGCCAGCACTCTCTTTCTTCAGCCCCAGCTATTTTCTTCTTCTGGCAAAACACGCGTTCAAGTCAACTCTGTTCAAACTTCCAACTAACGGCACGGAAGAAACCAAAGAACTTCAGCTCACGAACGTGCTGAATCTCGCACGCAGCTTTAACTCAACACCGAAACCGATGCAAGTATCGTTCTCAATCGATCTTTAGATGCATTTTAAGCTTATGCCCCTATTTTAGGTGATGTGATTCTTTGGTGGTTCTCAAGGTTAACTGTTTGTGTTGTTTTCCATTCTTTTATCTTCACCCCTTTCCTTTCTTTACTTTCGTTTTCCTGTATATATGTATTATTTGCTTAGATCTAGTTGTGTGTATTCGTAGTTTCATTCATTTAATAAAATCTATTATTTTCACGCTTGATTGTCTCTGTTGCTGCTCATGAATAAGGTCACCTTAACGGTTTGCTTTTCGCTATACGCTTTGTTCTGTAGAGATGAGTGTGTGTGTGTGTGTGTGTGTGTGTGTGTGTGTGTGTGTGTGTGTGTGTGTGTGTGTGTGTGTTTGAGTGAATAGTTATGCATTATCTGTGTAAAATATTTCATACTGTGTGTTTTCTCTGTATCCACTGGGGGGCTCCAGTGACTCATTTTGGGACAATAAAACCCTAAACTTAAAACCACAGTGCATGATATTCAGAAAAGTGTAGAAATGAAGCGTAGCTGCACATTTCTCTATTTCTGCTTCAATTTATGATCTATATTTACTCATGACTGTCAATGAAATCCAGACTTGAAGCACACACACACACACACACACACACACACACACATTATTATCTGTATTTATTGAATTTATTTATAGTATTTTTAGGTGTTACACTAAATCCAGGGTGTATATCCTCTCTACTATGAATACAAATCAGAACCAGAATGAGCCTGAAATGGACTATGATCAGTGTGTGTGTGTGTGTGTGTGTGTGTGTGTGCGTGTGTGTGTGTGTGTGCATTAGTGTGTGGGGGTGATCTCAGCATTGCTAATCAATCACCATATTGATTCCATTATGAGGAACACAGCCTCCTCTTTCTGTTTTCTCCCAGATTGTTAGGCATCGATTTCTTTATTTTCTAATTTTACCTTGACTCTCAGTGTTGAAGGTTGATGAAAATCACACACACACACACACACACACACACACACACATACACACACATACGTATGTCATCATTAATTGAAACTTTTACTTTTCACAAAGTCATGTTATTTTCAGTAATAGAGTCTGAAGGTGAGTGTTATGAAGCCATACACTGTATATATTCCTTATTCCTTATATATTCCTAATCAGGTTTATATATATTATTGTTCTTGTCTCAAAGAAACCCTAGCATGCCTTTCTCAACAACTATCGCCTAGTAGCCCTGGCCTGAGCTCAGTTGTGATGAATTACTTTGAAAGGCTGGTCAGAGACTTCATCACCTCTTCATTACCTGACACACTGGACCCATTACGGTTCACATACCAACCCAATTGCCATCACACACCTCCTACACACAGCCCTGAGCCATCTGGACATCAGGAAGGGAAATTATGTTAAAATGCTGTTTGTTGACTACAGTTCATCATGTCACACTATAATTCTCTCCAAACTCACCACCAAGCTGGAGGACCTAGGACTTAGCCCGTCCCTGTGTCAGTAGATTTCCATCTTGGGTGGGCAGACATGTCTCAACCTTCCTCACCCTCAGCACTGGAGCCCCCTAGGGTTGTGTCCAGAGCCTCTTGCTGTACTCATTGCACACTTATGACTGTGTGGCCACTTCCAACTCTACCACCATAGTCAAGTTGATGAGACTGAAGTGGTGGGCCTGATCTCTGATAACGACAAGAAGGCCTACCTGGAGAACTGGTGCCAGGAGAACTCCTCCTGAATGTCAGCAAGACAGAGGAGTTGACAGTGTACTTCAACACAAAGCAGGAGAGGAGCCACCACCCCCTTATGATCAACGGGACCCCAGTGGAGAGGGCGGACAGTTTCCGATACCTTGGTGTTCATGTCACGCAGGACCTGTCATGGTCCTGTCACATTAAAACCCTGGTGAAGAAGGCCCATCTGCATCTTTACCACCTTAGATGATTAAAAGACTTCAAACTGCCCTTTAAGGTGCTGAAGAACTTTTACACCTGCACCATCAAGAGCCTGGACATCACAGCCTGGTTTGGGAACAGCACCAAGCAAGATAGGAGGGCTCTCCAGTGACCACTGAGCTCCCTGACCTGCAGTCTAGCAAGAGCAAGCGGTGCTGGACCAAGGCCAGGAAGACAGTGAAGAACCTCAGCCATCCGAACAATGAACTCTTCTCTCTGTTGTAGTCAGGGAAGTGCTTCTGCTCTCTGAAGGCAAACAAAGAGAGAATGAGGAGGAGCTTCTTCCCACAGGCCATTCAGGGTCTCAGCCAGGTCAACACCAATGACTAGAGCTTGGACTTGCTTACACAACACACACACCACCTAATTTAAAATAACAATGACAGTAATAATAAATCTTCAACTCATATCAGCTCATAATCCCACAGCACGATCTAAATGAAAAAAAAAAAAACGCGATACATTGCTTCTTGTGTTGATGATACTCTGAGTGAATCCAACACTGGGCCTCATTTATCATTCCTTTAATAAAATTTTGTGTAATCAGTTTTTTTTTGTGCTCATGTGTATATTGATAAACACAAATCTGTCATAAGTTAACAAGCATGTTCACAGCACAGCTGATTTACATTTAACCCCACCCACAAAACTGAATAAAATGCAAAGCTTACAGAGAGCTAAAAACTACTCAATGATGACTAAACTGTGAAAGAGCACTTCCTAAGCACAGCATGTGCAAAATCTTCTAATAATAATACACTTCTAGTAAACTTCTAGCAATGCAGTTCAGCCATTGCAGCTCGTCAACTACTTTTATAGGGTATTACTATTGTCATAATTAAATGGCTAATCTTATTTGTCTTAATTTATGGATTTGATTTGGAATCAAACCATAATTAATCATGGTTTGGAATCAAACCATAATTTGCCCGACGATAGTCGGGCAAATTACATTAAAAGTCAAGAAAAATTGGGTTAACTTTGGTGATGAAAAACACCCATACTACACTTGAAGGATGGACATAATAGAAACTCTTTTATCAGCCTTGTACAAGTTCAGAAACTCTTTTGTCAGCCTTGTTAGTGCAGTAGGTAGTGTGTCAGTCTCATAATCTGAAGGATGTGCGTTTAATCCTCACACAGAGCATAGGAACTTTTAAAAAGTAGAGTCCTTGGTGCAACTGTACCACAGTCAGGCAAATTATGTTAAAAGTCAAGAAAAACTGGGTTACCTTTGGGGACGAAAAAAACCCATACTACACTTGAAGGTCGAGCATAGTAGAAACTGCTTTATCAGCCTTGTACAAGCTCGGAAACTCCTATATAAGCCTTGTTAGTGCAGAAGGTAGCGTGTCAGTTTCATAATCTGAAGCTCATGTATGCAGTCCTCACACAGGGCACAGGAACTTTTAAAAATTAGTGTCCTTGGTGCAACTGTACCATAGTCGGACAAATTACATTAAAAGTCAAGAAAAATTGGGCTAACTTTGGGGATCAAACAACCCATACTAGACTTGAAGGAGGATCATGGTATAAAAACAGAAAGTCAGCTTTTAGCCTTGTTAGCACAGCAGGTAGCCCATCACTCTCATAATCTGAAGATCCAGAGTGTCTCATATTCTGATGGCCTTGAGGACGATCCTTACATGGGCTATAGGTATGTCTTAAAATGAAAGCGGTTGTTCCAATGCTACCACAATTAGTCAAAATTAAATGTAAAATTCTAAATAAATTCAAAGTCAAAAAACACGGTTAGAAAGGCACAACCAGAGATCAAAAAGCAATACTAGACTTGAAGGAGGATCCTGGTACAAAACTCAGAAAGTCTACTTTCAGCCTTGTTAGCGCAGTAGGTTGCACGTCAGTCTCATAATCTGAAGGTCGTGAGTTCAATCCTCACACAGGGCATAGGATCTTTTAAAAAGTAGAGTCCTTGATGCAACTGTACCACAATCAGGCTAAATTATGTTAAAAGTCAAGAAAAACTGGGTTATCTTTGGGGACGAAAATAACCCATACTACATTTGAAGGATGAGCATAGGAGGACCTCTTTTATCAGCCTTGTACATGCTCAGAAACTCCTATATCAGCCTTGTTCGTGCAGAAGGTAGCATGTCAGTTTCACAATCTACAGTACAGGTCAGTGAAAATATCGTTTTAAAAAATGGGTACAACTGCCCTATCTCTTCAGGGCAAATAATAATAAACCTCTTGATCACTTGAATATATTATACATATAGATCCAGAGTGTCTCATATTCTGATGACCTTTAGGACAATCCTTACATGGGCTACAGGTATGTCTTAAAATGAGAGCGGTTGTTCCAATGATACCACAATTAGTCAAAATGAAATGTAAAATTCTAAATAAATTCAAAGTCAAAAAACACGGTTACAAAGGCACAACCAGAGATCAAAAAGCAATACTAGACATGAAGGAGGATCCTGGTACAAAACTCAGAAACTCTACTTTCAGCCCTGTTAGTGCAGTAGGTAGCGCGTCAGTCTCATAATCTGAAGGTCGTGAGTTCAATCCTCACACAGGGCATAACATCTTTTAAAAAGTAGAGTCCTTGGTGCAACTGTACCACAGTCAGGCAAATTATGTTAAAAGTCAAGAAAAACTGGGTTACCTTTGGGGACGAAAAAAAAAAAACTACACTTGAAGGTTGAGCATAGTAGAAACTGCTTTATCAGCCTTGTACAAGCTCGGAAACTCCTATATAAGCCTTGTTAGTGCAGAAGGTAGCGTGTCAGTTTCATAATCTGAAGCTCGTGCATGCAGTCCTCACACAGGGCACAGGAACTTTTAAAAATTAGTGTCCTTGGTGCAACTGTACCATAGTCAGACAAATTACATTAAAAGTCAAGAAAAATTGGGCTAACTTTGGGGATCAAACAACCCATACTAGACTTGAAGGAGGATCATGGTATAAAAACAGAAAGTCTGTTTTTAGCCTTGTTAGCGCAGTAGGTAGCGCATCACTCTCATAACCTGATGATCCAGAGTGTCTCATATTCCGATGGCCTTGAGGATGATCCTTACATGGGCTACAGGTATGTCTTAAAATGAGAGCGGTTGTTCCAATGCCTTGTAAAGCGATAGTCTGGTAAATTTCCACCTTTTCCATCTTTTCACACCAATCCCGGTGCGTGAAATGATGGACTAGCCAATCACGATGGACGGGCAAAGATGGACTCGCAAATCAAAACATGTTCTCAAAGATGGACTCGCCAGTCACAACCGCTAAATGATGGACTCGCCAATCAGAACGGCTAAAAGATGAACGCGCTAATCAGAACGGCTAAAAGATGGACTCGCCAATCAATACCTCTTAAAGATGGAACCGAGTGACGCCTCGAGTGACATTTCATTCGCCGGGCAGAAGCAGCGCCAGGCAGCGGATTCCAACTGCTTTATAACAGATTTTTCCTTTTATTTAATCGACTGTCGGTAAGATTTGCAATCATACATATGGTATTTAGATGTATGCCTTGAGCGATCTTTATTATAATAAGTTTTATGTGTGTATTTTAATAACTTTTATATCGCATGTTTTGGTGTGTGCGGCTTTGATTGATCTTTAGTATAAGAAGTCTTGGAATGTTTATCATGCTTTAAGCGTTAAGTGTTTCCTTTGGTTACATCATTAGAAGTTGAACTTCATTATAACAAGTGTTTTTAATGTATATGGCTGCAAACTGTACACATTTACGTTTTATTATCCGTTTTAATTAATTTAATTAAATTTAATTATTATATATTATAATTGTATTATTATTCAACATGCTGAATTTAGATTTCACTTTGGCTATTGTCTCAAAGCTTCATAGACACTGGTCAGAACCTACAGTGGGCAAACCATGGGCAAAAATGACCAAACACAAAACTAAGATGGTACAAATGGAAATGGAAAGCAACCAGGGCTGTTTTCAAATCATAACGGTAGAATTTGTACAACTTTATAAGAGAAAACATGTCAGTGTTGTAGTCAGTGCAGTGTGATATGATCAGTGTTTATTCTCAACAGTTGCGTGGCCCTCTGAAGCTGGCAACAGACCTGCTCCTCACCAGAAGAAGTGGCACGACCTGTGGCCCAGCACTTTCATCACGCTGGCTCCCCAACCTAACCCCATGTTCAGTGTGTTTGTAATCCCTGGACCTTCAGCCACCACCACTCCCCAGCCCAGAAGCACTCCACACCATTCTGTGATGCTCACATCAACCCAGCAGTGTTCCTCCAGATTCTGCCATCCAACCACATGTGCAAAGTCCAACACATGCATACAGTATATTAGAAGAATGGAGGCCAAGACTTGCAAAAAACTGTGGTCACTACAGGACAGCAGAGACTGGACCTAGCCAATAGAAGGACATTATTTACTGTCAGAACACAGAGACTCTAACAAAAGAGCATTATTAATACAGTGGCTGGAGCAAATAAAAAAGAAATAGAATGCATTGCCTTATATAGTTGTATGTATATATTTTGTATGTAAATATAATGTTTAAATAGTTGTAGTATTTTGTTGTTGTTTTGTGTATAGTCTTATATACCCATGCCTTAATGTTTTATAATAGTTTATCACTTGTGTTTATTGTTATGGTGTGTGTGTGTGTGTGTGTTGTACTGTATTATTCTTAATCTGGTGTATTTGTTTATTTATTTAAAAAAATACAAATCTGTTGTTTATATTCCAGCGACTGGTCACTGATTTATATCACACTTTTGCTTCAGTAATCACTCTGTGAGCATGGATGGTAAAACATTTTATAATCTCTTTATTTTTTTTCATACCACCTTAAAGCATCTTAGCACAAATCTTTAAAGTAATAGAGTAATCATATGTAGCATTGTAGCGTATGACTATGCCCAAACTGATTTCTAAATTAACCCAAACAAAACATAGAAAGTTTCACCACTCAGGTGACCTAGAGTAAGCCCGAGAGGCCTCCTTTGACCAGATGCACCATTGGGATGCAAAAGACTCTTTGAAACCCACACAGGACTTACCCCTGCAATAAAAAAAAAACCTTTGATGACTGAACGTCTGGGAAACTTCACGATTAGTTCGTCAGCAGGGGTCCACCAAAACTCCGACCAAGGGCCTGTAAATCTCTGATCTAATCTCTGTTTATGACCACATGATTAGCCTCAAAGTCAGAAGGCCAGAGGAGAAATGTCCTCCCTAAGGTCACCCTGAGGTGACCAAGGACCGGTGGGACATTAGAAGAATGCCAGCCCCCTCTTCTGGACATACACACGCGCACGCGCGCGCGCACACACACACACACACACACACACACACACACACACAAGCTTACCTTACACACACAATGGAGAAATCTCTCTCTCTTCAATGTAATGTGTAATTATATGTAATTATTCGATGTCTAAATAGTGTGATGTTATCTTGTTTACATATATTGTGTGTTTAACTAACCTTAATGACTTTAGATAGTTTTAATCTAGCCTATCATTTTAAATGTCTGTAACCAGGTTTTATTTGTAATATTCTTTACAAGTCCATCAAATTTGGTATGTAGTTAATCGTCTGATTAACCGGATTGATTATGCATATTATATTGCAATGGGATACATTATTTCATGTTTTCTCTTAATTTCATTTATAACACGGTATAAACCAGCTCCCCCTGGAAATTTAAATTAGGGTCCGAGACCAGACAAAGAGAGTCATCCGGACATGCAAACCCAACTTCCTGATTGGCCCATAGCCCAAAGAGGCATGTGCGTTGGTGTTGTCTTTAAAACAACACCACGCTCTTCTTAAGCTCAGCTCTTAGAGTCTCTTCTTTGTCTCTTCACTCACGCTCTTCCGGTTTCTCTCTCCCCCGGGAAGAGGAAGCCAGGATCTGTCTCTCTCCGGACACAAGTGCAACTACTACCTCACGCCTTTACAAAGGACGCAACGAACTCGACACAACCTCGCGCAGACTTTCACACCTGAGCCTATGCAAGTATAGTTAATGATCTATATCTGCGTTTAAGATTAGACCCCTGTTTACAGGAGATTTAAGTTCGTGCTGGTTCTGAAAAAGGCTGATTAGTTGTGTTTTTGTCTGCTTCCCTTTTCTTTCATTACTCTCTCTCTATCCCCTTTTCTTTCCTTGTATATAGATATATGTTTCTTTCCTTGTACATATGCATGTTTGCTTAGAGTTAGTCATGTGTATCCATAGTCACATCTAGCTATTAAAATCTATTATCCCACACTTGATTTTCTCTGTTTTGGTCACGTGATGAGTCAATTAAACGCTTAGATCTCGATTACCCGCTCTAATCTTTAATAACAAACTTCATGGGTTAATTCTTCCTGGCCAGAAAGATAAACCCACTCTTTAGAGTTCATAAAGCTGATCTAGGCCACATACATAGTCATAATTAATTATAATCCGTTGTAGTTAATTATCTATATGTATATGTGCACCTACATGAATTCCCTTTCATGGCTGATGTATATTTATAACTGGTCACAACACGCGTTGATTAGATATATAGATATATTTTTGCCATTCGAGATAATTCCTTACATAAATTGGAGAATACATTTAAACGTGTTAAACATCTTTTAATTTGTTACATAAATTGTAACTGGTGGAGAATATTTTTTAAACGTTGCAGATTCATCCAAGTTACTACACATTCTGGTAGATAATGCGGGCACGCTTTAAAACTCGTCTCCTTTAAAAGGGTGCGTTGAATCCAAGCGTGCGCTTCTGTTTCGTTTCATGCTTAAAGTTGATCCATTACATTATTCTGGTGGAAAAGAATAATGCTAGTAATGCCTTTGAATTCGTTACAGCATTAATTAGGGTTTCTAATAACTCAAATCACAAACAATACAATGAAAAAGAATACAATAACATTAATACAGTAAAAGATATTATTTTGTAAAAATACAGTATTCATAACAGTACGTACATAGAGAAAAGCCATAGAATAAAAGAATACAATAACATTAATACAGTAAAATACAATATTTTGTAAAAAGATATATTCATAACAGCACATACATGAACCAAAGCCATATCATGCATTGAATTAAATCACCAATATTATTATCAAACTACACAGAAGTGAACTGTGGTGATTAATAATTTACTAATTTTAACAGTAGTAGTTATTTCAAAATGTAATTGTTGTCTGAGATGGAACTCAAACCGACGTCATCTTGTTGGCAGCGTCAACCGAATTTCACACAAAAAAAGCCTTTTTCTGAGAAAAAATACAAAACAGATGCAAGTAAATCACTTGTTTCTCTTTATTCCTCTTTTCCTTTCATTTTTCTTTCATTTACTCTCTTCTTTCTCCTTCCCCCTCCTTCCTAATCTTTTTGCCTTCTTCCCCCCCTCAAACAGACTATTGTTCCCCAGCTTAGCTTGTTGCTATTTTGAACCCCATCTGTAAGCATCTCAGGAGGTGTTCTTTAAGGCTTTTAAAAATGATGGTATTTGGACGTCAAAGTTTAAGATTATAAGTTTAAGAGTATGAGTAGGTGATGTTTAAGGCTTCTGTCCATTAAACCTTCCTAATCTCACTTCATAAGTGTCCTTGGCCTGCTCCTCCCTCTTCAGACGCTTGCCTCAGGAAGCATTTGTTTTTTGGTTAGAGGTTGCTTCGAAGTGGTCTAACAGACTGGATGATTCTATTTTGAACCCCAGATTTAAGAATGTGAGTTTAAGCACACGAGTAGGTTATATTTAAGGCTTCTGTCCATTAAAACTACCTAATCTCACTTCAGAAGGGTCCGTGGCCTGCTCCTCCCTCTTCAGAGGCTTGCCTCAGAGGGCATCTGTTGTTTGTCCGGTTAGAGAAGTTGGTTAGAAGTTGTCTATCAGACTGGTTGATTGTATTTTGACCCCCAGATTTGAGAATATAATTCTCAAATTATTAGTTGTTTGACTGTTGGTGAGAGGTCGGTTAGAAGTGGTCTTTCAGAGCAGATGATGGTATTTTGACCCCCATGTGTAAGAAAACGAGTAGGTCAGCTCAGATGTTTAGATCTGGGTTTGGAAAGGACTTTTAGACCTGACAGAGGAATTTTCACGCCATGTTTAAAAATGTGAGTGGGTGATCTTCAAGGCTTCTATCCATTAAAGCCATCTAAGCTCCCTTGGGTCCTTGATTTGAAGTGTTTTTTAAACAGGATGGTGGGATTTTGACCCTTGTGTTTAAGAAAATGAGTAGGTGATGTTCAAGGCTTCAATCCGTTAAAGATAAACAAACTTAAAGCAATCCGGTAAAGCGACCCTGGCCAACTTGTCGCTATTCCGAAGAGTACATCAGGACAAGCTACCCCTGTGCCTCGGCCGGTTAGCTCAGCTGGTTAGAGCGTGGTGCTAATAACGCCAAGGTCACGGGTTCGACCCCCGTACGGGCCATTTTCAAGGTTTGCGCTCTGTCGTGGTCCTGCTTTGTGAAATGTTCTGGTCAACTAATCCGATGCAACTAATTGTTGAACAAAGTCTTGCCCAAGACAATAAATGCTCATGTTTGAAACATAAGAATATACAGGTGCATCTCAATAAATTAGAATGTTTTGGAAAAGTTCATTTATTTCAGTAATTCAACTCAAATTGTGAAACTCGTGTATTAAATAAATTCAGTGCACACAGACTGAAGTAGTTTAAGTCTTTGGTTCTTTTAATTGTGATGATTTTGGCTCACATTTAACAAAAACCCACCAATTCACTATCTCAACAAATTAGAATATGGTGACATGCCAATCAGCTAATCAACTCAAAACACCTGCAAAGGTTCCCTGAGCCTTCAAAATGGTCTCTCAGTTTGGTTCACTAGGTAAGCCACAAACATTCATTGCCAAAGAAGCTGGCTGTTCACAGAGTGCTGTATCCAAGCATGTTAACAGAAAGTTGAGTGGAAGGAAAAAGTGTGGAAGAAAAAGATGCACAACCAACCGAGAGAACCGCAGCCTTATGAGGATTGTCAAGCAAAATCGATTCAAGAATTTGAGTGAACTTCACAAGGAATGGACTGAGGCTGGGGTCAAGCCATCAAGAGCCACCACAAACAGACGTGTCAAGGAATTTGGCTACAGTTGTCGTATTCCTCTTGTTAAGCCACTCCTGAACCACTGACAATGTCAGAGGCATCTTACCTGGGCTACCGAGAAGAAGAACTGGACTGTTGACCAGTGGTCCAATATCCTCTTTTCAGATGGGAGCAAGTTTTGTATTTCATTTGGAAACCAAGGTCCTAGAGTCTGGAGGAAGGGTGGAGAAGCTCATAGCCCAAGTTGCTTGAAGTCCAGTGTTAAGTTTCCACAGTCTGTGATGATTTGGGGTGCAATGTCATCTGCTGGTGTTGGTCCATTGTGTTTTTTGAAAACCAAAGTCACTGCACCCGTTTACCAAGAAATTTTGGAGCACTTCATGCTTCCTTCAGCTGACCAGCATTTTGAAGATGCTGATTTCATTTTCCAGCAGGATTTGGCACCTGCCCACACTGCCAAAAGCAACAAAAGTTGGTTAAATGACCGTGGTGTTGGTGTGCTTGACTGGCCAGCAAACTCACCAGACCTGAACCCCATAGAGAATCTATGGGGTATTGTCAAGAGGAAAATGAGAAACAAGAGACCAAAAAATGCAGATGAGCTGAAGGCCACTGTCAAAGAAACCTGGGCTTCCATACCACCTCAGTAGTGCCACAAACTGATCACCTCCATGCCACGCCGAACTGAGGCAGTAATTAAAGCAAAAGGAGCCCCTACCAAGTATTGAGTACATGTACAGTAAATGAACATACTTTTCAGAAGGCCAACAATTCACTAAAAATGTTTTTTTTTTATTGGTCTTATGAAGTATTCTAATTTGTTGAGATAGTGAATTGGTGGGTTTTTGTTAAATGTGAGCCAAAATCATCACAATTAAAAGAACCAAAGACTTAAACTACTTCAGTCTGTGTGCATTGAATTTATTTAATACACGAGTTTCACAATTTGAGTTGAATTACTGAAATAAACGAACTTTTCCACGACATTCTAATTAATTGAGATGCACCTGTAATTCCCTCTCTCAGAGGCATGGGAATAACTAAAAAGTGTTCAAATAGACTTTGCGTGTAGTGGAGCATGCAGGAGACAAGCCCGCTACCTCTCGCATGCCAAGCAAGCGTGGTAACATTTGAGCTAATACACCTCGGGCATACCTTCTTTTAGACCGGAATGTGGTATTTTGAACCCCATGTGTAAGAATGTCAGGAGGTGATCTTTAAGGCTTTTAAAGCTGGGTTCCCTGGCCTGCTTCTCATTCTTCGGAGGATTGCCCCAGGAAGCACTTGCAGTTTGATTATACAGTTAGGGCAGTTGGTTAGAGGCTGGAAAGGTTGGAAGTGGCCTTCCATAGCGGATGATGGTCTTTTGACCTCAAAGTTTAAGAATATGAGTAGGTGATCTTTAAGGCTTCTGTCCATTAAAAGGACCTTCACTTCTCACTTCATAAGCGTCCCTGGCCTGCGCCTCCCTCTTCAGAGGGTTGCCTTAGGAAGCATTTGTTGTTTGCCCAGTGAGAGCAGTTGCTTGGCGGTTGGTTTCGTGAGGTCGTTTAGACCAGATGGTGGTATTTTGACCCCCAAGATTACATCTCACTACATGGGGTCCATGGCCTGCTTCTCCCCTTCTGAGGCCTCAGGAAGCATTAGTTCTTTGATTGTAGGTGAGAGGTCGGTTAGAAGTTGTCTTTCAGAGCAGATGATGGTATTTTGACCCCCATGTGTAAGAAAACGAGTAGGTCAGCTCAGATGTTTAGATCTGGTTTAGGAAAGGACTTTTAGACCTGACGGAGGAATTTTCACCCCATGTTTAAAAATGTGAGTGGGTGATCTTCAAGGCTTCTATCCATTAAAGCCATCTAAGCTCCCTTGGGTCCTTGATTTGAAGTGTTTTTTAAACTGGATGGTGGGATTTTGACCATTGTGTTTAAGTATATGAGTAGGTGATATGCAAGGCTTCAATCCATTAAAGATAAACAAGCTTAGAGCAACCTGGTCAGGCTACTACTTTGGATGCAGTGGAGAATGCGGGCGTCGATCCCGCTACCTCTCGCATGCTAAGCGAGCGCTCTACCATTTGAGCTAATTCCCCTTGGGGGAGCCGCCGTTTAGACTGGAATGTGGCATTTTGAACCCCGTCTGTAAGCATCTCAGGAGGTGCTCTTTAAGGCTTTTAAAAATGATGGTATTTGGACGTCAAAGTTTAAGATTATAAGTTTAAGAGTATGAGTAGGTGATGTTTAAGGCTTCTGTCCATTAAACCTTCCTAATCTCACTTCATAAGGGTCCTTGGCCTGCTCCTCCCTCTTCAGACGCTTGCCTCAGGAAGCATTTGTTTTTTGGTTAGAGGTTGCTTCGAAGTGGTCTAACAGACTGGATGATTCTATTTTGAACCCCAGATTTAAGAATGTGAGTTTAAGCACACGAGTAGGTTATATTTAAGGCTTCTGTCCATTAAAACTACCTAATCTCACTTCAGAAGGGTCCGTGGCCTGCTCCTTCCTCTTCAGAGGCTTGCCTCAGAGGGCATCTGTTGTTTGTCCGGTTAGAGAAGTTGGTTAGAAGTTGTCTATCAGACTGGTTGATTGTATTTTGACCCCCAGATTTGAGAATATAATTCTCAAATTATTAGTTGTTTGACTGTTGGTGAGAGGTCGGTTAGAAGTGGTCTTTCAGAGCAGATGATGGTATTTTGACCCCCATGTGTAAGAAAACGAGTAGGTCAGCTCAGATGTTTAGATCTGGGTTTGGAAAGGACTTTTAGACCTGACGGAGGAATTTTCACCCCATGTTTAAAAATGTGAGTGGGTGATCTTCAAGGCTTCTATCCATTAAAGCCATGTAAGCTCCCTTGGGTCCTTGATTTGAAGTGTTTTTTAAACAGGATGGTGGGATTTTGACCCTTGTGTTTAAGAAAATGAGTAGGTGATGTTCAAGGCTTCAATCCGTTAAAGATAAACAAACTTAAAGCAATCCGGTAAAGCGACCCTGGCCAACTTGTCGCTATTCCGAAGAGTACATCAGGACGAGCTGCCCCTGTGCCTCGGCCGGTTAGCTCAGCTGGTTAGAGCGTGGTGCTAATAACGCCAAGGTCGCGGGTTCGACCCCCGTACGGGCCATTTTCAAGGTTTGCGCTCTGTCGTGGTCCTGCTTTGTGAAATGTTCTGGTCAACTAATCCGATGCAACTAATTGTTGAACAAAGTGTTGCCCAAGACAATAAATGCTCATGTTTGAAACATAAGAATATACAGGTGCATCTCAATAAATTAGAATGTTGTGGAAAAGTTCATTTATTTCAGTAATTCAACTCAAATTGTGAAACTCGTGTATTAAATAAATTCAGTGCACACAGACTGAAGTAGTTTAAGTCTTTGGTTCTTTTAATTGTGATGATTTTGGCTCACATTTAACAAAAACACACCAATTCACTATCTCAACAAATTAGAATATGGTGACATGCCAATCAGCTAATCAACTCAAAACACCTGCAAAGGTTTCCTGAGCCTTCAAAATGGTCTCTCAGTTTGGTTCACTAGGTAAGCCACAAACATTCATTGCCAAAGAAGCTGGCTGTTCACAGAGTGCTGTATCCAAGCATGTTAACAGAAAGTTGAGTGGAAGGAAAAAGTGTGGAAGAAAAAGATGCACAACCAACCGAGAGAACCGCAGCCTTATGAGGATTGTCAAGCAAAATCGATTCAAGAATTTGAGTGAACTTCACAAGGAATGGACTGAGGCTGGGGTCAAGGCATCAAGAGCCACCACAAACAGACGTGTCAAGGAATTTGGCTACAGTTGTCGTATTCCTCTTGTTAAGCCACTCCTGAACCACTGACAATGTCAGAGGCATCTTACCTGGGCTAACGAGAAGAAGAACTGGACTGTTGACCAGTGGTCCAATATCCTCTTTTCAGATGGGAGCAAGTTTTGTATTTCATTTGGAAACCAAGGTCCTAGAGTCTGGAGGAAGGGTGGAGAAGCTCATAGCCCAAGTTGCTTGAAGTCCAGTGTTAAGTTTCCACAGTCTGTGATGATTTGGGGTGCCATGTCATCTGCTGGTGTTGGTCCATTGTGTTTTTTGTAAACCAAAGTCACTGCACCCGTTTACCAAGAAATTTTGGAGCACTTCATGCTTCCTTCAGCTGGCCAGCATTTTGAAGATGCTGATTTCATTTTCCAGCAGGATTTGGCACCTGCCCACACTGCCAAAAGCACCAAAAGTTGGTTAAATGACCGTGGTGTTGGTGTGCTTGACTGGCCAGCAAACTCACCAGACCTGAACCCCATAGAGAATCTATGGGGTATTGTCAAGAGGAAAATGAGAAACAAGAGACCAAAAAATGCAGATGAGCTGAAGGCCACTGTCAAAGAAACCTGGGCTTCCATACCACCTCAGTAGTGCCACAAACTGATCACCTCCATGCCACGCCGAACTGAGGCAGTAATTAAAGCAAAAGGAGCCCCTACCAAGTATTGAGTACATGTACAGTAAATGAACATACTTTTCAGAAGGCCAACAATTCACTAAAAATGTTTTTTTTTTATTGGTCTTATGAAGTATTCTAATTTGTTGAGATAGTGAATTGGTGGGTTTTTGTTAAATGTGAGCCAAAATCATCACAATTAAAAGAACCAAAGACTTAAACTACTTCAGTCTGTGTGCATTGAATTTATTTAATACACGAGTTTCACAATTTGAGTTGAATTACTGAAATAAACGAACTTTTCCACGACATTCTAATTAATTGAGATGCACCTGTAATTCCCTCTCTCAGAGGCATGGGAATAACTAAAAAGTGTTCAAATAGACTTTGCGTGTAGTGGAGCATGCAGGAGACAAGCCCGCTACCTCTCGCATGCCAAGCAAGCGTGGTAACATTTGAGCTAATACACCTCGGGCATACCTTCTTTTAGACCGGAATGTGGTATTTTGAACCCCATGTGTAAGAATGTCAGGAGGTGATCTTTAAGGCTTTTAAAGCTGGGTTCCCTGGCCTGCTTCTCATTCTTCGGAGGATTGCCCCAGGAAGCACTTGCAGTTTGATTATACAGTTAGGGCAGTTGGTTAGAGGCTGGAAAGGTTGGAAGTGGCCTTCCATAGCGGATGATGGTCTTTTGACCTCAAAGTTTAAGAATATGAGTAGGTGATCTTTAAGGCTTCTGTCCATTAAAAGGACCTTCACTTCTCACTTCATAAGCGTCCCTGGCCTGCGCCTCCCTCTTCAGAGGGTTGCCTTAGGAAGCATTTGTTGTTTGCCCAGTGAGAGCAGTTGCTTGGCGGTTGGTTTCGTGAGGTCGTTTAGACCAGATGGTGGTATTTTGACCCCCAAGATTACATCTCACTACATGGGGTCCATGGCCTGCTTCTCCCCTTCTGAGGCCTCAGGAAGCATTAGTTCTTTGATTGTAGGTGAGAGGTCGGTTAGAAGTTGTCTTTCAGAGCAGATGATGGTATTTTGACCCCCATGTGTAAGAAAACGAGTAGGTCAGCTCAGATGTTTAGATCTGGTTTAGGAAAGGACTTTTAGACCTGACGGAGGAATTTTCACCCCATGTTTAAAAATGTGAGTGGGTGATCTTCAAGGCTTCTATCCATTAAAGCCATCTAAGCTCCCTTGGGTCCTTGATTTGAAGTGTTTTTTAAACTGGATGGTGGGATTTTGACCATTGTGTTTAAGTATATGAGTAGGTGATATGCAAGGCTTCAATCCGTTAAAGATAAACAAGCTTAGAGCAACCTGGTCAGGCTACTACTTTGGATGCAGTGGAGAATGCGGGCGTCGATCCCGCTACCTCTCGCATGCTAAGCGAGCGCTCTACCATTTGAGCTAATTCCCCTTGGGGGAGCCGCCGTTTAGACTGGAATGTGGCATTTTGAACCCCGTCTGTAAGCATCTCAGGAGGTGCTCTTTAAGGCTTTTAAAAATGATGGTATTTGGACGTCAAAGTTTAAGATTATAAGTTTAAGAGTATGAGTAGGTGATGTTTAAGGCTTCTGTCCATTAAACCTTCCTAATCTCACTTCATAAGGGTCCTTGGCCTGCTCCTCCCTCTTCAGACGCTTGCCTCAGGAAGCATTTGTTTTTTGGTTAGAGGTTGCTTCGAAGTGGTCTAACAGACTGGATGATTCTATTTTGAACCCCAGATTTAAGAATGTGAGTTTAAGCACACGAGTAGGTTATATTTAAGGCTTCTGTCCATTAAAACTACCTAATCTCACTTCAGAAGGGTCCGTGGCCTGCTCCTTCCTCTTCAGAGGCTTGCCTCAGAGGGCATCTGTTGTTTGTCCGGTTAGAGAAGTTGGTTAGAAGTTGTCTATCAGACTGGTTGATTGTATTTTGACCCCCAGATTTGAGAATATAATTCTCAAATTATTAGTTGTTTGACTGTTGGTGAGAGGTCGGTTAGAAGTGGTCTTTCTGAGCAGATGATGGTATTTTGACCCCCATGTGTAAGAAAACGAGTAGGTCAGCTCAGATGTTTAGATCTGGGTTTGGAAAGGACTTTTAGACCTGACGGAGGAATTTTCACCCCATGTTTAAAAATGTGAGTGGGTGATCTTCAAGGCTTCTATCCATTAAAGCCATGTAAGCTCCCTTGGGTCCTTGATTTGAAGTGTTTTTTAAACAGGATGGTGGGATTTTGACCCTTGTGTTTAAGAAAATGAGTAGGTGATGTTCAAGGCTTCAATCCGTTAAAGATAAACAAACTTAAAGCAATCCGGTAAAGCGACCCTGGCCAACTTGTCGCTATTCCGAAGAGTACATCAGGACGAGCTGCCCCTGTGCCTCGGCCGGTTAGCTCAGCTGGTTAGAGCGTGGTGCTAATAACGCCAAGGTCGCGGGTTCGACCCCCGTACGGGCCATTTTCAAGGTTTGCGCTCTGTCGTGGTCCTGCTTTGTGAAATGTTCTGGTCAACTAATCCGATGCAACTAATTGTTGAACAAAGTGTTGCCCAAGACAATAAATGCTCATGTTTGAAACATAAGAATATACAGGTGCATCTCAATAAATTAGAATGTTGTGGAAAAGTTCATTTATTTCAGTAATTCAACTCAAATTGTGAAACTCGTGTATTAAATAAATTCAGTGCACACAGACTGAAGTAGTTTAAGTCTTTGGTTCTTTTAATTGTGATGATTTTGGCTCACATTTAACAAAAACACACCAATTCACTATCTCAACAAATTAGAATATGGTGACATGCCAATCAGCTAATCAACTCAAAACACCTGCAAAGGTTTCCTGAGCCTTCAAAATGGTCTCTCAGTTTGGTTCACTAGGTAAGCCACAAACATTCATTGCCAAAGAAGCTGGCTGTTCACAGAGTGCTGTATCCAAGCATGTTAACAGAAAGTTGAGTGGAAGGAAAAAGTGTGGAAGAAAAAGATGCACAACCAACCGAGAGAACCGCAGCCTTATGAGGATTGTCAAGCAAAATCGATTCAAGAATTTGAGTGAACTTCACAAGGAATGGACTGAGGCTGGGGTCAAGGCATCAAGAGCCACCACAAACAGACGTGTCAAGGAATTTGGCTACAGTTGTCGTATTCCTCTTGTTAAGCCACTCCTGAACCACTGACAATGTCAGAGGCATCTTACCTGGGCTAACGAGAAGAAGAACTGGACTGTTGACCAGTGGTCCAATATCCTCTTTTCAGATGGGAGCAAGTTTTGTATTTCATTTGGAAACCAAGGTCCTAGAGTCTGGAGGAAGGGTGGAGAAGCTCATAGCCCAAGTTGCTTGAAGTCCAGTGTTAAGTTTCCACAGTCTGTGATGATTTGGGGTGCCATGTCATCTGCTGGTGTTGGTCCATTGTGTTTTTTGTAAACCAAAGTCACTGCACCCGTTTACCAAGAAATTTTGGAGCACTTCATGCTTCCTTCAGCTGGCCAGCATTTTGAAGATGCTGATTTCATTTTCCAGCAGGATTTGGCACCTGCCCACACTGCCAAAAGCACCAAAAGTTGGTTAAATGACCGTGGTGTTGGTGTGCTTGACTGGCCAGCAAACTCACCAGACCTGAACCCCATAGAGAATCTATGGGGTATTGTCAAGAGGAAAATGAGAAACAAGAGACCAAAAAATGCAGATGAGCTGAAGGCCACTGTCAAAGAAACCTGGGCTTCCATACCACCTCAGTAGTGCCACAAACTGATCACCTCCATGCCACGCCGAACTGAGGCAGTAATTAAAGCAAAAGGAGCCCCTACCAAGTATTGAGTACATGTACAGTAAATGAACATACTTTTCAGAAGGCCAACAATTCACTAAAAATGTTTTTTTTTTATTGGTCTTATGAAGTATTCTAATTTGTTGAGATAGTGAATTGGTGGGTTTTTGTTAAATGTGAGCCAAAATCATCACAATTAAAAGAACCAAAGACTTAAACTACTTCAGTCTGTGTGCATTGAATTTATTTAATACACGAGTTTCACAATTTGAGTTGAATTACTGAAATAAACGAACTTTTCCACGACATTCTAATTAATTGAGATGCACCTGTAATTCCCTCTCTCAGAGGCATGGGAATAACTAAAAAGTGTTCAAATAGACTTTGCGTGTAGTGGAGCATGCAGGAGACAAGCCCGCTACCTCTCGCATGCCAAGCAAGCGTGGTAACATTTGAGCTAATACACCTCGGGCATACCTTCTTTTAGACCGGAATGTGGTATTTTGAACCCCATGTGTAAGAATGTCAGGAGGTGATCTTTAAGGCTTTTAAAGCTGGGTTCCCTGGCCTGCTTCTCATTCTTCGGAGGATTGCCCCAGGAAGCACTTGCAGTTTGATTATACAGTTAGGGCAGTTGGTTAGAGGCTGGAAAGGTTGGAAGTGGCCTTCCATAGCGGATGATGGTCTTTTGACCTCAAAGTTTAAGAATATGAGTAGGTGATCTTTAAGGCTTCTGTCCATTAAAAGGACCTTCACTTCTCACTTCATAAGCGTCCCTGGCCTGCGCCTCCCTCTTCAGAGGGTTGCCTTAGGAAGCATTTGTTGTTTGCCCAGTGAGAGCAGTTGCTTGGCGGTTGGTTTCGTGAGGTCGTTTAGACCAGATGGTGGTATTTTGACCCCCAAGATTACATCTCACTACATGGGGTCCATGGCCTGCTTCTCCCCTTCTGAGGCCTCAGGAAGCATTAGTTCTTTGATTGTAGGTGAGAGGTCGGTTAGAAGTTGTCTTTCAGAGCAGATGATGGTATTTTGACCCCCATGTGTAAGAAAATGAGTAGGTCAGCTCAGATGTTTAGATCTGGTTTAGGAAAGGACTTTTAGACCTGACGGAGGAATTTTCACCCCATGTTTAAAAATGTGAGTGGGTGATCTTCAAGGCTTCTATCCATTAAAGCCATCTAAGCTCCCTTGGGTCCTTGATTTGAAGTGTTTTTTAAACTGGATGGTGGGATTTTGACCATTGTGTTTAAGTATATGAGTAGGTGATATGCAAGGCTTCAATCCGTTAAAGATAAACAAGCTTAGAGCAACCTGGTCAGGCTACTACTTTGGATGCAGTGGAGAATGCGGGCGTCGATCCCGCTACCTCTCGCATGCTAAGCGAGCGCTCTACCATTTGAGCTAATTCCCCTTGGGGGAGCCGCCGTTTAGACTGGAATGTGGCATTTTGAACCCCGTCTGTAAGCATCTCAGGAGGTGCTCTTTAAGGCTTTTAAAAATGATGGTATTTGGACGTCAAAGTTTAAGATTATAAGTTTAAGAGTATGAGTAGGTGATGTTTAAGGCTTCTGTCCATTAAACCTTCCTAATCTCACTTCATAAGGGTCCTTGGCCTGCTCCTCCCTCTTCAGACGCTTGCCTCAGGAAGCATTTGTTTTTTGGTTAGAGGTTGCTTCGAAGTGGTCTAACAGACTGGATGATTCTATTTTGAACCCCAGATTTAAGAATGTGAGTTTAAGCACACGAGTAGGTTATATTTAAGGCTTCTGTCCATTAAAACTACCTAATCTCACTTCAGAAGGGTCCGTGGCCTGCTCCTCCCTCTTCAGAGGCTTGCCTCAGAGGGCATCTGTTGTTTGTCCGGTTAGAGAAGTTGGTTAGAAGTTGTCTATCAGACTGGTTGATTGTATTTTGACCCCCAGATTTGAGAATATAATTCTCAAATTATTAGTTGTTTGACTGTTGGTGAGAGGTCGGTTAGAAGTGGTCTTTCAGAGCAGATGATGGTATTTTGACCCCCATGTGTAAGAAAACGAGTAGGTCAGCTCAGATGTTTCGATCTGGGTTTGGAAAGGACTTTTAGACCTGACGGAGGAATTTTCACCCCATGTTTAAAAATGTGAGTGGGTGATCTTCAAGGCTTCTATCCATTAAAGCCATCTAAGCTCCCTTGGGTCCTTGATTTGAAGTGTTTTTTAAACAGGATGGTGGGATTTTGACCCTTGTGTTTAAGAAAATGAGTAGGTGATGTTCAAGGCTTCAATCCGTTAAAGATAAACAAACTTAAAGCAATCCGGTAAAGCGACCCTGGCCAACTTGTCGCTATTCCGAAGAGTACATCAGGACGAGCTGCCCCTGTGCCTCGGCCGGTTAGCTCAGCTGGTTAGAGCGTGGTGCTAATAACGCCAAGGTCGCGGGTTCGACCCCCGTACGGGCCATTTTCAAGGTTTGCGCTCTGTCGTGGTCCTGCTTTGTGAAATGTTCTGGTCAACTAATCCGATGCAACTAATTGTTGAACAAAATCTTGCCCAAGACAATAAATGCTCATGTTTGAAACATAAGAATATACAGGTGCATCTCAATAAATTAGAATGTTTTGGAAAAGTTCATTTATTTCAGTAATTCAACTCAAATTGTGAAACTCGTGTATTAAATAAATTCAGTGCACACAGACTGAAGTAGTTTAAGTCTTTGGTTCTTTTAATTGTGATGATTTTGGCTCACATTTAACAAAAACCCACCAATTCACTATCTCAACAAATTAGAATATGGTGACATGCCAATCAGCTAATCAACTCAAAACACCTGCAAAGGTTCCCTGAGCCTTCAAAATGGTCTCTCAGTTTGGTTCACTAGGTAAGCCACAAACATTCATTGCCAAAGAAGCTGGCTGTTCACAGAGTGCTGTATCCAAGCATGTTAACAGAAAGTTGAGTGGAAGGAAAAAGTGTGGAAGAAAAAGATGCACAACCAACCGAGAGAACCGCAGCCTTATGAGGATTGTCAAGCAAAATCGATTCAAGAATTTGAGTGAACTTCACAAGGAATGGACTGAGGCTGGGGTCAAGGCATCAAGAGCCACCACAAACAGACGTGTCAAGGAATTTGGCTACAGTTGTCGTATTCCTCTTGTTAAGCCACTCCTGAACCACTGACAATGTCAGAGGCATCTTACCTGGGCTACCGAGAAGAAGAACTGGACTGTTGACCAGTGGTCCAATATCCTCTTTTCAGATGGGAGCAAGTTTTGTATTTCATTTGGAAACCAAGGTCCTAGAGTCTGGAGGAAGGGTGGAGAAGCTCATAGCCCAAGTTGCTTGAAGTCCAGTGTTAAGTTTCCACAGTCTGTGATGATTTGGGGTGCAATGTCATCTGCTGGTGTTGGTCCATTGTGTTTTTTGAAAACCAAAGTCACTGCACCCGTTTACCAAGAAATTTTGGAGCACTTCATGCTTCCTTCAGCTGACCAGCATTTTGAAGATGCTGATTTCATTTTCCAGCAGGATTTGGCACCTGCCCACACTGCCAAAAGCACCAAAAGTTGGTTAAATGACCGTGGTGTTGGTGTGCTTGACTGGCCAGCAAACTCACCAGACCTGAACCCCATAGAGAATCTATGGGGTATTGTCAAGAGGAAAATGAGAAACAAGAGACCAAAAAATGCAGATGAGCTGAAGGCCACTGTCAAAGAAACCTGGGCTTCCATACCACCTCAGTAGTGCCACAAACTGATCACCTCCATGCCACGCCGAACTGAGGCAGTAATTAAAGCAAAAGGAGCCCCTACCAAGTATTGAGTACATGTACAGTAAATGAACATACTTTTCAGAAGGCCAACAATTCACTAAAAATGTTTTTTTTTTATTGGTCTTATGAAGTATTCTAATTTGTTGAGATAGTGAATTGGTGGGTTTTTGTTAAATGTGAGCCAAAATCATCACAATTAAAAGAACCAAAGACTTAAACTACTTCAGTCTGTGTGCATTGAATTTATTTAATACACGAGTTTCACAATTTGAGTTGAATTACTGAAATAAACGAACTTTTCCACGACATTCTAATTAATTGAGATGCACCTGTAATTCCCTCTCTCAGAGGCATGGGAATAACTAAAAAGTGTTCAAATAGACTTTGCGTGTAGTGGAGCATGCAGGAGACAAGCCCGCTACCTCTCGCATGCCAAGCAAGCGTGGTAACATTTGAGCTAATACACCTCGGGCATACCTTCTTTTAGACCGGAATGTGGTATTTTGAACCCCATGTGTAAGAATGTCAGGAGGTGATCTTTAAGGCTTTTAAAGCTGGGTTCCCTGGCCTGCTTCTCATTCTTCGGAGGATTGCCCCAGGAAGCACTTGCAGTTTGATTATACAGTTAGGGCAGTTGGTTAGAGGCTGGAAAGGTTGGAAGTGGCCTTCCATAGCGGATGATGGTCTTTTGACCTCAAAGTTTAAGAATATGAGTAGGTGATCTTTAAGGCTTCTGTCCATTAAAAGGACCTTCACTTCTCACTTCATAAGCGTCCCTGGCCTGCGCCTCCCTCTTCAGAGGGTTGCCTTAGGAAGCATTTGTTGTTTGCCCAGTGAGAGCAGTTGCTTGGCGGTTGGTTTCGTGAGGTCGTTTAGACCAGATGGTGGTATTTTGACCCCCAAGATTACATCTCACTACATGGGGTCCATGGCCTGCTTCTCCCCTTCTGAGGCCTCAGGAAGCATTAGTTCTTTGATTGTAGGTGAGAGGTCGGTTAGAAGTTGTCTTTCAGAGCAGATGATGGTATTTTGACCCCCATGTGTAAGAAAACGAGTAGGTCAGCTCAGATGTTTAGATCTGGTTTAGGAAAGGACTTTTAGACCTGACGGAGGAATTTTCACCCCATGTTTAAAAATGTGAGTGGGTGATCTTCAAGGCTTCTATCCATTAAAGCCATCTAAGCTCCCTTGGGTCCTTGATTTGAAGTGTTTTTTAAACTGGATGGTGGGATTTTGACCATTGTGTTTAAGTATATGAGTAGGTGATATGCAAGGCTTCAATCCGTTAAAGATAAACAAGCTTAGAGCAACCTGGTCAGGCTACTACTTTGGATGCAGTGGAGAATGCGGGCGTCGATCCCGCTACCTCTCGCATGCTAAGCGAGCGCTCTACCATTTGAGCTAATTCCCCTTGGGGGAGCCGCCGTTTAGACTGGAATGTGGCATTTTGAACCCCGTCTGTAAGCATCTCAGGAGGTGCTCTTTAAGGCTTTTAAAAATGATGGTATTTGGACGTCAAAGTTTAAGATTATAAGTTTAAGAGTATGAGTAGGTGATGTTTAAGGCTTCTGTCCATTAAACCTTCCTAATCTCACTTCATAAGGGTCCTTGGCCTGCTCCTCCCTCTTCAGACGCTTGCCTCAGGAAGCATTTGTTTTTTGGTTAGAGGTTGCTTCGAAGTGGTCTAACAGACTGGATGATTCTATTTTGAACCCCAGATTTAAGAATGTGAGTTTAAGCACACGAGTAGGTTATATTTAAGGCTTCTGTCCATTAAAACTACCTAATCTCACTTCAGAAGGGTCCGTGGCCTGCTCCTTCCTCTTCAGAGGCTTGCCTCAGAGGGCATCTGTTGTTTGTCCGGTTAGAGAAGTTGGTTAGAAGTTGTCTATCAGACTGGTTGATTGTATTTTGACCCCCAGATTTGAGAATATAATTCTCAAATTATTAGTTGTTTGACTGTTGGTGAGAGGTCGGTTAGAAGTGGTCTTTCTGAGCAGATGATGGTATTTTGACCCCCATGTGTAAGAAAACGAGTAGGTCAGCTCAGATGTTTAGATCTGGGTTTGGAAAGGACTTTTAGACCTGACGGAGGAATTTTCACCCCATGTTTAAAAATGTGAGTGGGTGATCTTCAAGGCTTCTATCCATTAAAGCCATGTAAGCTCCCTTGGGTCCTTGATTTGAAGTGTTTTTTAAACAGGATGGTGGGATTTTGACCCTTGTGTTTAAGAAAATGAGTAGGTGATGTTCAAGGCTTCAATCCGTTAAAGATAAACAAACTTAAAGCAATCCGGTAAAGCGACCCTGGCCAACTTGTCGCTATTCCGAAGAGTACATCAGGACGAGCTGCCCCTGTGCCTCGGCCGGTTAGCTCAGCTGGTTAGAGCGTGGTGCTAATAACGCCAAGGTCGCGGGTTCGACCCCCGTACGGGCCATTTTCAAGGTTTGCGCTCTGTCGTGGTCCTGCTTTGTGAAATGTTCTGGTCAACTAATCCGATGCAACTAATTGTTGAACAAAGTGTTGCCCAAGACAATAAATGCTCATGTTTGAAACATAAGAATATACAGGTGCATCTCAATAAATTAGAATGTTGTGGAAAAGTTCATTTATTTCAGTAATTCAACTCAAATTGTGAAACTCGTGTATTAAATAAATTCAGTGCACACAGACTGAAGTAGTTTAAGTCTTTGGTTCTTTTAATTGTGATGATTTTGGCTCACATTTAACAAAAACCCACCAATTCACTATCTCAACAAATTAGAATATGGTGACATGCCAATCAGCTAATCAACTCAAAACACCTGCAAAGGTTTCCTGAGCCTTCAAAATGGTCTCTCAGTTTGGTTCACTAGGTAAGCCACAAACATTCATTGCCAAAGAAGCTGGCTGTTCACAGAGTGCTGTATCCAAGCATGTTAACAGAAAGTTGAGTGGAAGGAAAAAGTGTGGAAGAAAAAGATGCACAACCAACCGAGAGAACCGCAGCCTTATGAGGATTGTCAAGCAAAATCGATTCAAGAATTTGAGTGAACTTCACAAGGAATGGACTGAGGCTGGGGTCAAGGCATCAAGAGCCACCACAAACAGACGTGTCAAGGAATTTGGCTACAGTTGTCGTATTCCTCTTGTTAAGCCACTCCTGAACCACTGACAATGTCAGAGGCATCTTACCTGGGCTAACGAGAAGAAGAACTGGACTGTTGACCAGTGGTCCAATATCCTCTTTTCAGATGGGAGCAAGTTTTGTATTTCATTTGGAAACCAAGGTCCTAGAGTCTGGAGGAAGGGTGGAGAAGCTCATAGCCCAAGTTGCTTGAAGTCCAGTGTTAAGTTTCCACAGTCTGTGATGATTTGGGGTGCAATGTCATCTGCTGGTGTTGGTCCATTGTGTTTTTTGAAAACCAAAGTCACTGCACCCGTTTACCAAGAAATTTTGGAGCACTTCATGCTTCCTTCAGCTGACCAGCATTTTGAAGATGCTGATTTCATTTTCCAGCAGGATTTGGCACCTGCCCACACTGCCAAAAGCACCAAAAGTTGGTTAAATGACCATGGTGTTGGTGTGCTTGACTGGCCAGCAAACTCACCAGACCTGAACCCCATAGAGAATCTATGGGGTATTGTCAAGAGGAAAATGAGAAACAAGAGACCAAAAAATGCAGATGAGCTGAAGGCCACTGTCAAAGAAACCTGGGCTTCCATACCACCTCAGTAGTGCCACAAACTGATCACCTCCATGCCACGCCGAACTGAGGCAGTAATTAAAGCAAAAGGAGCCCCTACCAAGTATTGAGTACATGTACAGTAAATGAACATACTTTTCAGAAGGCCAACAATTCACTAAAAATGTTTTTTTTTTATTGGTCTTATGAAGTATTCTAATTTGTTGAGATAGTGAATTGGTGGGTTTTTGTTAAATGTGAGCCAAAATCATCACAATTAAAAGAACCAAAGACTTAAACTACTTCAGTCTGTGTGCATTGAATTTATTTAATACACGAGTTTCACAATTTGAGTTGAATTACTGAAATAAACGAACTTTTCCACGACATTCTAATTAATTGAGATGCACCTGTAATTCCCTCTCTCAGAGGCATGGGAATAACTAAAAAGTGTTCAAATAGACTTTGCGTGTAGTGGAGCATGCAGGAGACAAGCCCGCTACCTCTCGCATGCCAAGCAAGCGTGGTAACATTTGAGCTAATACACCTCGGGCATACCTTCTTTTAGACCGGAATGTGGTATTTTGAACCCCATGTGTAAGAATGTCAGGAGGTGATCTTTAAGGCTTTTAAAGCTGGGTTCCCTGGCCTGCTTCTCATTCTTCGGAGGATTGCCCCAGGAAGCACTTGCAGTTTGATTATACAGTTAGGGCAGTTGGTTAGAGGCTGGAAAGGTTGGAAGTGGCCTTCCATAGCGGATGATGGTCTTTTGACCTCAAAGTTTAAGAATATGAGTAGGTGATCTTTAAGGCTTCTGTCCATTAAAAGGACCTTCACTTCTCACTTCATAAGCGTCCCTGGCCTGCGCCTCCCTCTTCAGAGGGTTGCCTTAGGAAGCATTTGTTGTTTGCCCAGTGAGAGCAGTTGCTTGGCGGTTGGTTTCGTGAGGTCATTTAGACCAGATGGTGGTATTTTGACCCCCAAGATTACATCTCACTACATGGGGTCCATGGCCTGCTTCTCCCCTTCTGAGGCCTCAGGAAGCATTAGTTCTTTGATTGTAGGTGAGAGGTCGGTTAGAAGTTGTCTTTCAGAGCAGATGATGGTATTTTGACCCCCATGTGTAAGAAAACGAGTAGGTCAGCTCAGATGTTTAGATCTGGTTTAGGAAAGGACTTTTAGACCTGACGGAGGAATTTTCACCCCATGTTTAAAAATGTGAGTGGGTGATCTTCAAGGCTTCTATCCATTAAAGCCATCTAAGCTCCCTTGGGTCCTTGATTTGAAGTGTTTTTTAAACTGGATGGTGGGATTTTGACCATTGTGTTTAAGTATATGAGTAGGTGATATGCAAGGCTTCAATCCGTTAAAGATAAACAAGCTTAGAGCAACCTGGTCAGGCTACTACTTTGGATGCAGTGGAGAATGCGGGCGTCGATCCCGCTACCTCTCGCATGCTAAGCGAGCGCTCTACCATTTGAGCTAATTCCCCTTGGGGGAGCCGCCGTTTAGACTGGAATGTGGCATTTTGAACCCCGTCTGTAAGCATCTCAGGAGGTGCTCTTTAAGGCTTTTAAAAATGATGGTATTTGGACGTCAAAGTTTAAGATTATAAGTTTAAGAGTATGAGTAGGTGATGTTTAAGGCTTCTGTCCATTAAACCTTCCTAATCTCACTTCATAAGGGTCCTTGGCCTGCTCCTCCCTCTTCAGACGCTTGCCTCAGGAAGCATTTGTTTTTTGGTTAGAGGTTGCTTCGAAGTGGTCTAACAGACTGGATGATTCTATTTTGAACCCCAGATTTAAGAATGTGAGTTTAAGCACACGAGTAGGTTATATTTAAGGCTTCTGTCCATTAAAACTACCTAATCTCACTTCAGAAGGGTCCGTGGCCTGCTCCTTCCTCTTCAGAGGCTTGCCTCAGAGGGCATCTGTTGTTTGTCCGGTTAGAGAAGTTGGTTAGAAGTTGTCTATCAGACTGGTTGATTGTATTTTGACCCCCAGATTTGAGAATATAATTCTCAAATTATTAGTTGTTTGACTGTTGGTGAGAGGTCGGTTAGAAGTGGTCTTTCAGAGCAGATGATGGTATTTTGACCCCCATGTGTAAGAAAACGAGTAGGTCAGCTCAGATGTTTAGATCTGGGTTTGGAAAGGACTTTTAGACCTGACGGAGGAATTTTCACCCCATGTTTAAAAATGTGAGTGGGTGATCTTCAAGGCTTCTATCCATTAAAGCCATCTAAGCTCCCTTGGGTCCTTGATTTGAAGTGTTTTTTAAACAGGATGGTGGGATTTTGACCCTTGTGTTTAAGAAAATGAGTAGGTGATGTTCAAGGCTTCAATCCGTTAAAGATAAACAAACTTAAAGCAATCCGGTAAAGCGACCCTGGCCAACTTGTCGCTATTCCGAAGAGTACATCAGGACGAGCTGCCCCTATGCCTCGGCCGGTTAGCTCAGCTGGTTAGAGCGTGGTGCTAATAACGCCAAGGTCGCGGGTTCGACCCCCGTACGGGCCTTTTTCAAGGTTTGCGCTCTGTCGTGGTCCTGCTTTGTGAAATGTTCTGGTCAACTAATCCGATGCAACTAATTGTTGAACAAAGTGTTGCCCAAGACAATAAATGCTCATGTTTGAAACATAAGAATATACAGGTGCATCTCAATAAATTAGAATGTTGTGGAAAAGTTCATTTATTTCAGTAATTCAACTCAAATTGTGAAACTCGTGTATTAAATAAATTCAGTGCACACAGACTGAAGTAGTTTAAGTCTTTGGTTCTTTTAATTGTGATGATTTTGGCTCACATTTAACAAAAACCCACCAATTCACTATCTCAACAAATTAGAATATGGTGACATGCCAATCAGCTAATCAACTCAAAACACCTGCAAAGGTTTCCTGAGCCTTCAAAATGGTCTCTCAGTTTGGTTCACTAGGTAAGCCACAAACATTCATTGCCAAAGAAGCTGGCTGTTCACAGAGTGCTGTATCCAAGCATGTTAACAGAAAGTTGAGTGGAAGGAAAAAGTGTGGAAGAAAAAGATGCACAACCAACCGAGAGAACCGCAGCCTTATGAGGATTGTCAAGCAAAATCGATTCAAGAATTTGAGTGAACTTCACAAGGAATGGACTGAGGCTGGGGTCAAGGCATCAAGAGCCACCACAAACAGACGTGTCAAGGAATTTGGCTACAGTTGTCGTATTCCTCTTGTTAAGCCACTCCTGAACCACTGACAATGTCAGAGGCATCTTACCTGGGCTAACGAGAAGAAGAACTGGACTGTTGACCAGTGGTCCAATATCCTCTTTTCAGATGGGAGCAAGTTTTGTATTTCATTTGGAAACCAAGGTCCTAGAGTCTGGAGGAAGGGTGGAGAAGCTCATAGCCCAAGTTGCTTGAAGTCCAGTGTTAAGTTTCCACAGTCTGTGATGATTTGGGGTGCAATGTCATCTGCTGGTGTTGGTCCATTGTGTTTTTTGAAAACCAAAGTCACTGCACCCGTTTACCAAGAAATTTTGGAGCTCTTCATGCTTCCTTCAGCTGACCAGCATTTTGAAGATGCTGATTTCATTTTCCAGCAGGATTTGGCACCTGCCCACACTGCCAAAAGCACCAAAAGTTGGTTAAATGACCATGGTGTTGGTGTGCTTGACTGGCCAGCAAACTCACCAGACCTGAACCCCATAGAGAATCTATGGGGTATTGTCAAGAGGAAAATGAGAAACAAGAGACCAAAAAATGCAGATGAGCTGAAGGCCACTGTCAAAGAAACCTGGGCTTCCATACCACCTCAGTAGTGCCACAAACTGATCACCTCCATGCCACGCCGAACTGAGGCAGTAATTAAAGCAAAAGGAGCCCCTACCAAGTATTGAGTACATGTACAGTAAATGAACATACTTTTCAGAAGGCCAACAATTCACTAAAAATGTTTTTTTTTTATTGGTCTTATGAAGTATTCTAATTTGTTGAGATAGTGAATTGGTGGGTTTTTGTTAAATGTGAGCCAAAATCATCACAATTAAAAGAACCAAAGACTTAAACTACTTCAGTCTGTGTGCATTGAATTTATTTAATACACGAGTTTCACAATTTGAGTTGAATTACTGAAATAAACGAACTTTTCCACGACATTCTAATTAATTGAGATGCACCTGTAATTCCCTCTCTCAGAGGCATGGGAATAACTAAAAAGTGTTCAAATAGACTTTGCGTGTAGTGGAGCATGCAGGAGACAAGCCCGCTACCTCTCGCATGCCAAGCAAGCGTGGTAACATTTGAGCTAATACACCTCGGGCATACCTTCTTTTAGACCGGAATGTGGTATTTTGAACCCCATGTGTAAGAATGTCAGGAGGTGATCTTTAAGGCTTTTAAAGCTGGGTTCCCTGGCCTGCTTCTCATTCTTCGGAGGATTGCCCCAGGAAGCACTTGCAGTTTGATTATACAGTTAGGGCAGTTGGTTAGAGGCTGGAAAGGTTGGAAGTGGCCTTCCATAGCGGATGATGGTCTTTTGACCTCAAAGTTTAAGAATATGAGTAGGTGATCTTTAAGGCTTCTGTCCATTAAAAGGACCTTCACTTCTCACTTCATAAGCGTCCCTGGCCTGCGCCTCCCTCTTCAGAGGGTTGCCTTAGGAAGCATTTGTTGTTTGCCCAGTGAGAGCAGTTGCTTGGCGGTTGGTTTCGTGAGGTCGTTTAGACCAGATGGTGGTATTTTGACCCCCAAGATTACATCTCACTACATGGGGTCCATGGCCTGCTTCTCCCCTTCTGAGGCCTCAGGAAGCATTAGTTCTTTGATTGTAGGTGAGAGGTCGGTTAGAAGTTGTCTTTCAGAGCAGATGATGGTATTTTGACCCCCATGTGTAAGAAAACGAGTAGGTCAGCTCAGATGTTTAGATCTGGTTTAGGAAAGGACTTTTAGACCTGACGGAGGAATTTTCACCCCATGTTTAAAAATGTGAGTGGGTGATCTTCAAGGCTTCTATCCATTAAAGCCATCTAAGCTCCCTTGGGTCCTTGATTTGAAGTGTTTTTTAAACTGGATGGTGGGATTTTGACCATTGTGTTTAAGTATATGAGTAGGTGATATGCAAGGCTTCAATCCGTTAAAGATAAACAAGCTTAGAGCAACCTGGTCAGGCTACTACTTTGGATGCAGTGGAGAATGCGGGCGTCGATCCCGCTACCTCTCGCATGCTAAGCGAGCGCTCTACCATTTGAGCTAATTCCCCTTGGGGGAGCCGCCGTTTAGACTGGAATGTGGCATTTTGAACCCCGTCTGTAAGCATCTCAGGAGGTGCTCTTTAAGGCTTTTAAAAATGATGGTATTTGGACGTCAAAGTTTAAGATTATAAGTTTAAGAGTATGAGTAGGTGATGTTTAAGGCTTCTGTCCATTAAACCTTCCTAATCTCACTTCATAAGGGTCCTTGGCCTGCTCCTCCCTCTTCAGACGCTTGCCTCAGGAAGCATTTGTTTTTTGGTTAGAGGTTGCTTCGAAGTGGTCTAACAGACTGGATGATTCTATTTTGAACCCCAGATTTAAGAATGTGAGTTTAAGCACACGAGTAGGTTATATTTAAGGCTTCTGTCCATTAAAACTACCTAATCTCACTTCAGAAGGGTCCGTGGCCTGCTCCTTCCTCTTCAGAGGCTTGCCTCAGAGGGCATCTGTTGTTTGTCCGGTTAGAGAAGTTGGTTAGAAGTTGTCTATCAGACTGGTTGATTGTATTTTGACCCCCAGATTTGAGAATATAATTCTCAAATTATTAGTTGTTTGACTGTTGGTGAGAGGTCGGTTAGAAGTGGTCTTTCAGAGCAGATGATGGTATTTTGACCCCCATGTGTAAGAAAACGAGTAGGTCAGCTCAGATGTTTCGATCTGGGTTTGGAAAGGACTTTTAGACCTGACGGAGGAATTTTCACCCCATGTTTAAAAATGTGAGTGGGTGATCTTCAAGGCTTCTATCCATTAAAGCCATGTAAGCTCCCTTGGGTCCTTGATTTGAAGTGTTTTTTAAACAGGATGGTGGGATTTTGACCCTTGTGTTTAAGAAAATGAGTAGGTGATGTTCAAGGCTTCAATCCGTTAAAGATAAACAAACTTAAAGCAATCCGGTAAAGCGACCCTGGCCAACTTGTCGCTATTCCGAAGAGTACATCAGGACGAGCTGCCCCTGTGCCTCGGCCGGTTAGCTCAGCTGGTTAGAGCGTGGTGCTAATAACGCCAAGGTCGCGGGTTCGACCCCCGTACGGGCCATTTTCAAGGTTTGCGCTCTGTCGTGGTCCTGCTTTGTGAAATGTTCTGGTCAACTAATCCGATGCAACTAATTGTTGAACAAAGTGTTGCCCAAGACAATAAATGCTCATGTTTGAAACATAAGAATATACAGGTGCATCTCAATAAATTAGAATGTTGTGGAAAAGTTCATTTATTTCAGTAATTCAACTCAAATTGTGAAACTCGTGTATTAAATAAATTCAGTGCACACAGACTGAAGTAGTTTAAGTCTTTGGTTCTTTTAATTGTGATGATTTTGGCTCACATTTAACAAAAACCCACCAATTCACTATCTCAACAAATTAGAATATGGTGACATGCCAATCAGCTAATCAACTCAAAACACCTGCAAAGGTTTCCTGAGCCTTCAAAATGGTCTCTCAGTTTGGTTCACTAGGTAAGCCACAAACATTCATTGCCAAAGAAGCTGGCTGTTCACAGAGTGCTGTATCCAAGCATGTTAACAGAAAGTTGAGTGGAAGGAAAAAGTGTGGAAGAAAAAGATGCACAACCAACCGAGAGAACCGCAGCCTTATGAGGATTGTCAAGCAAAATCGATTCAAGAATTTGAGTGAACTTCACAAGGAATGGACTGAGGCTGGGGTCAAGGCATCAAGAGCCACCACAAACAGACGTGTCAAGGAATTTGGCTACAGTTGTCGTATTCCTCTTGTTAAGCCACTCCTGAACCACTGACAATGTCAGAGGCATCTTACCTGGGCTAACGAGAAGAAGAACTGGACTGTTGACCAGTGGTCCAATATGCTCTTTTCAGATGGGAGCAAGTTTTGTATTTCATTTGGAAACCAAGGTCCTAGAGTCTGGAGGAAGGGTGGAGAAGCTCATAGCCCAAGTTGCTTGAAGTCCAGTGTTAAGTTTCCACAGTCTGTGATGATTTGGGGTGCAATGTCATCTGCTGGTGTTGGTCCATTGTGTTTTTTGAAAACCAAAGTCACTGCACCCGTTTACCAAGAAATTTTGGAGCACTTCATGCTTCCTTCAGCTGACCAGCATTTTGAAGATGCTGATTTCATTTTCCAGCAGGATTTGGCACCTGCCCACACTGCCAAAAGCACCAAAAGTTGGTTAAATGACCATGGTGTTGGTGTGCTTGACTGGCCAGCAAACTCACCAGACCTGAACCCCATAGAGAATCTATGGGGTATTGTCAAGAGGAAAATGAGAAACAAGAGACCAAAAAATGCAGATGAGCTGAAGGCCACTGTCAAAGAAACCTGGGCTTCCATACCACCTCAGTAGTGCCACAAACTGATCACCTCCATGCCACGCCGAACTGAGGCAGTAATTAAAGCAAAAGGAGCCCCTACCAAGTATTGAGTACATGTACAGTAAATGAACATACTTTTCAGAAGGCCAACAATTCACTAAAAATGTTTTTTTTTTATTGGTCTTATGAAGTATTCTAATTTGTTGAGATAGTGAATTGGTGGGTTTTTGTTAAATGTGAGCCAAAATCATCACAATTAAAAGAACCAAAGACTTAAACTACTTCAGTCTGTGTGCATTGAATTTATTTAATACACGAGTTTCACAATTTGAGTTGAATTACTGAAATAAACGAACTTTTCCACAACATTCTAATTAATTGAGATGCACCTGTAATTCCCTCTCTCAGAGGCATGGGAATAACTAAAAAGTGTTCAAATAGACTTTGCGTGTAGTGGAGCATGCAGGAGACAAGCCCGCTACCTCTCGCATGCCAAGTAAGCGTGGTAACATTTGAGCTAATACACCTCGGGCATACCTTCTTTTAGACCGGAATGTGGTATTTTGAACCCCATGTGTAAGAATGTCAGGAGGTGATCTTTAAGGCTTTTAAAGCTGGGTTCCCTGGCCTGCTTCTCATTCTTCGGAGGTGTAATGCCTCAGCACAAGCAGCATCATATAATTCACACAATTATAACCAGAAGAAATAAAACAATGGGCCTTCTCAGCCAGAGAACCCACAAAAAACTCTGGACCAAAATGTCTCCACTCAGGGTGCCATAAAACAAGGAATCCACCCCAGACACCCAGGAGCCACTTAAATCCAGCATGTGCATCTGCCTTATCTCAACCAACACGGCAAGCGTTAAAGGCCTCCTTGACCCAGGGCTGAACCCTCTCGACCACAGAAACTGCTCTCAAATGCAGTGATTTAGGCCTTTTTGGGCCAGACCAGTAAGGCCAATAAATTGTGGAAGAAAGGAGAGACCTTTTCGCTCAGTCACAAAGATTACACATTCCACAATTCCACACAAGGACTCACACATTCCACAATCGGTGCCTACCAGGAGCAACGACTGTGGGAATTAATACATCTTTGAACAACTGAAATCACCTATGTCCTACCATGTGTTGTTCTATTTTCTTCATGTGTATTACCTTTAAGTTGCCACTAGTTATTTCAATTAATCATGTATTAGTGCAGTAGCCCTAGGAGGATCATTGTGTTTTAAATATTAGTAATGTACTTTAAGTATAGTCAAACATGTCTTGTTTGGTATGTATGTGTTCATTGAGTGATTTACTAAATCATAAGAGTAAGGAAATTTGTGTAGATTGTTCTGATATGTACATGCAAGTTTCAGGACAAAGTTTAATAATCCACTCATCATTGAAGAGTGTGGAACCACTCATCCACATGGACAAGGGGCTGATTAGCATAATAGGTGGAGAATCTGGCTAACACCCCGCCCAAAGACAATATTGATTGGAGGAAGCACTCTGGGCTGGACTAGCCCAGGAAGTGTTAAAATCCTAAGAACACAAGTTTGAGGTCGTCACTTGCTTCGCTCTCTCTCGTGTCTCTTGCTTCTTGGCACGTTTCGAAGGACGGGGTCGGTGGAGGGTCTCCAGAGCCAATCAACGTCGGAGAGATCAGATCACGTTTACCTCGGCCTGGGGACCCAGCGAGAGCCGCCGCCTGCTTTTCAAGCCTCCCGCCTTCATTCCACTCAGCATTCCGATTGGTCTTCCGAGACGCCTCTCACCGACCAGACCGCCGACGACACCACGACGTAACCAGGAAATCCCTTCAACACAGCTAAGGCAAGCGCAATACCCCAGAATCTAGCTAATCTGGTGTCTATAATAAGTTGAGCCCTTCTAAAGGAAGTGAAGATAACTAAATAAGTTGATGGTTCGTTCAGATCATGGTCTGTGAAATAGCATGCAACGCTAGAGACTCGGAACTTCATTCACTCTTCATCATCACCCGTTTGTGTGTGTGTGTGTGTGTGTGTGTGTGTGTGTGTGTGTGTGTGTGCGCGTGTGTGTGTTTTATATATTAGATTAGTTTCTGTGTCATAGAATAGTTCAATAAAGTCTCGTCTGTTCTTAAATACGTGTTCTTTTTGCTTACAAGTGTCTATTGCCTTGAATTGCGATTCTGCTACATGTTCTTAGAATAATGTGTCACTATGTTTAGGATATTATTGCCGGTGGCCACGGAGGTAATATCTAATGCATAATTGATGAATACACTAGTTTCAACTTATCGCTGGACGAATAGTTGATCAGTAATACTAAATTAGTCAAATTTCCCTTTTCGAGCTGATCTGTTAATCTCTCTGATCTTTGGAGGAGAATAAAGATAGCTCAATTTAACAACTAATTTTTACTTACGTAAAATGGTGGAGAATATATCAAATTAACCCAAACAGCTAATTTCCACTACATATTTTGGTAGATAATGCGGGCACGCTTTAAAACTCGTCTCCTTTAAAACGGTGCTTTGAATCCAAGCGTGCGCTTTTCTTTCATTTTTAAAGCTGATTCGCTACAGAGGATTGCCCCAGGAAGCACTTGCAGTTTGATTATACAGTTAGGGCAGTTGGTTAGAGGTTGGAAAGGTTGGAAGTGCCCTTCCATAGCGGATGATGGTCTTTTGACCTCAAAGTTTAAGAATATGAGTAGGTGATCTTTAAGGCTTCTGTCCATTAAAACCGCCTAATCTCACTTCATAAGGGGCCTTGGCCTGCTCCTCCCTCTTCAGAGGCTTACCTCAGGAAGCATTTGTATTTTGTCCAGTTAGAGCAGTTGGTTAGAGGTTGGTTAGCAGTTGTCTAACAGACTGGATGATTGTATTTTGACCCCCAGATTTAAGAATAAGCATCTGTTTTTTGTCCAGTTGGATCAGTTGGTTAGAAGTTGTCTATCAGACTGGATGATTGTATTTTGAGCCCCAGATTTGAGAATATAATTTTAAGAATTTGAGTAGGTGATCTTTAAGGCTTCTGTCCATTAAAAGGACCTTCACTTCTCACTTCATAAGCGTCCCTGGCCTGCACCTCCCTCTTCAGAGGGTTGCCTTAGGAAGCATTTGTTGTTTGTCCAGTGAGAACAGTTGCTTGTTGGTTTCGTAAGGTCGTTTAGACCAGATGGAGGGATTTTGACCCTTGATCTTTTCTGGTCAATGGATGCAACTTCTTGTTGAACATAGTGTTGCCCAAGATATTAAATACTCAGGTTTAAATACAACAATCCAAGAACATTCTTCCCTCTGTCATTGGCATGGGGATAATAAAATAGTATGCAATTAGACTTTTGGCACAGTAGAGAACACTGGTGTCAATCCAACTACTTCTCCCATGCTAAGCTAACATTCTACCATTTGAGCTAGTTTTCTGTCTTCACTTAGACTGGAATGTGGTATTTTGAACCCCATCTGTAAGAATATAGGGAGGTGATCTTTAAGGATTTTAATGCTGGGGTCCCTGGCCTCCTTCTCCTTCTTTGGAGGATTGCCCCAGGAAGCACTTGTTGCCTTAGGAAGCAGTTATTTTTTGTCCAATTAGAGTATTTGCTTTAACGTTAGTTACCTAAGGCCTTTTAGACCTTATGGTGGTATTTTGACCCCCAAGTTTACATCTCAATACATGGCGTCCATGGCTTGCTTCTCCCTCTCTGAGGCTTGCCTCAGGAGGCATTAGTTGTTTGATTGTTCGGTTAGACCAATTGGTGAGGGGTTGGTTAGAAGTGTTTTTTCAGAGCCGATGATGGTATTTTGACCCCCATGTCTAAGGTCAGCTCAGATGGTTAGATCTGGGTAGAACAGGACTTTTAGACCTGATGGTGGAATTTTCACCCACCAGTTTCAGATTCAGGGAATCTGTAGAAAGATCTCCTGCACAATTGCTGTGTGTAGTTTCATTGCCAGGTACATCCTGGAGCATTTTGTAGTGCAACTGAAGCAAACAATCAACTATGGGTGGCAAGGCACTGTCAAAAGATCTCCGGGATAAAGTTGTGGACAGGCACAAGTCAGGAGATGGATACAAAAAAGTTTCAAAGGCTTTATCAATGCCTAGAACCACAGTGAAGTCTATTGTTATGAAGTGAATGGTATTTGGTACAACACAGACCCTCCCTGGATCAGGACGTCGCTCCAAACTGGATGAAAGAGCCAGGAAGAAACTGGTCAGAGAGGCTACCAAGAGGCCTGTCGCAACTTAGAAGCAGTTGCAGGAATTTATGGGAATTTCTGAGGCTACATGGAAATAGGTGTTATGATCAGATGAATTATTTGGCCTCAACACCAACGATATGTCTGGTGGTAATCCAATACAGCTCACCAATAACACAATTCCTACAGTAAAGCATGGAGGTGGTAATATCCTGTTATGAGGGTGTTTCTCTGCAGCAGAGAGTGAAGCACTTGTCAGGATAGAAGTAAAATGGATTGGGCAAAATACTTGATTCTTGAGGAAAATCTGCTGTCCTCTTCCAGAAAGTTGTCAATGGGAAGAAGGTCTACCTTCCAACATGACAATGACCCAAAGCACAAAGCAAAACTGGCCCCAGAGTGATTGAAGGAGAAAAAGGTGAATGTCCTTGCATGGCCTAGTCAGAGCCCAGACTTAAACCCCATTGAAAATCTGTGGAATGACTTGAAGTCTGCAGTCCACAAATTGTCACCATCAAATTTAATTGAACTTGAGCAGTTCTGCAAAGAAGAGTGGGCAAATATTGCAAAGTCTAGATGTGCAAAGTTAGTAGAGTCATATCCCAACAGACTAAAAGCTGTAATTAAAGCAAAAGGTGGTTCAACAAAATGGGGGTGATCCTTTTTCCAACTCAGTGATTCTGTTTTTTAATTTTTTATATTTTTTTCTGACATGTTGGTGTTATATCTTTCACTTTGATGTTATAAGTTGCTCTGAGTAAATACAGTTGGATAAAACAAAAACTGTGACTTTCTTCATTTCAGGCCGTAAAGCAACAAAATGTGATTACTTTAAAGGGGTGTGATTCTTTTCTATACCTACTGTATGTGTTAAACTTCCCCTAGCTCTATGTTATAGATTTGAAGTCTAAATCAGCCCACACAGGGTTCAGATTGTCTAAAATAGAGGCATGTCTAGGTTATGAATGATTCTGACCTTGACATTAAAATGCGTTTTGTTTGTCTGACAGTTTGATGTAACCACAATATGTTACAATGAAATTTGTGCTTTGGCTGTAAATACATTCAGACTAAACTGGATTGTAAAAGTTTGATAGTTTTTGTTGTCCATGACTTTTGGCTGACATTCAGTTTGCTTTAATGCATGTTAGAAATGGAAATGAAGTTTGACTTGGCAATTCCATGTTCAAAACATCCTAGTTATGTTACTCTTGCATGTTGTCACATATTTCCCCTCGCGCTGAGTGCCGGAGCGAGCAGTGTGCTCAAAAGCCCGAAGCGGGACAGTGTGTGCTTCCAGCTTTTCGTTTACAAGTGTGCTTTGTTTTGGTTTCTGTCCTGTCTCCTCCTCTGTAATGTTATTGGTCATTTTCTAAATGTCTCAGCTGTTCTCGTTACCCCCTTTGATTATGTTAATTATTTAAACCTCTCGTGTGTCTTAGTTCAGTGCGAAGTATTGCAAGTGTTTTTGTGTTTTCCGCCAGACCCGTACTAAGCATTTGATCCTTGTTTCCTGGTTTTGATCCTGTTCTTGACCTCGATTCTTGTTTAAGCCCTTTTCATGTTGTTTGCCGATCGCCTGATCCCTCGCCTGTTTTTGACCATGTTTATGGTTTTCAATTTGGATTTGTCTACCCGGCTCTTCAATAAAGCTCTTAACGGCACTTGCATCCGTCTCCAATATACATTACATGTCACATGTAATGTTACAAGGTATTACTGAATTTACTAAAGTTATAAGGCATTTTACTGAATTAATTGTTCAACAATTTGTACAGTGTGATTATTTGCACTAATATCAATATGAAAGTAATGTAATCTGATTATTTTTGGATTACTTCAAGGTCACATGTAAATAAAGTCAGGAGAAAAGCAATATGATCTAAAATACTTTTATTTAGAGCTTAGTTTAGAGCTTAAACATATTCAATGTTTGGATTTGTTTTAATAAAATAAATAAATTTGTTGCTCATGTGAGTCACAACTGGCGAGAACCAGAACTATAACCATACAGCTGTCTATATTGTGTTATGTCAAAAGCAGGGCTTCAGACAAAAAAAATCTATTAAGGAACCATTGGCTCCTATAAGAAAAAAAAAATCCGACAAATCTTCTTTTCCTTTCGGCTGTTCCCTTCAGGGGTCGCCACAGCGAATCATCTGCCTCCATCTAGCCCTATCCCCTGCATCCTCTTCTCTCAGACCAACTACCTTCATGTCCTCCTTCACTACATCCATAAACCTACTCTTTGGTCTTCCTCTTGGCCTCCTGCCTGGCAGCTCTAACCTCAGCATCCTTATACCGATATATTCACTCTCCCTCCTCTGGACATGTCCAAACCATCTCAACCTGGCCTCTCTAACTTTGTCTCCAAAACATCCCACATGTGCTGTCCCCCTGATGTACTCATTCCTGATCCTATCCATCCTCATCACTCCCAAAGAGAACCTCAACATCTTTAGCTCTGCTACCTCTAACTCTTCCTCCTGTCTTTTCCTCAGTGCAACTGTCTCCAAACCATACAACATCGCTGGTCTCACTACTGTCCTGTACACCTTTCCTTTCATTCTTGCTGGTACTCTTTTATCACACAACAGACCTGACACTTTTCTCCACCCATTCCAACCTGCCTGCACACGCTTCTTCACCTCTTTTCCACACTCCCCGTTGCTCTGAACTGTTGACCCTAAGTACTTAAAATCCTGCACCTTCTTTATCTCTTCTCCCTGTAACCTCACTGTTCCACTTGGATCCCTCTCATTCACACACATGTATTCTGTCTTGCTGCGACTAACCTTCATTCCTCTTCTCTCCAGAGCAAACCTCCACCTCTCTAGAGTTTCCTCCACCTGCTCCCTGCTCTCACTACAGATCACAATGTCATCCGCAAACATCATAGTCCATGGAGATTCCTGTCTGACCTCATCTGTCAGCCTGTCCATCTCCACCGCAAACAAGAAGGGGCTCAGAGCCGATCCTTGATGCAGTCCCACCTTCAACGTGAACTCCTCTGTCACACCTACCGCACACCTTACCACTGTCCTACTGCTCTCATACATATCCTGCACCACTCTAACATACTTCTCTGCCACTCCAGACCTCCTCATACAATACCACAGCTCCTCTCTTGGCACCCTGTCATACGCTTTCTCTAAATCTACAAAGACACAATGCAGCTCTTTCTGACCCTCTCTGTACTTCTCCATCAACATTCTCAAAGCAAATATTGCATCTGTAGTGGTCTTTCTTGGCATGAAACCATACTGCTGCTCACAAATGCTCACTTCTCCCCTTAGCCTTGCTTCCACTACTCTTTCCCACAACTTCATTGTATGGCTCATCAGCTTAATACCTCTGTAGTTTCCACAACTCTGCACATCTCCCTTGTTCTTAAAAATCGGCACCAAAACACTTCTCCTCCATTCCTCAGGCATCCTCTCACTCTCTAAGACCTCGTTGAACAACCTAGTTAAAAACTCTACTGCCATCTCTCCTAGACACTTCCATACCTTCACTGGTATGTCATCAGGACCAACCACCTTTCTTCTCTTCATCCTCTTCAAAGCTCTCCTAACTTCACCCTTGCTAATCCTTTCTACTTCCTGCTCAACAATATTTGCCTCTACTTCTCTTCTCTCTCTGTCATTTTCCTCATTCATCAGTTCCCCAAAGTACTCCTTCCATCTTTCCCTCACCCTTCTGTCACCTGTCAACACATTTCCATCTCTATCTTTAATCACTCTAACCTGCTGCACATCCTTACCATCTCTATCCCTCTGCCTCGCCAACCGATACAAATCCCTCTCACCTTCCTTACTATCTAACCTTGCATACATGTCCTCATAAGCTTTCTGTTTGGCATTTGCCACCTTTATCTTAACCTCATGCTGCATCTCCCTATATTCCTGTCTACTTTCCTCCGTCCTCTCACTGTCCCACTTCTTCCTAGCTAACCTCTTCTTCTGGATACTCTCCTGAACTTCCTCATTCCACCACCAAGTCTCCTTGTCTTCTTTCCTCCTTCCAGATGACACACCTAGCACCTTCCTACCTGTCTCCCTGATCACTTTGGCTGTAGTAGTCCAGTCATCTGGAAGCAGCACCTGACCACCTAAAGCCTGTCTCAACTCCTCCCTGAAAACCGCACAGCACTCTTCCTTTTCCAACTTCCACCACTTTGTCTTCTGCTCTGCCTTTGCTCTCTTCATCTTCCTCACCACCAGGGTCATCTTACACACCACCATCCTATGCTGTCTAGCTACACTCTCTCCTACCACTACTTTGCAATCACTAATCTCCATCATATTACAGTGTCTACATAAGATACAGTCCACCTGTGTGCTCCTGCCACCACTCTTATATTTCACCCTGTGTTCCTGCCTCTTCTGAAAATATGTGTTCACCACAGCCATCTCCATACTTTTAGCAAAGCCTACCAACCTCTGTCCTTCTAGGTTCCTTACCTGAAGACCAAACCTGCTCATCACTTCCTCATCCCCACTATTCCCTTCACCAACATGTCCATTAAAGTCTGCCCCTATCACCACTCTCTCACCTCTGGGAACACTCTGCATCACTTCCTCAAGCTCGCTCCAGAATCTGTCTTTCTCCTCTTGCTCACAACCTACTTGTGGAGCGTAAGCACTAACAACATTCAACATCACACCTTCAATTTCTAGCTTCAGACTCATCAACCTATCTGACACTCTCTTTACCTCCAGAACATTCTTCACAAACTCCTCCTTCAGGATCACTCCTACTCCATTTCTCTTCCTGTCCACCCCATGATAGAACAGTTTAAACCCTGCTCCAATGCTTCTAGCCTTGCTCCCTTTCCACCTGGTCTCCTGGACACACAGAATGAACGACTTTCCTCCTCTGCATCATATCTACCAGCTCTCTGCCTTTACCTGTCATTATACCAACATTCAAAATCCCTACTTTCATCCCCAAACTCCTGCCTTTCCTCTTCTCTCTCTGCCTACAGACACGCCTTCCTCCTCTAACACACCTTCCTCCTCTCCTTCTTCAACCAACAGTACCCCAATTTCCACCAGTGCCCTGTAGGTCAACGGCACCGATGGCGGTCGTTGTTAACCCGGGCCCCGACCGATCCGGTATGGAAGTCATGTTAATGATTTGCATATTGAATTTGGCAAAAGTTTTACGTCGGATGCCCTTCCTGACACAACCCTCTCTATTTATCCGGGCTTGGGACCGGGGCACAAAAAGTACACTGGCTTGTGACCTCCTGTGGCTAGATTCGACAAATGATTTTTTTAAGTGCCACATATGAATGAACTTACGTTTAAAATTTACACTTACTTTCAGTAATGAAAAAATGGTTTACTGACCACAAAATCAAGGTCCTGGACATTCCAGTCCTCTGACTTGAAACCCATAGAAAACCTGTGGGGTGAACTGAAGAAGAGAGTCCGCCAGCATGGACCTAGAAATTTGAAGGATCTGGAGAGATTCTGTATGGAGGAATGGTCTCAGATCCCTTGCCATGTATTCTCCAACCTCATCAGGCATTATAGGAGAAGACTCAGAGCTGTTATCTTGGCAAAGGTAGCACATAGTAGTCACTAAAAGGGTGCTGTCGGAAAAATGATCTCAGAGCCTCCCTCCGAGCTCCGACATCCAGGGTGGAGTTGAAGTCCTTTTCGGCTGTTTTAGTCTTTTCCAACTCTTGTTTCACTTAAACTATTACAAATAAATCAAGACTCTTTAGACTTGGATGAGAAAGAGCAAACGTTGTTTAAGGCAATCCAAAAACACAAAAATCCATTGAGCTCAAGGAGAACAACACTCACAATACAAAACACATTTCATGTTATTGCAAGCAAGTGCATCAGCATCCACTGCATTCTCAGTGTCCTCTGTGTTCTCAAAAACTCCCCAGAAAATTCCCTCTATTTATTCTTGGGCGCCTCCTCTTTTTATTTGCATATGCCCTGGTGAATTCCCCTTATTTTCCACTATGGCCCTTCTGGCCCCTCCTATTCTAATTTGCATCCTTCGCCGAATTCCCCTTATTTTCCGATCTTCTGGGAAACTCCTCTTTATGCGTCATTTTTGACTTATCCTGTTCTCTGAATTTCCCCTTATTTCCCGGTTTTACTCATTTCCCTATGTCCTTTTTTGGGTGTTCCTGTCTTTTGAATTTCCCCTTATTTTCGGCCTTTGGCGTCATTTGTTATTAAAAAAAAACTGTCTGTATTTAATCTAAACTTCCTAGTTTTTGCCACATTTCACAGTGGATTACATTGCTATCAGACGCCTCGCCATTATTTTCTTTTCAAGATGCCTAAAACGTGTAAGTTTTATTTTACTCTTCTCATTTTGTTATTTTTACTCTAAGCACTTATTATTGTTATGTTTCTTACTGCTATAATACGTTTAATGCTGTTTTTGTAAGATTTAAGTAATGCCTTGGATATATTCTGTAAGCTGTGTCTCTAGATTTCAACGAGCTGTTTATGCAACACATTCTCTATGCATGACTATTACTGTCTCTGTTATTGTCCGGCTGTCTAGTTTGTTAAATTCTTGGCAAGCGTGGGTGTTCTGGCAAGCGTGGGTGTTCTTTTTCCCAAACTCCTCTAACTTATGCATACTTCCTGTGAGTTCTCTTCTAGCCCGGCCACGTGGTTCTTTCCCAGCTTCCTCTGGGACATCGGAACTCGCTCTCTATCATCGCTATCAGCTGACTCACTTGGCCACAGGTGTCTCTGAATACCTGGAGCAGCTCTACAGCACATCTGTCCCTACTCATCCTTTGCTTCCGTTTCAAATTTCTCAAAGGGTTAACATGGAGTCCGTGTCTACACAGACACCTATGTCATTAGCCAATTCTCGTTCCACACAAACCCCAATGTTCCTGGTGATGACCTCATCTCAGTCTACTCAGACTGACTGCTGTCCTCTCGTTGGCAGTTGTCCATGGGACTCTGAAGCTCCCCTTTCTCCCAATGTTTTTCAGGATACGGATGAGTCAACTTTGTCTAATCCTGCCTCACTAATGGACTATGCGCTGACGAGTCCAGTTGTCCCTCCTGTCATTATTCCTCTGTCTCCGCCTTCTACTTCAGCTATTCGCAGTGCGAGATGGGCTCTCCTTTTTCCGGAATAATCTGTACTGCCCTTTTTCTTGAATAAAACATGTTTGTTTTCCCCACACTTGCCTTTTGGTTTTTGTTTGCCTCATAATACTATAACTATTTAACTGCTAATAAATGCTACAATGAACGCTAAATCAATTATCTATGCCCTGACGTCCTAATGCTATATTTGCTACATTGTGCCTTAATGCTAAGTTTTGTGTATTATACTGCTGGTAGCTGCTTAATTATGCGCCAAATATGAGCTCTGCCTTCTAAACTCAACATCAGTGCCAATAATTGTTGCACACCTATATTTAACAAAGATATGTATTTTTTGGATAAACCTGTGTTTTGTTTGTAATTGTTTTATATCCATGAGAGCATGTTTGTGATTTTTTTAAACAAAAGATCAAAAGGTAAAAAACAAAAAACAAAAAAAAAACCAGTCTTCTTTGCTCATATTTACCAAGCTTGCCAATATTAGTGGAGGGCACTATGTATACACACAAAAGAAAAAGAATGCAATGTCAGAGTGTGATGTGGTAGTGCAGTAGGGGGGTAAACATTGTAAATACAGCAGCACATTTGAGTGGAATTAAAGTGGCAGTGCAGTGCAAACTTGTCAACACTGACTGGAGTAAAGTGGTGGTGCATATACATATGGATGTGGATATGGATGATGGATGGTGGTAGTTTGACTATTGTGGTGGTGCATATACATATGGATATGGATGGTGGTAGTTCAACTATCATGCAATGACCTTATCCTAAAATTGGCTCAGTGCAAATAGTGTCCGAGCACAGTGATGAGCTGTTGTATAGGTCCCTGTACTTCTCTTCCTGTCCATCCCTTATGCACCCAACCACCACTGAGTCATCAGAAAATTTCTGAAGATGGCAGAGATCTGACCTGTACTGAAAGTCTGTGGTGTACAGGGTGAAAAGGAAGGGGGAGAACACAGTTCCCTGTGGTTCTCCAGTGCTGCTCAGCAGGCGCTCAGACAGGCAGGTTCCCAACTGCACAAACTGAGGTCTGTCTGATAGGTAGTCAGTGACCCAGAAGATCATGGACATGTCCACCTGCATTCTTATCATCTTGTCTCTCAGCAGAAGGGGTTGGATGGTGTTAAATGCACTCGAGAAATTCAAAGAAAGTGATTCTCACTGTGTTGTTGTAGTCCAGATGGGAGTGGGCCCTCTAAAGTAGATATATGACCACATCATCCACGCCTACTGCTGGTAAGCATACTGCTAGGGGTCCGGAAAAGAGCTGACTTGAGGTCTTATATGGAACAGCACCAGTCTCTCCAGGACCTTCATTACGTGGGATGTGAGTGCTACTGGTCTATAATCATTCAGGGTGGAGGGAGTTCTCTTCTTTGGAACAGGAACCAGGCAGGATGTTTTCCACAGCTGTGGCACCTTCTCCAGTCAAAGGCTTAGGTTGAAGAGGTGCTGGAGGACCCCATACAACTGGTTAGCGCAGACCCTCTGTTAGAAATGTGGCCTTCGGGTTGAGATTTTTAAGAAAAAAGAAAGCGAAATCTAGTCGGACAGGGTGGGAAACAATGTTTGATCTGGAGTAGAGGAGACAATGTGAGAGGGCATTGTGCTGAACCTATTGAAGAACAAATTCAGCGCATTGGCGCTTTCTAGATTGTCCCCCATAGGTTGTGCTTCATGCCATCCCACTACCTCCTTTGTATTGTTCTGCTGAAGCCTACCCTCCAGCTTCCTTCTGTAGGCTTCATTGTTCTCCCTCAGTCACACCTTCACCTCCTTCTGCACTCTCCTCATCTGTTCCTTGTCCTTCTTCCTGAACACCTGCTTCTTTTTGTTCAATATTTCCTTCAGGTCCTTGGTGATCCACTGTTTGTTATTAGGAAAACAATGCACCCTCCTGACAGGAACTATAGTGTCTGTGCAGGAATCAATATAGCCCGTTATGCAGTCCACCATGTTGTTAATGTCTTCCCCAGCCAGTTCGAATAACACTTCCTAGTCTGTAGTCTCAAAGCAGAACTTCAAAGCCTCCTCTGCCTCTTATGACCATCTTCTTATGGTCTTCATTGTCACAGACTGCCTTAAGACAACAGGTCTGTATGAGGGTTGTGGTCAGACCTTCCCAGTGGGGGCAGAGCAGAGGAAGTGTATGCACCCTTCACACTTGCATACAGGAGAGCCAGTGTTCTGTTCTCTCTGGTAACACAGTTGACAAACTGGTGACTCTTTGGTAATTTAGTGGAGAGTGACAAATGATTAAAATCCCCAGAAATAACAAAGAAAGGGTTCGGATGCTGAGTTTGGAGTCTTGTGATAGTAACATGTCCCGGATTACACCATCTGTTATTTACAAGCAGTGCGACCCCTCCAACTTTCCTCTTAACACTCAGTTCAGCCATGCAGCCATGTCTCAGTGAAACAAATCACACTGCACTGCTGATCCTCCCCTTGTGTCCAAATCAGTGCTTTGTTCTTGTCCGTTATTGCCAAGACACCAAACATTTCCCACGATGATGGAGGGAACAAAGGGCTTGTCTCCTCTTTGCCTTTGTTTGGATCCAGCTCTGCATCCTATGTACAGTCTCAGCAGTTCTTTAGGAATGTTGAACCGCATTCCGGAGTGTAGCGCAGATCTTTGGAGCACGATGATCACGTGTGTACAAGAAGCGACCTGCTCTCTCTGTGTGGTTCTCCATTCTGAGTGCAAAAAAACAGACGAAAACTTAAAAGTAAGAAAAAGAAGAACTAAAGAAACTAAATGTGCCAGATACGTAAGTAGTAAAACCTAATATAGGTAAAATAAGATATAACGTCTCTCGAGACAGGAGCTGATGTAATTGGCTGCCACTAGCATGGTGCCATCTTGTATAAGGCAGTAGCCATTCTGTCTTGACATAGGCACATGCCAAAGTACTGTTCTAAAGATGGGTCATGCAG
>CM042535.1:511398-551398 GCA_023630585.1 Cranoglanis bouderius
TGATCTCTTTGGCTTTAACTGTTGGTACCAGATGGGCTGGTTTGAGTATTTCGGAAACGGTTGATCTCCTGCTGGGATTTTCACACACAACAGTCTCTAGAGTTTACATAGAATGCAAAAAAAAAAAAAAAAACATCCTGTGAGCAGAGGGTCTGAAGAAGACCAGGTGATTTTTCCCCCCTAATCTTCATCTGTCCAGTGTGGGTGAGTCTGCACCCATTATAGCCTCAGATTCTTGTTCTTGGCTGGCACAAGTGGAACCTGATGTGGTCTTCTGCTGTTGAAACCCATCCACCTCAAGGTTTGATGTGTTGTGCATGCTGAGATGCTTTTCTGCTCACTACGATTGTAAAGAGTGATTATATGGGTTACTATATCCTTCCTGGCAGCTCGAAGGTGTTTCCACCCACAGAACTGTCGCTCGCTCAATGTTGTCTGTTTTTCGCACCATTCTGTGTAAACTCTAGAGACCTTTGTGTGTGAAATCCCACAGTTTATGAAATACTCACACCAGCCCATCTGGTACCGACATCCATGCCATGCTCAAAATCACTGAGATCACACTTTTCCCCCATTCTGATGTGAACATTAACTGAAGCTCTTGACCTGTACCTGCATGACTATTTTGCATTGTGCTGCTGCCACATGATTGGATTAATAGACAACTACATTTGTACAGGTGATTCTGATATAGTAGAGAGTGAATGTAGATAGCTTCGTTCATTCCTAATACTGGATTCTGACTGGTCAGAATGTGTTGATTAATTTTCTATAACAGCAGCTCTGACAATAGTGCAGCTGCACCTCACAGGATTATATTAACACACGTTCTATAATAGTATAATATCGTTTCTATAGTAACAGCTCATTCACAGGTTTACATTTATGGCAGTCCATGATCCATTACGGTCGTGCCATGGTTCAAGATTCAAGATTAACTTCCACTGACACGTCTTACCACGAGCTGCTCGTAGACTCTTGTGCACATAAAAAACCAACCATCAGCATTATTCGTGACATTTTTAGACCTGGTGATGAGGAGATGACAAGTAGTTCCCATTTGTTGTTTAATGCACAAAAATGGAAGAGTTTACCTCAGCAATTTGTTCCAAGCTAATAATATAATTGTGAATAGAATCATAGAATTTTCAAAGGAAAAGTAATTGCTGATGTAACAAAAATTATATGCAAGCTACTAATAGATGAGATACATTATTTGAAATTTCCAAATTGCCCTCAGAGCTTTTCATATGATATTAAATGGACATTTATGTTAGAAGTGAATGCAAACAGCTCAGGAATTGGGGCAGTGCTTTCACAAACACTGCCAGTGTATAATAAACATGATCATTTTCATTTCATTATGGAACTGCTACAAAGTGCAGTTATTATGGGAGTGACAGATTTTATGGCAATGAAATCCTTTTTTCAAGGAATAAACGGCACAGCAGAACCTTAAGATGCTAAGCTAAATCTCACATACATTTCAAAAGCTTCATGAATGGTAGGTCTCCATTTGAGATTCAGATCAATTATCAACATCTGTTTTTTGGTTCCAGCCAGCAGCCTACAGAGCCTGAAAGAAAACCCATGCAACTTTCTAAAACCTACAACCAGCAGTGTGATCATCACTGCATCATCATCTAGAGGTTAAACCCTGTGGCTAACCAGACATTCTCCTGAGGTGAGACTCATCTGCTCATTTTCACCTCTCTATTACCTCCACCACCACATCTCATGCCTCTGAAGTTGGTCCTGTTTAGAGATACCACTGTGGAGAATGATTGTGGATGTCTGCTTACGACCTTCTGGATTTCTACCATATACATTTTCACCCACAAGCACTTGGACCTTCTGAAGTAAGAAATAGATGTTGCTACAGCTCTTGTGGCCACCAGAGGGCACCCCAGGATCAGGAGAGTGAGAGGTTGAACTCAACCTGAAGAACAAGCTGCAATATTTAAAATCCAGAACACATGGTTCTTAGACGGTTCTAGGAACATTTTGAGGATTGGTTTTGCTCAGCTCAGTGCTCAGGATCTTGGTTACATCAGCAAAGTTTGAGTTTTGGTGAGTATTTATGTTAAATAATGTCATCTTAATTTTACTTCCTAGCCCTGTAAGTGATAAGCATCCCAAAACAGGTACCAAACCCTTTAATTGAAACCTTAAAGATCTGCATGCATCTACTGAAGTATATTTATAGACAGGGGTTGAAAGTACCTGATTAATTGTACTTTGTTATTGTACTATTTTGGAAGATTTGTAGTTTACTCAAGTAGCATTAAAAATACATATTTGTACTAAAGTAAGTGTACAAGATTCACAAGAAAAAAAAAACTTTCTGAGACCTGAGATACCTGTTAACAATCTGAAATGCCATGAGATATTTATGATGCCCTGCTGCTAAGCCAAACAGTTTTTTTAAGACATTTAATCAAATTCACATCAATGTCAATTAAAACAGGACACAGCTGCAAAGGCCGGCACCACCCATTAATCAATGCAGCACACATGACCGATTCATTTTTAATTATACCTGCAGCGAACATGGACAAGTCGATTTTGAAACAATCAGTAGACTGAACATCCATGCCTGTACTTGAGCATCAGTCTTATTCAAATCTAATAAGGCATGTTGATGTAAGTTAGCTTTAAGTTTGGTGAATTTGCTAGCTAGTTTTATTTTTTGTCCTAATCCAACCTTAGCGTTTGTTCCAACAAGGAGTTTTCTGTGATTAAAAGTTGATATTTTCTGATACTTTCAGTGAAGTAGTTTTTTTGCCTCCTGCTTTTAACTGAGTAAGATTTTGACACACTTCCCATATTTTTACTTAAATACTGTTTCTCTCTATTTTTTCCACCCATGAATATGGGAAGGGTGTCCACCTGCATTCTAAGACCATCGGTTCTCAAAAGACTGTACTACGCTATCAGACTTTCTTTTTGAGAGATATGCGATGCATGCCAGACATAGCTAAGATATAAATATTTGAGTTTATGTGGGCAATTGGTGGTTTGTAAAACTACTCAACATTGTTAGCCAAATCAGCTTGCTATTAGCTGATTGGAGTAACATTAGCTGATGTACCCCATGGTATCTGCAGAGTACATAGCATTTATTTTATGAGTGCTTTTTCAGTAATTAGTGAGAAGACGTAAGAGAGAAAATTATAACGGAAGAGAGAGAGAGAAAGAGAGAGAGAGAAAGAACTATAAACCAAAATATTATCATAAATATTTAGGAATGTGCAATTTCTGTAGCACACATTCAACACTGTGATCATTAAATTATGTAGTGGGTCACATTCTGCAATGTGGATCTCACTAAAATGTTGATCCTGGTAGAGTATGGACCTCAGACATTTTTTCAAAGACAACAATGTTTACATCCTGTCAAGAGAAGGTATTAGTGATACTGCTTCTGCCTATGTTAGAAGCAGGGCTTCTAAAGAACTTCAGACGAACGAACAAACATCTTCAAGAATAAAACACAAGTCCATTCTACCTAGATTCACTACTACGAGACACTTAGCATGACCAGGATGATCAAGAACCTCCACATTACAGTTTCCCTTTATTTTGAATTGACTCCGCATTAACAGGAGTTTTATCCTCAGATTTAGGACTTCTTAATTGTGCATATTTAATATAAATGGGTGAATTTTCCATTAACCACTTCCGATCTTTATATTCAAATAATTAATACATAAAAATAAACACAAACAACAAATATTAACCATTCTAGCAACTTCTAACAAGACATATCTACTGAAATCACAGTTGTTTCATAACTGGCTTAATCCCAACCTGCTTCATACTCCCTAGAAGGAGACAAAACCTTGCTAATTTATACCTTAAGAATAAGTAGTGCGTGTATATATGGAGTAGGGAGATGCATGGAGCTAATTATGTCTCAGTGGTTTGTACTGTATATCATTTTCCTGTATAAATATCTCATACATTTTGGACAAATCAGTGGATACAGTGGTCCTGTTTTACTCTATCAGGCTTTAGCATTTAGCATGTCTCATACGCTAACTGCTAATTAGTATTTTCTAGTAAGTTTTTATACTATGACTTTTCAGTGTGTATTTATGTACAAGTTACTTTAGTGAAAGAAAAAAACTAATCGGGAATAAGTTTAGTATGGCTATAATTTGAAAATTATTTTAGGTTCAGACTCTTTCCTACATTTTTAACAGTCTTGATGAAGAAACTTGTGTTTTAATGCTTTGTGCTTTTTCTTTTATAATGCCGTAGAACTACAGTTGAGGTCAGTGTTGGTTAAATAAATATGTTATGCATCATGTCAGTTGTACGATCAACTGATGGCACATTTTTTAAATGCATGTCTGCTTTGTTTTGTTTTGTTTTTTAATGCATGTTTGCATGTATTCTTGCTATCCTGTGCTATGTGGGACTTTAATTTTCAGATAAATATGTTTAAAACACTGGGTAAAGAATATTTTATATGACCCATGATACACATATTGGTATTTCAGCATACCTCCACTGACACTGCTATGATCACTGAGCTAATTCTGAGCTAAATGATATATAAAAACACAAGTTGTAAAGGAAAACTCCACCCTGAAACAAAATGTTAATTAAACATATTTATATTGAAATATTAGTGATGTGTTTGTTTAGTGATTCTTGGGCTAATTTGTTGGTTGGTGCTGTATTTTTCATTATTCCTGTAAGAAGATCTCAACCACTCAGATTTTGCTATTAGGTCCTAAAAAGAAAATTTCTTTTCTCACTCACTTTTTATTTTCCAGTGACATTCAACATTATATTAATGAGAAATCCAGCATAGAAGTAGTGGAGATGTTGCAGTAAATGCTGGACTCCATGTGCAATGCAATGCAGGTACATGAAGATTAGAGACTCAGCTCGGCTAGTTAGCGATCTATGAGATGACGAGAGCACTGGCACTGATGGAGGTATTACCATGATGCTGCATTTCTTTGTGATGTAGCAAGGGCTACATTTCACTGTACCACTATCAGCAGCTAGTGGCTGATGGATGGAATGGCATTGTGGGTAATTTAGGCAAATAAATCCCTCAGAATTTCATTCTAAAATAAATCTTAGATGCCATTGAAGATAACATGCTAATTATAATGATTAATGTGCAAGTCATTCCTGGTGGAGTTTTCCTTTAATGTCTGTGTACAGCTGAGTGATCCTTCCCCTCTGATATATGTGCTAATAAAAATTTAAGATTTTAAGACTGCTTGTTGCTTGTCTTGCAGTGTCATGGCTCATTAGTAAGAGAGAATTGTCATTTACCTGACCAATTGCTAAATTATTTTAGTAAAAAGCTCTAACATCTGCAATGTCCTATCCATCTAGACACAAACACATCTGGTAAAAAAAAATGGCATAGACACTAGTTTGTTCCCCCAGTGATATATTTATGTATATTACTGTTTTGTACTGTAATTTCAGAATGTACTTTGTACGATTTTACCACTGTAACTATTTTACCAAGTTGTAGTAATTTCAGAAGAGAGGCTGAAGGGGGATGACAGTAGTGTGAGGGGGTAGTAAGGGTGGAAAAGGAGCAGGGGGGTGCAGGAGTGGCCGAAAGACTTGAGGACGGGGTAAAGTGTGGAATGTCACGGCTGTTGTGTGAATAGTGGGCGGAGCCACCATTGGAACTTGAGATGAGGTTATGAATGGTGTGATTTCAGGAGCAAGGGGAAGCCGGGTAACAGGTACTACCTGGGTAAAGAGGGAAGGCTGAGCAGGCAGGAAGGTGGAGTGATGCCGAAGGACGGTGATGGAACTGGATGGAATGGCAGACGGTAAGTGAACAGGGTGAAGGATAGGAGAGGAGATGGGGAGTGTAGATCTAAGTTTAGCAGAAAACACCTTCTGGTGCAAAACCTGTTTATGGGTGTGGCCGTGAAGAAGGCCATGCCTCTCCACACCATTGAGCTGAGACGTGAAGCACAGCATTGGGTTGAATGGACTCCGGATTGCACAGTTCTGCCTTTCCTCATCCAGCAGTTGAAAGCCTGGCAATGGTGGAGTGTGCTGGCAGGATTTATCATGGCTGACTTTTTCTTTTTCTTTGACTCGAGCTGTGATGGCACACTTCTTACACTCATTTTCAGATTCTTGCTCTATTGCCGAGTCACCATTTTGGACTGTACGAAGCTGATTTGTGTCTTTAGGCTGTAGATCTTGCTCAGGTAGAGCCGGAGAATTTATCTCTGAGGTGGAAATGGGGTTTTTATCTATGGATGCTTCACCTGCTCCGTTATTTCCTTCTTCAGAATCACATGTGCCTGGATCTTTTAAACTGAGGATATCCCATGTTGATTCCATGTCCACCATTCTATCTGATCCATTTAAAACAAAAACAGGATGTTCATCAGTGAGATGTGTGGTAGGACTTTGGTCCAATTTTTGTCTTTTTCGTCTGTGATTTTGACACAAAACGTCTTCTTCATCTAGTTCCTTAATCACACCACACTGTGTATGATCTGACCAATCATTATCCTCTTTGCTCTGGGAGTCACTTTGTCGTTTCTTTGGTATAGTTGGGCTGCTGTGATCTGAGGCTGATGTTTCCCGATCAGAAGGAATCGCACTGAGACGGTGTGAGTCATTTTGTGTGATTATTGTCTGCCCTAAAGCAGGGACGTCTACCATTCCCCCGCTGCTATCAAGTACCTTTTCAGCTTCGACAGAGCCTCCTGCTGAGGAAACAACACTGTTATTCTCTGCCTGATTCTGAGCTGATTGCTTTGACTTCTCTAATGGCTGCTCTTGCTGTGCAGCACAGCCTCTAAACTGGCTTTCAAATCCTTCTCGTTTGTGGAGTTTAGACCGTTTTTTCATGTTTGCACTCTGCTCCAACTCACTGCGATCCTCCTCCTCCCACCTACTTCTTCTCTTGTGCTTCTTTTTATGCTGACTCCTGTAATGGCGTCGATTTCTGCCTTGCAATTTGTCCTCTGCTCTCTTACCGCTCTGAGCCCAATTTTTCAAACGCTTGCGTTTGCTCTGTGCATCGCTGGAATACAGGTGGCACTTTCGGATATTTCTGTCCACTCTACATGTGGCCTCCTCTGTGGATATCTCACAGGAAGAGGAGGACATTTTTGGGCTTTTTTCAGAAATGAAAGACAATTCTTGGTCATTTTTGTTCTGAAAATCATCAGGTGACTTCCTGAACTGGGAACCTCTGAAGTCAAAATGGAGAGGGTTGCAGCTATACGAGATGGAGGGCTCTGTTTTTGTGAAGCACACCATTTCTGACGGCCATTGGAAGATAGTTTTACCATCTCGACCCACGACAGAGATGAATGGTTGGCTTGGTCTTCTGAGACAAGCGTTGTCTTTTTCTTGGCTTCGAAATGAATTGACCTCACATGATGTTGGTTGAGGAGCATCACTTATGGTGCTCTCTTCCTGACCACTGTCTTCTTTATTTTCAGCTACATTGCTCTCCTCCGAGTCCAGACTAAGATCTGAGCTTCCAGGAGCATTTGGAAAGTGGCTAATTGGAGACACTGATCTGTCCTCTGAGTAAACGAGGAAAGCACACAGATCTGAGGCAGGCATTGCATCATTCAGTGAACTTTTTGTGGAACTCTTTTGATGTGTCATCATCTCTGTATCATATTTAATCAGCTTCTTCTCCTCAGTACTTTCACAAAAGACTGCAGCTGAAGACTCCAGCTTCAGCGAGGCTCTCTTTGGAAAGGAAAAGGAGAATGCGATTTTGCGACGGAGAGTTTGTTTCTTTGCTTTTCCTCTATATGGCCAGGGAATTTGAGATTCTGTCTCCTGTTCTGCAATGTTTTCCTCCTTATCCATGAAGCAGGATTTATTGAAGCTTTCCACTGCCACGGTGGTGGATTTAAACATCGGGCCACTTCCTGGAGCACTACTGCACAGAAAGAAAAATAACAGTAAAACAGATATACAGTAAACTGCAGAGAGATACCGAGCATAGGAAGTACTTTTCATGCTTGTCACAATTGTATTGCTGTTAAATCTAAATTGATCATTTAGGTCAGTGTGCTAGATAGTATACTGAACAAATAGGTTAAATATTATTTTATGCAGAAATTTATTATGCCCATGTCCCACCATTGAACCTCTCTCCTTTGTTCAGCCAATTTGTGTAGCCGCCGTAGTGCTCGTTCCTGCTTCTGCTCATCCTTCCTTAATTTGGAGGCCACATTGCGGGCAAATTCCCTCTGTTTTAGTTCCTTCAGCCTCTGCACACACACACACACAGGTACACACACATTTCTCCATCTGTAAGGCTGTAATAATAATAATAATAATAATAATAACAATAACAAGTCTTCTTTATGAATCTCAGTGCATCAACCCTACTGGAGCACTGAAAAATAATCTTTTCAAGATTACAGAGGGTAATAAAAGTGTCTGTATGCCAACACTACGCTTCATCAAATCCATTTCTCATGTAAATGAAAAGTGGCTATGGATGAGCTGCGTACAAATATCATCCTGTTTATTTTAGACATGAGCCAGAGATATTCATTAGAATTTGCTTGCCGGTATGAAACACACTTGTTCATCCAACTGCATGTGGGTGAGTTGGGTTGGAGTTAGAGTCTTAGAAAAAAGAACACTTCAAGGGTTGGTCAAGCTTTGTTAGATAGTTACATTTCCTAAAATGGTTATACTTGGAACCCTTTCAGATAAGCACATCAAACATTTCAGTGTTCCTCTAGATGGACAATAGAAGAAGAATGAGATGTGGATAATACATGGTTTAGGGGTTACTTTCAATTAGGGCTGTTATTTATGTTGTTTGGGGTTAATGTTAATAGATTATATGTAGTGTAAACTGATGCTTAATGCTAATATGGTCATTGTTATGCTTTCCTCGCTGTCTGCTTTCCATTTTCTCTCTACAATCTCTTTTGGGGGTTCTCTGTCATATGTGGCTGAGATGTCAATCATAATAACCTGCGCTACCACTTTGTCTTCAAAAATTAATTTCAAGAGAGCGAAAAAATGGAGGCTGGTGGGGGAACGACTGTTTATAGCTGCTATAACATAAGTGACAACAGGAACTAAGTTGTTTTGCGTAACTAATGGATAAAAGTACAACATGACATTCTTTAAGAAATAAAGAAATAAATCATTGGCCAACTGTTGTGGTAAAAGAGGGAAAAAATACTTGGGGATGTGCTGTTCAAAGAAATAATCAACTTCTGGGTGGTAATAGACATTAAGTAAATAGGCAGGACATATGTTTCACATAGAAAGTGGGAAAGGAAAAGAATAAGTCAGTGTACTTTTGGTGAAAAACGCTGCCTTATAATGCATGATATGAAACTAAGTTGAAATCTAAAGTGACAGTGAGACTGAAGATGATGAAATGAAGTTGAGAAGGTAGTGGGAGGTGTTTTACTTTCTTTAGGATGTCTGGGGTTGCAATCAGTGTGGCCTCGGATTTGTTTTTGCTGAGCCTCAGGAAGTTTGCAGCCATTGAGGTCATTATATGAGTCAGGCAGAGTGGGACGAGGACACAGAGTGTGTGTGTGTGTGTGTGTGTGTGTGTGTGTGCCCATGTGTGTAAGGACTCGGTGTGTATGTAAATGTGTGTCATCAGCATACCAATGAAACAGCAGGCCATGTGTTTGATCATATTGCCAAGGGCAGGCATGTATTTAATGAATAACAATAAGCCGAGTACTGAGCCTTGGGGAACGCCGTGAGAGAGACGAGAGAAAGTCTCACCTAAACCTCTCAATTCAACAAAACATTGTTTGCAGGTGAGATAAGAGCATAAACCAGCTGTTGGTGCTGGAATATGTCATGACTAATCATTTTCTTTACTCATTTTTGTATCAGCATCGAACACCAAAATACATGTACTCATACTCAGTCTGAAAAAAAATAATGGCATCCATGTTTAGACACACTAGAGTAGCATGTGTACTGGGGTCAGGGCTACTGTATTGTAGCAGTTTGTTGTGCTTTTTGTTAGAGGGATAAAAGACTGCCAAGCATATAGTAGCTTATATTTTGTTCTTTTCTTTGCTGCTCTCCATGTTCTCTTTCCAATCACTGTTCTAGCTTTTCATCCTGCACAGCACTACTCCAATAGATGTTTTGTCAGTTTGTTTTTTTTGGGTAAGTTTAGCTGTCTGTCAGCCAGCATTAGCAAAACCTCCTATCTCCTATCTCCTATCTATAGCTATGAGACTGTAAACACTAACCTAACCACAGTCTGTTCAGCCGTATATCCATCCATCATGAATATAACTGTATTGTAGATTCTTCTATTTATGTATTTACAGATTTCTGTCTGTACATTTTTACTGTTAAAAATTGTTTGACCCGTGCCTGTTTTTTCTGATTTATGATGATTTATGGATTATTGTGTTTTGATGATCCTACTTATGTTTTGACACCTACAATAAACTTTGACGCTGATACTTCTATAGTATTGCCCTAAATAAAGCACACATTTTCACACTAACCACAAACTATCTAACTATCTATCTATCTATCTAACTGCAAACAAAGTCACAGTTTAGTTTAGGTCACAGTTAGCATTAGTGGACAAATCATTAGCCAGTGTGACAAGTAGATTATATATAGATAGACAGATCACTTTATTCATCCCAGAGGGGAATTCACCATGGTTTTTTGCCCTTCCTGATGCAACCCTCCCCATTTTGTTGGCTTGGGACTGGCACTGAGAATGCAATGGCTCCTGCAATCCTCCAGTGGCTGGGGTTGGTTCCCTGACAGGGAATCAAACCCAGGCTGGGTTTTATATACTGTATAGTATATGGGATGGGGTGGGATATATTAAGCAGCAAGTGAACAGTCAGTTCTTGAAGTTGATGTGTTGGAAGCAGGAAAAATGGGCAAGCATAGGGATCTGAGCGACTTTGACAAGGACCAAATTGTGATGGCTAGACTACTGGGGCAGAGCATCTCCAAAATGGCAGCTCTTGTGGGCTGTTCCCAGTATGCAGTGGTTAGTACCTACCAAAAGTGGTCCAAGGAAGGACAACTGGTGAACCGGCGACAGGGTTTTGGGCTCCCAAGGCTCACTGATGCGCGTTGGGAGTGAAGGCTGGTCCGTCTAGTCCAATACCACAGAAGAGCTACTGTAGCACAAACTGCTGAACAGGTTAATGCTGGCTCTGATAGAAAGGTGTCAGAACACACATTGTGTCACAACTGGCTGTGTATGGGGCTGCATAGCTGCAGAGTGCCCATGCCCATGTTACTTTGACTCGTACCACCTACCAAAACATTGTTACAGCCCAAGTACACCCCTTCATGGTAACGATGTTCCCTAATGGTAGTGGCCTCTTTCAGCAGGATTGTGCGCCATGCCACACTGCAAATATTGTTCAGGAACGGTTTGAGGAACAGGACAAAGAGTTTAAAGTGTTGACTCGGCCTCCAATTTCCCCAGATCTCCATCCGATCGAGCATCCGTGGGATGTGCTGGACAAACAAGTCCGATCCATGGAGGCCCTACCTCGTAACTTACAGGACTTAAAGGATCTGCTGTTAACATCTTGGTGCCAGATACCACAGCACACCTTCAGAGGTTTTGTGGAGTCCATACCTTGATGGGGCACAAGGGGCACCTACACAATATTTTTATGTTATGGCTGATCAGTATGTTTCATGTAAAGCACCACAACCCTGACCAGGCAGGTTCTAAGAACAACTGAATAAAAAAATGTATCACTCAGCACTACATGTTCATGTAAATGTTTGTTTTGATATAATGAACGTGTCTTTGTGTTTCCTGTGAGCTTTATATATCGGTTACATTCCTAATAGTTAGTAGAATGTTTTTTCATTCCCGTTCTCCATTGATCCACTGGTAAGAACTATTTTATTGATGGGCTAATTAGCTTGCATGGATGATGCATGGATAATCATGTCCACAGTAGAGAGCAATGCATATAGCTATCCAAAGTCAGAAGATATCCAAAAACATTAGCTAAAGACTTGCTAGTGTTTTGTTGAGGACATAAATGATATAGGGGAAAAGGGTAAGGTACAGTACTCTGTAGGGGAATCTTACATCTCATTGGTTAAATTTTGCCTATACTTTTCATGTTATATAGATACAACCCTCAAAAATACTATTTAAACTAAATGTCATAAATATTGCACAAGACCGTTTGAAGATCCAGGTTTTTGAAACCCTGAAAACGCCATCCAGTTATTGATCTGAAAAGCTCTCATTCAGTTATGTATTAATATTTAATGTTTCTGCATTAAAACAGATCACACACCCACAAATTCTTACAATATCTCACATTATAATCATCCTCACACACACACACACACACACACACACACACACACACACACACACACACACACACACACACACACATATGTGCAGTTTTGGCAGTAAGACAACCCAGTGTGAGTGAGTGAGCTTGGTTTTAATGGTGTGGTGTTTTAAGATAGTAACAGTTCTGGATAAAAATAGCGTGTGATGTTCAGTATTCAGTTCAGGCTGCGTCGCTCTATTGTGTGGTTCAGCGCCACTGTAACCTTTTCTATTTGAGTAAGTGACAGTGATTGTACTCGCTGTGGCAAGGGCACTGGGGTAAGGGGGGAGTGAACATCAGGTCAAATATAATTTAGTGATGTTAAAGGGTATGTTCACACAGAGTGTGGATAGATCTCACCGTTATCCACATTAATACTTTTCTCTCTCTCAGTTCTCCTCCTACCCTTGCAGAAATAGCAAACATGCTGTTGTTCATTGCATTTATCCCACATATATATGTATATAATGAGGAGAAAAACTATAATATAAAACCAAAAACAAAAAAAAATGGAGAATATTGAATAAAAATTGAGAACATTACACCGAAACCTGAAAATGTAAAACAAAAACTTTGACAACATCAAATTTACAATATGAGAACTCAAAACAATAACCTTTTCTTATAATCTCACAAAAACGTGAGAACATAAATAAGAACAGCATGGTAACGTGAATCAAAAGTTTAAAACATAAAAAAAACCTGAGGATGTAAAACTAAGTGTCATGGAATTATAGAGAGGAGGCAGATGCAAGTGCAGGTTTAGTTTATTATGATTGAAACCATACGAAACACAAATACCGAGAAACAAAACGAGGATTAGCGAAGCAAGGCTACAACACGGACATGACATGATTTGGGCTACAGGACAAAAGCTAGACGCCGAGTGCTGAATGAGATGTGACTTAAATACTAGAGCTAACCAACGTAAACGTGAATAAAGGTGCAAACATCATGTGACGTGAATATCGTGATCACGTGATGTGCAGTGTCGTAGTCCTGCGCTGTATTTGGTGCAATGACACTAAGATTTGAGAACATCAGACCGTACTGATGATTTAAAACGAAAACTGGAGAATGTAAAAAGGAAATCTGTGAACGTAAAATAAACCATCGATGATATAGAATTGAAATTTGAGGACATAAAATTAAAAAATAAGTTTATATTAAACAAAAAAAAACAAAAACCTAACAAACAGAATATGTACCAAAAATAATATAAAATGATAACTTGAAAATGTTGAATAAAATATTGTGTTTTTTGGTGTGGAAAGAAGAGCTTTTTGGCATGTTTGGCGAATTAAGTATGATTTATCGCATCAATGGGCAAATTTATCCCATAAACAGCAGAAAATGTAAATCCAGCCGAATGCAGATCTGAGAGGAGGAATGTCAGCGGAGCGGAGTGTGTAGGAGGATTGAGGAGATGGTTTAGTGTGTGTAGGTGTGTTAAAGATCAGTGAGAATCTTCCGGAATCAGGAATTCAGTGTGTGTTGTGTTACCTGTTTGTGCGCATGGTCATATGAGTTAATGTGATTGTCAAACTCCTGATGTTTGTAGTATTGTTTATCACACAGCTGGCAGTAGAAATTAGCCTTCAGGTCCTCCAGAGCTTTAGCCAAAGTTTTCTCCTTTTCCGCATAATCCTGAAAAACACACACGCACACACACACACACACACACACACGCACGCACACACACACACACACACACACACACACACACACACACACACACACACACACACACACACACACAGTCCATAAGGCTGCGTAACACCTGTACAAGCCCTATGATACACCTGGCATAAATCTTTCCAGTAGTCATCAGTGTCATAAAGACCGTCTGCATCAGTTATCAGGTGATGTGATGTATTTGTTAAAAATGCTCCTGTTATGACACTTTCTGTAATGACCTTTGTTATTACATGTTATAACATCATGACATTGTAGCTTAAGGAGGTCAGAGAAAATTTAAAAAGGTCAAACTTTATAACTTATAAATAGTAAAATTTACCTTGTTACTTAAGGGCCAGAAAAATATACTGCCATTTTATATGTAACATTTTTTTTTTTTCATACGGTAGCATAACACTGTCATAAGTGTTCACAAATCACTTATAAGCAGCAATAAGAAATGAACTTTACTTTGTAGTCAGAGAAGAGATATATAAAGATATAGAGTACATAAATCTCTCGTTACACTATCGTGACATTATCATGAGTATTCATAAAAACTCTAATAAAATATGCTCTTTACTTTTCAGAGAAAATATACAAAACTGTTCATACAGTATCATGCCTGTTCATAAAACACTTACGAGCAGACATAAGAAACTTTACAATTCCTATTCTGCTCTCTTTGCCTTATATCAAGTATATCAGTCATGTTCAGTTTTACTGTACAGAGTCTGTGCAGTTTTACTAATTTATTTCTGATATATTGTGTTTTTCTCTTGTTTCTTGTTTCCCTGATGCTGGTTTTTAGTTGTTTTTTTTTTTCCAGTATTGATCGTGTTTTTGACCTTCATCATGGATTTGCCAGTGTTTATGTCTGACTGAATAAAGAATGTGCATTTACATCAAAATGGTTCTCACTCCCTGTCGATGCAGAACCACGGATGCAGTTTCTTTTCAGGCTACAAGCTGTGCTCTGTCCTCATGTATACAGATATTTTTACCTCCTCCAATTAAAAAAAATAGCATTTTCGAAAATATTTCCTTCCATGAAAATGAAAAAAACGATTTGTTAACATCACATGACCATGCTGGCCCAGTAGGTGTCGACAGACTGTCATAAAGACTTAATTTAATTCAAACACCTCAAGAATAATCTTAAGAGCTGCGTATTGAGCGTTAAAGGTGGCGAATGCAGAAACGGCAACAGGCCGAAAGTTCTAAAATGAAACATAGCAAAGACAAGCGTGTTCTCCCGGGTCTGATCTTAATCTGGGTTCTCAGTGAGGTTTGTAGTGCCAGAGCATTGGATTCAGGGAGCATTACAGCGCTGATCAGATTCTGTCTCCTCCACACACATGAGGGTGTAATAATAACACAAAGAGAAATTAAACTGCCAACATGTTATCAAATTATAAAAGTTACAGAGCACAAAGTAACGACCTGATCAGCAGCCGTGAGTCCTAGAACATTCATAACACATGCTAAAACTCTGCTCATTCACTGCTGCTTCGTTTCTTGTGTTTATACTTTACCTATCTTTGCTTCTAATTTTTATGCCCATTGATGAATTTTGTCTATTTATTTTAAATATTGTTTACGACTTCTACAATAACCATGTCTGGAGTAGGGCTGTCACTATTGATTATGTTGATAATTGAATAGTTGACCATTTTCTTCAATTAATAATCGAGTAGTTGATATCATATGGCACCTTAGAATCTACTTGTACAGACAATTGTTAACATTAGTTTTTCCTAGATAAATGCTACATAAGTGCTATATACAGTTGCAATCAAAATTATTCAACCCCCATTGCAAATTGTGTTTATTTATAAAATATACAGACTTTCAGCTGTTTGCAATGAACAAATCAAACAAAAGCAATTGAAATAGTTAAACACAACGAATGCTTCAAGTGGTTTCCCCAAACTCAACTGAAAATGCAACTTATAATGACCTTCTCCAGTCTCAAAATCAAGGGCTTCATTAGTTGCACCAGGTGTGCTTGAGCTGGAACACTTGAAATACCTGAACTGGCTAGGGGCAGAAAATACATGAAATACCTGGACGGGGCAGAAAAAGGAAGCTATTAACGTCTGCAACCAGATTTCTGAGAAGGCAGGTTGTGAAAAACCCTCGAGTGACTGCAAAAGACCTGCAGCAAGACTTGGTGGCAACGGGCACTGAGGTTTCAGTGAGCACAGTATGGTGCGTACTAAACGCAGAAGGTTTCCATGCCAGAACTCCAAGACGTTCACCACTACTGACCCAAAAGCACAAGAAAAGTCGCTCAAAATCATATAAATAAGCCACAGAAGTTTTGGGATTCTGTTCTGTGGAGCGATGAAACAAAACTGGAACTTTTCAGCACGATGGATCAGTGGTATGTCTGGAGAAAGAAGAATGGAGAAAGAACACTCTGTCCACAGTCAAGCATGGTGGTGGATCGGTGATGCTCTGGGGCTGCTTTGCATCCTCTGGCACTGGAAACCTGCAGCGTGTAGAAGGCGAGATGGATTCATTGAAGTATCAGGAAATCCTAGTTTGAAGGTTGAATAATTTTGAGACTGGAGAAGTCATTATAAGTTGCATTTTCGTTGTGTTGAACTATTTCAATTGCTTTTGTTTGATTTGTTCATTGCAAACAACTGAAAGTCTGTAAATTTTGACAATAAACCTGATTTGCAATGGGGATTGAATAATTTTGATTGCAACTGTATAACAGACTTCATTTTATCCTAAAATTCTGACCTTTTAATGAAAAAGAAATTCCCAATAATTACTTTTTATAATTTATATACAAAATTAATATACATTAAATACAATAATGTACAGTATATAAAACATTATTTATTTTTATAATGCATGGCTTTCCTGAACAAAAATTCTATAGTATCTGTAGCGTTAGTATTTCTTACTGTAAGGAAGAGAAATTAAAAAAAAATATCTTAATCTCAGTTTAAAATAACTTTATTAAATCTTTATTAAATAATTTGACTGATTTGTTATAGTGAAGTTAAAATCATCCATTAATGAAAACAAAATGTAGGCCTTAATTTTGCAATGTTATAAAAGCATTTGTATACTACTACTACTACTACTACTACTAATAATAATAATAATAACTTGTTACTGTCCAGGGTGGTTAGAGCGTTCAAAATAGTTACTCAAGTGAAAGTACTTCGAAAAAACTGTTAAGTAAAAATAAAAGTTCCTATTCAACTATCTACCTGAGTAAGTGGAGAGTCTACTGTGGCTAGTTAAAAATCTACTACAGTAGCTGTTACTCATTACAGTGGAAGCATAATACACACTGAATGTAAATAAACGTAGACGCATCTGAATTAAACACTCATATTTTAAGATTATAGCGTTTAGCGTTAGCACAGAGCAGGGTGTCACATTCAAACTCAAAAACATCAATGTTTTCGTTTTGTTTTATTCACCCTCCATTATCTTCCATCCTCTACACGCCTGCATGCAGGAGTATTTATAAACACACGTGAACGTTAAGCACGATATAACTGAGTAAAGATACATTTCTCTTTACTAGGGTACCTTCTCTTTCTTGGACCTACAGTAGCCTCTTGCAGGTTTCTTTTTGTCATGAAGCTGAATGTTCTTCCTCGTGGTTTGTTATAAATCCAACTTCGTTGCACATTATTGCCACCTTTTGCTGAATATTTGATTACGTAAAATTTCCAGTGAGGATTTTTTTTGAGTATTTATGACAGCGCTAGTCTGGACTGTGTCTATGAATTTTAATTTTTTAATTTTTTTGCAAAAATCCAAGTGAATTTACACCCAAATCGACGTCTCGGAGCAGATGAATCGCCCCAAAAGCTCCACAGCGTGTACAGTGTGATTTGTGTTATTTGATTTTGATAACCAGTACACACACTTCTTATTTCTTTTTGATGTACAGGTATAATTAATTTTGGATGAACGTGTGTTGAGATCTTTGAGAATAATGTTGCAGCAAACCTAACAGAGCCTCAGCTGTTCCTGCTTGGGTTTTGATATGCTTTATTAAATATTGATTTACAGTAAATCTAGGATGAGAATTTTTTTTTATTTTTATTGCAAGCAGATTTTTATTTGATCATGATTTTATTTTAAATTGTCCTTTACTGCTCAGAATTCTACTGGAGGAAAGAAACGATGGTGAGTAAAACAAAGATTTATCAACATTTACAAAATCTTAAACCAACAGATTCACAAAGCGTCGCTTTACAGATGGTCGTTTCTTGTGTTTTGAGTATCAGGATTAGATCTGGATCAGGTAAATGTGGTCAAGATACATTAAAAAGCAGAATTAAATCCATACATTACGTTTTAATACATTATGTCATAATGCACATGGCCAAGGAGTGACAAGTTAGTAATAAACACTGTGTGTTTTTATAGTAAAATACTGCGTGACTGGGTGGTGTGATGAAGTGGAGTTACTGTTACCACCTCAAAGTTGATTATTTTCCTATAACAGCATGTCTTCAAGTGTTTTATTCCTCTTATACCAAAGCAATTTACCAACAATTAAATTATTTATTTATTTATTAACGAACAAAACAACATTCTTTTTATCTGTTTATAGTTACATTTAATGTTGTGGAATGTCAGAGCAACGAGTATCACTTACGTTATAGCAGCTATAAACAGTCGTTCCCTCACCAGCCTCTCCTTTTTCCCTCTCTTGAATTTAATAATACAGAAAAGCTGGGATGAAGATACTTCAAATTTTTGCTCTCATTCAGTCAGAATCAATCTTTCTCAGATCATCATATTAGACTGAGGTTATGCAGATGATTGATGCTATTTACACTATTTATAACCAACGCTATGCATACGAACCAAACGTACACTAATGGAATTTTTATACAGTAGTTGTGCTTTTTTCCATCTCCTCTGAACATGAACACATTTACACACCGTTCAGCCTGGAGATGGAAAAAACAGCATACGCACTACACACATCCCTCGCTCAGCTCTTCGGAGACGCTTTTTGTTTCCTGTAATTTCCTTCTTTTGTAAATGTCTGAAGCTCCACATCTCGAAAAGAAAGAAGGGAAAAACGTTTTCTCCTCTGCTGCCATTTACTCTGATCGTTTCTTCCCTGAAGCGATGCTCTGCGAGTGGATAATAATTTACTTTCACCATAATAAATTATCAAAGCAGCTTTTAATGACGTGATTATAAATTGCCCCATTCCAACACGGTTATTAATGGAGGGGCCTTTAACATCGTTTCCGAAAATCGAACACGTGTTTGATGGCTGTGTTCTCCATTAACGCGCAAATGCTTTCCATCTGCTCTTATAGAGTCCGTCGCATGGTTTCAAACAGGATGCAAAACACACAATAAAACAAACTGAGAATAAAATAAAATGTAACAGTTTAAAAGTAATTTAACAGATGTTTTTAAAGGCTGTAACAGTATACAAAATATTTAAAATATCATACAGAAACCCCTTTGCTAGATGCAGTTGTTTCTCGGGTAAAAAAAAAAAAAGGCTTAGTTGGAAAGAAGTAGCTTCAACCGTATTCCTAACTCGGATTTATATATACAGTATTCACAAATATATATAGTATGTCAGCAAATAAATGCGATATCTCTCATTTCTAATCCTGAAGATAAATTATCAGTGGTTTTAATAGTTTAAGAGATTTAAACTGAATCAGAATGCACTCATTTTCAGGTCTTCTAGCTTTGTTTCTTCATTCCATAGTTTTTTAGCTTCATTATCTGCTGCTTTCCTGTTTCTCTCATGCCATTGAACTTTGGGAAAAGCTTAATCGTGACTGAGACATGATTAAATGGTGGTGAATGATGACACTCAGCTTTGAGAGAGCTCATATTCTGATTGTGGGATTAATTAATTTGTCACATTGCATGCCGGCTTACTAGCTTGTTAGCATGACTGATTGAGATTCAGTCTTTGTGTGTAAGAGAGAAGAGGAATCAAACGAGCTTTCTGCCATGCGATATAAATTGCGAGAGTGGAATGAATATATTTCCATGGTTAATTAAACATGAGCTGTAGACTGTAACGGTAATTACAGAGCCAGTGCTGCCTTTACACGTTTCTGTTCTTCTTTATTATTTAACCTCCTTTTCTTTAAGATACACCAGACTCCATATGTCGTAGGTCTGTTACCACAAAAGGCTAGAAAATTAGAGAACATTCTTCTATTAGAGTGTGAAAAACAATGACATGATATTACAAATTTTATAACAACAAGCCACAATCATTAAGTGAAATTAGGGCCCTTATAGACTGAAAGTAGAAAAGTATCATGTTTATCCCTGGCTTAATTTTCTATAACACTGTAACGTCTGAACGTATCAAACTGATTTCTGAATCAGCCTGGGTTTAGCAATGAAATTTCTCTGTCTCCTTGAGCTGTAAATCTCTATCTGTTTAATGACCACTCTGGCCCCAGTTTGACCAGATACCTTTGGAATGCTAACAACCAACCTTCCCCCCTTCGTATACACACACACACACACACACACACACACACACACACACACACACACACACACACACACACACACGCACACACACACACACAAGCTTACCTTACACACACAATGGAAAAATCTCTCTCGAATGTAACGTGTAATTATATGTAATTATTCGATGCCTAAATAGTGTGATGTTATCTTGTTTACATATATTGTGTGTTTATGTAACTAACCTTAATGATTTTAGATAGTCTTAACTTAGGATATTATTTTAAATGTCTGTAACCATGTTTTACTTGTAATATTCGTTACAAGTCCATTGAATTTGGTATGTAGTTAATCGTCTTGCGATACCCTGATTGATTATGCATATCATATTGCAATGGGATACATTATTTCCTGCTTTCTCTTAATTTCATATATAATACGGTTTAAACCGGCTCCTCCCTGGACATGCAAATTCGAGTCTGAGACCAGACAAAGAGCGTTCATCCCGCCAACAAATCCAACTTCCTGATTGGCCCATAGCCCAAAGAGGCGTGTGTGTTGGTGTTGTCTTTAAAACAACACCACGCTTTCAGTCTTCAGTCTTCTCTTCAGTCTCTCTTCACTCACTTCAACTTAACACTCTTCCGGTTTCTCTCCCCCAGGGCCACGTGCCCCGGGAAGAGTAACCCAGGATCTCTCTCTCTCCCATACAAAGGATGCAACTGCCTCATGACCCACGCCTTTTGCAAATGGCGTGACGAAACAGCGAACTCTACAGAACCTCGCGCGAACTTTCAAACCAAAGCTATGCAAGTATAGTTAATGGATCTATATCTGCGTTTAAGGTTGTACCCCTGTTTACAGGAGATTTAAGTTCGTTGCTGGTTTTGAAAAAGGCTAATTAGTTGTGTTTTTGTCTGCCATCCCCTTTTATTTCATTACTTTCTCTCTATACCTTTTCTTTCCTTGTATATAGATGTACATATGTATGTTTTGTTTAGAGTTAGTCGTGTGTATCCATAGTTACATCTAGTTATTAAAATCTATTATCCCACGCTTGATTTTCTCTGTTTTTGGTCACGTGATAGAGTCCCTTCTTCACTGCATAAGATCTCGATTACCCGCTCTAAATTTTAACAACAAACTTCATTGGTTAATTCTTCCTGGCCAGAAGGATAAACTCCCTCTTTAGAGTTCATAATTCCAAACTAGACTACAGCTAATCCTAAAAGCTGATCTAGACCACATACATAGTCATAATTAATTATAATCCGTTGTAGTTAATTATCTATATGTATATGTGCACATACATGAATTCCCTTTCATGGCTGATGTATATTTATAACTGGTCACAACACGCGTTGATTAGATATATAGATATATTTCACGCCATTCGAGCTAATTCCTTACATAAATTGGAGAATACATTTAAATGTGTTAAACATCTTTTAATTCGTTACATGAATTGTAACTGGTGGAGAATTTTTTAAACGTTGCAGATTCATCCGATTTACTACACATTCTGGTAGATAATGCGGGCACGCTTTAAAACTCGTCTCCTTTAAAAAGGTGCTTCGAATCCAAGCGTGCGCTTCTGTTTCGTTTTTCATGTTTAAAATTGATCCATTACACTATTCTGGTGGAAAAGAATAATGCTAATAATGATTAAAATACATTACAACAGCATTCAATAACAGTTCTAATACGGTATTGATAGTAACAGTTATTTCTAATGTGTTTCATGAGCGTTTCACAACATTAAATGTAATTGCAAACTGATAAAATGTATGACGTGTCATTCTTTTACAAATATAAAATTGTAATTGTTGGCATATTGCTGTAGTATAACTGGAATAAAACACTTCCGGATGTGTGTTGTTATAGGATAATAATCATCTTGCCATTCATTAATGAGTGTTTTATTACTTATATTATGTCGCAGCTAGCAGTTTTAGATCAGCAGAACTTTTGATCAATATTACAATTCTAGGAACTTTCAATCTGTCAACTTTTATGATCACATTTTTATGCAGTATAATGTTCCTAAACATTCCTACAATGTTTCTGCAACATTTTAAATGTATCACAAATGTTTTCATTAAATGAAGGTTAATATTTCGATGTTATTTTGTGTCTTGTTGGAAACATTGTGAGCAACAATAATATTCTGAGTGAAGGAAAACAGTATTATAGGACAATTTTTTAAAACTTTGCTGCAACGTGTCAAATATTTGCATGAATGCTCTGATATTGATTTAGACCTTTTTTATGCTTTTCTTGCGGAAAACTCCTCGAACTGGGTTTTGCACGGTGTTTCACAGTGATGTTTGTTGGTAAATGAGACCTTTTGAATCGAAGAGGGCTTTGGCTGAATGTGTGTTGTGATGACGTCACGTGACGTGTCTTAGCCCAAATCTGCAATAATTTTGAAAAATTGCAATCTCCTCCGAATACTGTGGAGTTTGTTTGATTTTGTGATCATTTCTCTCGATCGCAAAATCCTGGAGAGACTGTGATACGGTTCTCTGATGCTGGGAAGCACTTTAATCAGGTCCAGATGTACGTACATCATGAGGCACAGCTGCAAAACGCAATGCGTCTGAAATTAAAATTCAATTTACTAATGTTGTAGCTCATCAGGCAAACTGTCTCTGGGACACATCTACTACTCTGGCCTGGTAAAAGAGTTTTTTTTTTTTACATCTTATTAAAATGCATTATATTAATTATTTAATTAATATAATGAAATTCTATTAAATTTCCTGTTGCTTTGAATTTGCAAAGAAATCGGTAGAATATGAAGTTTAGTTCCGGATTCTGTTGACACCCTGAATCGTTTTCTATAAATGCTGTATAATAATTTCCAATGTAGAAGTGTTTGACTCTTTCTAAACACCAAAGTGTCACATTATAATTATTATAATAACAATGTAATTACCTTAAAAGAAAAAAACCTGCATGAGTCCTCTGCTCAGCACACTCTCTGTTTTCTTTTTGGATGGAAATTAAGACTGAGTGCTCATGAATAAATTACCCATAGTTCCTCTGGATGGTGTTTATTTAAGCAAGTCATCCATATGGTCACCCATCACTCAAGGTTCTGGCAAAATGTACAGGAAAAAACAACAAAAAGCGTTTTCCCTTTATATGAGAAACATTTCTCGAGTGACCTTCAATAAATGGCACGTCTCGGGAAACAGCTGCTGGACAGATGGAGAAAGGAAAAAAACACCACTTGCCCTCCGACTATGTCCCTAATGTCTCTAAATCCCTACAGCCTTCATATGCTGAATGAAAATAGGAGGAATGTGTGTGAGGTTTCAGAGCAATAAAATATGAAATGTTATATTTTGCATATTGTCTTCGCAAACAGCAGTGAAGGAAATTCTCTTGAGGCATCACCACACAATCATTAGCTAAACTGGTGATGAATGTTTGTCCAAAAAAGCCCATGACATATTTATGTTATTTGGCGTACCATCAGAGGCAGATGTGACGCTGTAGTGTAATAGCTCTCAAAGATGAGCAAAAAAAAAAAGAAAGCAATTTTCCTTGAAAATTTACACACTTGTTTACCTTAAACTCTGTACAGATTATATTAATACCTATCATTCTAATGAACTCCTTTTCAACAGTTCTTTCACTTTATTTGTAGGAAGTAACTGGTTTTGGAAACTGCATCAGATTACAGTGCCTTCTGTCTAAATTGTGCTCCAGAGAGTCTACAGTGAATTTCCCTCACTACACACTTTATTAATACATTCAATCCATTCGATTTAATAACTTCACAAAAATATTCGTTCATAGTGAAATATAAACGTAAGATGTAAAATTAATGTTTTTAAAACCTCCACATTTTACCCTGAGGAGGTTTCCATATTTCACTGTCGGTACAAACAATGAAGAGCTAAAGATTGGATATGCTTGGTAACAACAAATTTTCTTTCAGCGAATCTTTCAAAAAAGTACATACAAATATCCAAATGTATTTGATTATTGTATTTTCATGCTCCTTTTGTCATACGTTATGGATCAGGCACCTTTTGGTTTTATTCTTTAGTGGATGCTGCATACAAGATAAAAATCTGGTTTCTGCTCTTGGAGTACCTCTAAGTTCTCTCTGCTAAAAGTCCTGTAGATGGAATTATGCACTGGATACAACCAGTACAATTGTAAATTAGATCCAGAGATGGTTTAACCATAGCATTTATGCCTCTGGATTGCCTCTATATCCTGAATACACAGTACTGTGCAAAAGTTTTAGCCACCCTATTATTTTTAGTACAAACTTTGTTATAGATGTTTTATTTGATGACGTCTACATGATCAATTCAGTACAAAAAACATTTTAGATTCCCAAACATTAGTTTTCTAGCATAAAATGAAACGTTACAGAAAAATGTTTGTATGTCATTAAAGAAAGCAGCGTATTACGTAAGAGACACTTTTCAGACAGTAAACACAATGAAGGCTGCTGGGTTTCACTGCAGAAATAAGAAGCGAGTGCGAAAGTCAAAGTGTCCAGAAGAACTGTGTCTGGTTCTGCAAGATGCTCAATAAAACTTACCAGCTCATTTCCTTATAAAACTGCACACATTGTACCGGAGACTAGTGTTTTTATTTTCCTTTTTTTTGTCACACCAAATATTGACTTTGTTGTTTACAGTATTTTTTTTAAAATGAAGAAACATTTAATTTAATTATTTTGAAGACATTTTTGCTCTACAGCATTTCTCTGCATGTGCCTAAAACCTTTGTGCAGTACTGTGTATATTTCTGTAAAGCTGCGATGTCCATTGTTCTTAGCGCTATACAAATAAAGCTGAATTGAATGGATTGATTTATAATTCTTCCACCTGTTGCTATGACAAGGCCATGAAAGAGGACATGAAAGACATGTCTTAGCTCCTGGTACTGGTTGCTCTGACTATGTGGGCTTGGCAGGGGTGTGGTTCTAGTCGATAAAAGTGTTGGGTATGTTGTTTATCGTTATGCTGTTAGCATACAGGTGTCTCATCCACCAATATACGCTAAAGTTTTGTTGCAAAATTGTTTTTCTGTCTGCCTGCTAGCATTTGAATGTTAGCAATGTTGGCACCTCAGTAGACCACAAGGGAACATTACCATGTGTAGATCCTAGTGATTCTATAGTTTTTGGCTACTTCTGCTTAATTGAGCACACTATTTCCTGGAAATAGGTTGGACTACTAATTACCTGTCTTCTTGCATGTGCCTGGGTTGTTATTTCACCAACATCGAAAGCCCCCTCGAATATAACCAAGGCATTACCTCCATGTTCCTTCCAGGTGCTAGTATTCACAAATGGAAAATCTATCCTCTCTCTGTCCCTGAATCAGAGGCCTTAGATCAATGCATAGAGGAAGCTTTTAAGCAGGGCAAAATGTGACCATCTACTTCACATGACCTATAGCTTATATCCCTTTACAGATAATAGAACTATGAACAATGTCAAAGCTTAGGATGAACATTCTCTACTATTGATCTCACCTACCAAGCTTGACTCATCTCACACCAATAACCCTCTTAGGAAAGGGGTTAACTATAATTAGCCTTCATTACCTCTTGGGAACAAATACTCAGATACATCATATGTTCTCACCGCACAGACCGTTAAATAGACAGTGTGTGTGTGTGTGTGTGTGTGTGGCAATGTTGGTGCACATTTATGTTTTTCTGCCAGCCTTAAATAACACATTACGCATGTTCATAAATCCTCAAGAGTACAATCTGTGTGCCAAGGCTGAGATGTCACACCATATCCTCATGTCTTCTGGATTTCATTCATTTTTGCAGCTCAATTCAAATATGCCTTTTTACAGATTCATAGAAATCTTTATGTCTGCTCCGATCTGATAGGAAACAATATGGCTGCATACAAGACAAAGATCTGGCTTCTAGTCTTGGAGCACATCCAAGTACCACGATCAATGTTACCCACTAGATAAAATCCAGGACCAGAGAAAGGTACCTTGAACGTCGTGGCAGACTGCTGACCTTCACACATTTTGCCTGAGAGCCCCGCATTTTAATAATGGATCACATCTGAACTGAAGATAAATTACGCCAAAAGAGCAGTCTTCTTTTTTTGCCAATAAAAACCATAGATGAGCCAATCAGCATATGAATCTGGAATGACAAACTGGAATGTTGTGTAGGTGTTTTGAATTCTCTGATATTAACTGATCCCTTCTGGAAGCCCCGCCCCCTTCCACTCATTTAATATTAGCATAGTTTCAGCTCATGCTCTTGTCTTGGCGTGATTTCACTTGAACTTGTGTCAACTTTTGGCTGAAAACCCTAATAAAATGCAACAATCTTGGAGCAATAGGTGATCACTCATGAATGGTGAGATTGATTAAAAGGAGCAGTGCAGAGTTTTTCACCAAGTTACTGTCCATCCTCTAAAATACTAAAGAAAATGTCATCTCTTGACCAATTGAACTTACTAACATGTTCTTCTCCCCTCTTATGTATAGTGATGCCAGTTTCTTGTGAATTGATAGTGTGAAGAAGCTCCTCAACCAAAATGGCAAGAGTTTACCAGAAGAAGACCATGACTTCTACACCTTTTTGAGTTCTGGTCATTCAGGAATGACTAACCACTGAATCTGAGAAATTCTGGTGTGTCATGTTGTGGCAGTGTTGTCTTTGTGCCAGTAACAAGACTTTTATTATTTTATTCCTTACTTCGTGGTTTGGTTAAGGCTAGAAATATGAAGGGAACTCATTCAGGAGTCAAAATTTACCCTTCAGCATTATATAAAAAAAGAATGACACCCTTATGTTTCATTCAGGCTGTTTAGATCATGAAGTGTGGTTTGTAGCTGTTTTATTATTTTATTATTATTGATCTATACCTAAAAATATGGACGGATGTCTTGTTCAGTCTATTCAACTTGGGACTTATATTTGCTCATGTGAAAAACAAAACAAAACAAAAAATATCATACAGAAATAGTATATTTATTGCCACATTTCCCGGCTCCATTCAGAGGCAATACTGGGCTGTAAACCATTTGGAGTCTCTGCAGCAAAAGTGTGTGCTGTTTTCACCTTTTTTTTTTATCCAGGGTTAATATTTAAATATTAATATTGAACTGGGAGGAAAAGATGAGAAATGAATCTGGTTTAGAGTTTCCCTTTGTTATGGATGCAGTCAGAGTGGTGAAAGGCTGTAGGATTTTTAGGGCACTTAGCTATCGAGACTGCACTCTTGTACAGATTCAGAGAGTCAAATTTCTTAAACGCTGTGTTATGAAAAATCTAGATGTTTCCCTCCTGTTTTCCTCACTTCCTGCTCTGACACATTTATCCAGATCACACCTATTCCTCCTTATTAGTCTGATTATATCTCATAAGTCAGTGTTCACAGATTGCTTGGGAAAATCTGAGGATCCCTCAGTCACTATGACCCCACCAGGAAAAGCATAATGAAAATTAATTAATGAATGTTTGTCATGAATGTCCTTATTTTGCCCTAGTCATAAAATTTCTTTCTTCCTTATCATTTCCTGTATTCACACTAGCAAGTGACAAAGTGACAGTTCATTTTCTACATGCATGTGCAACATGGAGCCAGGATTTCAGCAACATTTGAGTACAGATTTTCTCAGTCCTTTACAAATTAGGTATGATATGGTAAAGAGACAAATCCAAATGATTGGCTCAAATGATTCCTCTGATTCTATGGTGTGTGTGGTCCAACAGTTCTTCAGTTCCCCACCCACAACTTTAGTTCCTACCTGCAATTAGTTCCTATTTACTGTTTGATGCAAAAATGGAAGAACAATTTATAACCATGGTTTTATCTAATCCTGTCATATACACTCTCTCATTAAATGTATATACAGATGTTACAAAGAAAAATAATGCTTGGAAGCAAGTATCAGAGATCGTTGGTGCCTCTGGTGAGTGTACATAGCTAGTACAGTTAGCTTGCACTGCTAATCTGAGAATGAACATGTAACATGTAAATCAACCAATTTTCAAACTCATTAGTGCATTATTTAATTTGTGTTTAATTAGTTAGCTTTAGAAACTATACACCGATCAGCCATAACATTGAAACCACCTGCCTAATGGTGTGTAGGTCCCCCTTGTGCCACCAAAACAGCTCTGACCCGTCGAGGCATGGACTCCACAAGACCTCTGAAGGTGTGCTGTGGTATCTGGCACCAAAACGTTAGCAGCAGATCCTTTAAGTCCTGTAAGTTGTGAGGTGAGGCCCTCATGGATTGAACTTGTTTGTCCAGAACATCCCACAGACGCTTGATCAGATTGAGATCTGGGGAATTTGGAGGCCGAGTCAACACCTTGAACTCTTTGTCATGTTCCTCAAACCGTTCCTGAACAATTTTTGCAATGTGTCAGGGAGCATTATCCTGCTGAAAGAGGCCACTGTTATTAGGGAATTCCGTTGCCATGAAGGGGTGAACTTGGTCTACAGCAATGTTTAGGTAGGTGGTACGTGTCAAAGTAACATCCACATGAATGCCAGGACCCAAGGTTTCCCAGCAGAACATTGCTGTGAAACCTTACCTGGTGCCATTTCTTCCCCAGGTAAGCGCACACGCACCCGGCCATCCACATGATGTAAAAGAAAATTCATCAGACCAGGCCACCTTCTTCCACTGCTCCATGGTCCAGTTCTGATGCTCACGTGTCCATTGTAGGAGCTTACGGTGGTGGACAGGGGTCAGCATGGGCTCTCTGAACCAGCTTTAACTTTTTCAGCAATTTGTGCTACAGTAGCTCTTCTGTGGGATCAGACCAGATGGGCTAACCTTTGCTCCCCACACACATCAACAAGCCTTGGGAGCCCATAACCCTTCCTTGGACCACTTTTGGTAGGTACTAACCACTGCATACTGGGAACACCCCACAAGACCTGTGGTTTTGGAGACCCAGTCATCTAGCCATCACAATTTGGTACTTGTCAAAGTCGCTCAGATCCTTATGCTTGCCCATTTTTCCTGCTTCCAACTCATCAACTTTGAGACCTGACTGTTCACTTACTGCCCAATATATCCCACACCCTGACAGGTGCCACTGTAACAAGATAATCAATGTTATTCACTGCACCTGTCAGTGGTTTTAATGTTATGGCTGATCAATGTATATCGCTACTACTGTTTGTCATCAGAACTAAAATAATGTTGGTGACAGGAGAGATTTTTTGCTTGCTAGTGTGAACATCAGTCTGCTTCTACTCCAGTGCCATTCAGAGACTGTGCTTCTTCTCCAGTATCATTCTGAGGTTCTGCTTCTTCTACTGTGTCAGTCTGAGGTTCTCCTCTTCTTTTGGTTCATTACAAGGTTCTGCTTGTTCTCCTGTGTCATTCAGAGGCTTTGCTTTATCTCAAGTGTCATTTTGATGTTCTGATTTTTCTCCAGCTTCATTTGGAGGTTCTGCTTCTTCTCCTCTGTCAGTCCGAGGTTCTTCCTCTTCTCTTGTGTAATTCCAAAACTTTCCTGTGTTTGTGCTGGCCCTATCCCAAAAGCTTTTATCTTGTTCTGCTCATTATCTCTCACTGGCACTAACCATGAACAGATCTTAGAGTCTTTATCTGCTCCTGTCACTTACTCTTTCACTTATTTGGTCAATCTCAGATCTTGCTTTTGTGCCAGTCAAGGATGCCAGCTCCAGCCTCATTTTATGATCTAGATCTCTGTCTCTGTTGCTGTCTCTAACCTTGTTCCTGTCAGCATCTCAGATCTGGGTCCAGTCATGTTTTTGTTTTAGGTCCTGGATGCTGACTCAGGCTTGTTCTAGCTCATGCATTGATATATTTGGATTCATCTGAGTGTCTGCCTGCTCTCTGACTGCTGTCATGGAATATGACTTTGATTCGACAAGTGCCAAGAAATTGCTACTAAAATTACATCCTGATGGTGTACTCCACTGCCACAGAGACTATATTTTGACTCTTGTGACATAATATGACCTTAACTGCAGTCTTTTACAAGCCACTTACTGCTATTTGAATGAATTTGTGTAATATATGAGTTTTATGACCTTTTTTCTCTCTTCCTTTTTCTTTGTTTTTTTTTTTTTATAGCTTATGTAATTATGCTTCAGGATGAAACAATATTACATCATATTGCAGCATCCTTAACATTTGGTCTAATAAACTGAGCTTGAGTGAGAACAAGATTTCAGAAACCCAGTTTGAAAACACCATCATTAATTAAAATGCCACCAAGTATCAGCGTATCATTTTAGAGCAATACAACTCTAACAGTGATTTTAAAATCCACCAAATGTCTCATATTGATGTCACTGATGATTACTCATTATATATAAAAAAGATATTTTTCATGCTCATTGAATGTAATGTTGGATAACAACTTAAAATTGGTCATTAAATGTAGAGTCTGAACTACATTCATTTTCAGATGTACTGAAAATGAAATCTGAGGCAAAATTCACACTATGTCTACAGTTAAAGTTTTAGCAGTAGTGTTAATTCTCTATAACAGCAGCTCTGACAGTCGCGCAGCTGCAAATCACAAGTTTATATTAATGAGCTCGTACTAATAAGTTATCGTTTCCATAGTAACAGCTCATTCATAAAGCGGACGCTCCACATAAACAGATTTTAAAACGTGTGTAATCGTTGATATGGTGAAGATTTCTGTAAGGAGAAATGTGTTTATGTAACATTTATGGAAGGAGTCTCCAGTGTCAGCACTTTGTAACAGTCAGAGGTAAAGCTGTAACTTTATGTTTTCTGACATCTTCAGGACAGAGGAGTTTATACTTCTTTGCGGTTTCTCTGTAACACGACAAGCTGCATTTTTTATCTTATTAACTTGAAGAGAGAGAATAGAGAGAGGCTGGTGAGGGAACGAGTGTTTATAGCTGCTATAACGTAAATGACAACAGGAAGTAACTTGTTTCATGAACATCAAATGTAACTATAAAAGAATTAAAAGTATGACATCACATTGTAATCATTGCTGTGGTATAAGAGAAATCATTTGAGGATGTGCTGTTGCAGGAAAATTAATCAAATCTGGGGTGATAATAGTAACTCTGCTTCATCACACATTTCTTTGACATGTTCTTCCTTCTATAAAGTCGAGCTTTTGGATGTAGAAACTGTCAGTGATTCCCTGTTTCCATGGTTCTGTCGTCTCTGTCTCTCTCTTTCTTTCTCCATCAGAAGAATTCTTGTGTTATTGGCTATCTATCTGTCTGTCTATCTATCGATCGATCGATCTATCTTCTTCTATTGTCTGTTTTGCAGTCCCTCTCTCATTCTTATATTATTTGGTTGTTCATTTTTGTGGATTTTTTTTTTATTTCACTCTTCGCAACCCTCCAATTAAGAGCCTCTCAGTGTCACAGCTCCAGTGCCTCCTTCTGGAGTGCACACACACACACACACACACACACACACACACACACACACACACACACACACACACACACACACACACACACACACACACACAGCGAGAATTCGCCCACACACGGGCGTGCAACAAACGACACTTCCAGGCAATGAAACCGAATGAAAAAGCCTGAAAAGAGCAGAAAAAAAAACATTCAAATGAGTAAAGACAGAATAAATACTGAGAACACAGAGAGAGAGAGAGAGAGAGAGAGCGAGAGGGAGAGAGAGAGAGAGAGAGGGAGAGAGAGAGAGAGAGAGAGAGAGAGAGAGAGAGAGAGAGAGAGAGAGGGAGAGAGAGAGAGAGAGAGAGAGAGAGGGGGAGAGAGAGAGAGAGAGAGAGAGAGAAGAGAGGGAGAGAGAAGGAGATAGGAGAGAGAGAGAGAGAGAGAGAGAGAGAGAGAGAGGAGAAGAGAGAGAGAGGAGAGAGAGAGAGAGAGAGAGAGACAGAAGAGAGAGGGAGAGAAGAGAGGGGGAGAGAGAGAGAGAGAGAGCGAGAGAGGGGAGGGAGAGGAGAGAGAGAGGAGGAGAGAGAGGAAGGGAGAAGGGAGAGGAGAGAGATGAGAGAGAGAGAGAGAGGAGAGAGAGAGAGAGGAGACGAGGAGAGAGAGAGAGACGAGAGAAGAGAGGGAGAGAGAGAGAGAGAGAGAGAGGAGACAGAGAGAGAGAGAGAGAGAGAGACAGAGAGAGGGAGAGAGAGAGAGAGCGAGAGAGAGACAGAGAGAGGGAGAGAGAGAGAGACAGAGAGACAGAGAGAGAGAGAGAGAGAGAGAGAGCTTCAATACATACAATTCTTGATCCAGAATTTCACAGATGTTCCTTGGGGAATGATGCACAGCTACACTCACTATAAAGTACATAACATACGTAACGCCTGCAATCCCTACAGTTATTACTGTCCTTATTATTGTTGTTACTCTTTCTATTAGTGTCATTATGTCCACTGCTTTTATTTATTCATTCATCTTCAGTAAGTGCTTTATCCTGGTCAGTGTGGTAGAAGATCTGGATCCTATCCTGAGCCCATTTACTCATACTCATAAAAAAATGCTCCGATACCAACATCTTATGGCAGGTGATACTATGTGATATAATCTTAGTGTATGCTGTCAAGGTAATTAACATATGACTGTAAATTACAATGATCTGGAGGTTTTCCCCAAGTGATGATTAAAGCAAATCGGACTGCAAACTGTTTTCTGTGAAAATATCAAGATAGGGATATATATATACAGCATCTTCCTACAATACAAGTAACCTGATGAAACATCTCAAACATAAACCTCAGCACGAGGAGTTCAAACTAAGCGCAAGCGGCAGTGAATTGCATAGAAAGGAATTGGTGAAGCTGGAGCAGTGAAACTGTCACGTGTGAGAGCACTTTATTTCTGCGAGTACTGAGACACATACACTTCCGATCCCCTCGCTTGGCAACGTCTACACTTAGCTTGCGAGTCAAGGTGCAATTCGTCACAATTGTGCCTGGTTTAAATGGCTAATTGTTTTATTTTTGGAGGGATTTTCCCCTGATTTTCTCCCAAATTTAGTCATGGCCGCTTCCCACCCATCAGGCAGCCACCCATTCAAACACATGAAGGCAGCCGACCGCATCTTTTCAAACTGCTGCTCACACAACATTGGGGGGGGGACGGGACGTTTAAAGGAAAGCAGAGGAAAAATATTGCAGGCCAGATGTGGGATTGAGATTACAAACTGTCCCAGGGACTGTTGATCTGATGCTCAAACTGTTTGAACATGTCTCTGTTGCCCACAGATTTTATTTGTTATATGAACACCAAACATTTTCCATTGATCATGACAGAAAGAAAGCAAAGCAGAAAGCATCTTTTAAGCAGGAACATCGAGAGCGCTGGCTGAAATATTACTAATATGAGATGGGGGCAGGGTCAATCATCCCAGATTCATATGCTGATTGGTTCATCTGCCAAAAACAAGACTTTTTTCCGGTCTTTTAGGCGTATTACTGAATGATGCATCATAGCAGCATACTCCAATGTTAAAATGGAAGATGGGAGGAAACCGGAGAACCCGGAGGAAACTGATGTGGATGCAGGGAGAACTGTGAAACTCCACACACAATAATCTGAGCTGATCAAACAGGGGACCCTGGAGCCATGAGGAGGCAACTCTACCCACTGCTATTAGCATTGGTATTATTGATAGCTTCTGTTTTTGTGATACTTTGACAATATTATAATATAAAAAGCCATTAAAGCTACACTGAACTGAACTGACAAGAGTTCTATAATAGATATACTCTATGTATACAAACATTTATACAGTGTATATATATATATATATATATATATATACACATCAACAAATTTAATTTTCTCTTTTTTTTTCTTCAAACATCATTATTTTCATTATTATTACTTTTTTTTTGGTCGATTTTTATTTTACTTAATGCTTTGGCTACAACTGCAGCTCGTAAGAGTTAAAGAGGTAGTGAGAGAAAGACAGATATACAGTGTGTCAAATATGTGTGGGGGTGTGTGGAGGATTTAATTACCATATGTACATATATATTAGCATTCTGTTGTGCATTAGTGTGTGTGTGTGTGTGTGTGTGTCATGTTTTCTGCTGTCATGTCATGTTTTTTCTTCTTTATGAGGATCTTTAGTTAAGGTAATTATTTCTGTAGATAATTATTAATGCTAAACTGAAATTGAACCTTAACCTCAGTAACCAAGAGGAAATAGTTTCTCTCTTTCTGCATTATTTTTTATAAGAGCACAATTTAATTTGTGAGGGCCGGGTGATTATGAGGACATTTGACACTGTCCTATCATTGTGAGGACCTTCCTGTGCACACACACACACACACACACACACACACACACACACACACACACACACACACACACTCGTTTCCCTCTCTCTCCAAATCAATGTTTAGTGCAGACCTGCTCTCTTCTCCCGCTCAATGTTTTGGGTTTCAGACTGCAGAACGTCTTCAGATCTCTGCGGCATGTTTTATTCATCACACAGACACACGCGGCTTTGTTGAGTTGCCCACGCTACTTGGATCCCCCTCCACCCACTCTCCTCCTCTTTGCTCACACACACACACACACACACACACACACACACACACACACACACACACACACACACACACACACACACACACAGCTGCCTGATGAAATTCATTAGCTGCTGCATCTTAATCTTAATAGCTAGAGGACTAATTAATCTTTTTTTTGAAGTGCAAAATAAGCAAGAGTGCTGCCTGAGGCATTACACACACTCCTCTGTATCCCATAATGCACTCTACCAGGAAGGAGAGAACAAGTGAGAACTGCGAGAGTAAAGCAGCGAGATCTCTCACACTTAGATGTGTGTGCTCTGAGTTAGTGTGTGGGTGTGTGGAGCTGATCCGAGGTTTGATTTTCATTTCTGAGACCAGAAGCCAGGCTTTGTAGAGCTCAGATAAAGTCTAGAACTGATCAGAGCTCGTGATGAAGGGGTTCTCCGCCTTTTATTGGCCAGTGACACCAATTTAAGAGCTCAAAGTTCTTGTGACTCATACCCCTTAGTAGCAATTAGTAGATATTTTAACTACACTAAGTACATACACTTACTCGAGACACCAACAATCAGTGCTGCTTCCTTCCAAGCTTTGTTTTTCTTCTGAATGTGTCAAAGATTAAACCATGGTTATATGTTTTACTTCCATTTTCACATGTCAAAAAGTAAATGGGAACTAAGTGTAGGTAGGAACTAAAGTTGGGAACTCAAGAAACATCGGACCTCATGCACCATAGGATTAGTCCATGTTATCATTCCAGTTAAGTATGTCTTGCTTTACAGCGTCATGCATACCTACTTTGCATAAAATTGAGAAAATATCTCAATTCAAGTGTTGCTGAACTTGTGGATCTGCTGTGGATCTGGATTGAATTGAATCTGCGTTGCACAAATACATAGAAAATGAACAGTTGTCTGTCACTTTGTGGTTTGTGAGTGTGAACAGGACAGTTAGGGTAAAAGTGTGGTGGCTTCACATGCCTCTGAGGAAGCAGATGCTAGATTTCCCCCTCTCTGGTTTGTGTGGTAGGGGAGAGCAACTGTAGCTAGTGGTGGGAATTAGCAATGACCAATATTGGGATAAAAATGGGGCAACATTACAAAATCATAAAGCTTGAGCATGCTTTACTTAATTTGAGCTTTAAATGTGATATTTAAGCCCATTTACAGCCGCATTAACAATAATGCCATAATGATATGCATCTGTAACATGTCCAAGAATAAATAATAATAAATACAGTGTGGCAGAATTTGAAAAATTGCCGCATTAATGCACAGTTAACACAGAGTGGATGAGTTGTACAATCTGACAGCGATGGACATCCTGTACCACTCGTTCCCGCTCCATAGCTTGGATCAGTGTGGAGCTGAAAGTACTCGGCTGAATGACTAGGCCCCTGTTCACACCTGGCATTAACATGCATCCTGGGTGATCGGATCAAACGTGTACAGTCGGGACACATGGCTGTTCACACCTGGTATTATGAATGCAGCTCCAGTGAGCACTTGTGATCGGATTTCATACATCGTTTCTGCTGGAGAAAGGCTGTCACGCACATTTATTACATCAGTCTTTGGCTGCATTTATTTTCAGGCAGAACTGTCCCGTGAATCTTATCTCATGACTGTTTCAAACATTTTAATCGCATGGTCCGCTAACGAAACTAAATGAATGAGAGATGAGATGATGAATGAATCTATGAAAAGCAGCTGCTTTCATCTCTGCGTCGTCTCTTTATCCATTAGCCTAGTGGCAGAGAGCTCTCCTATTCAGCACAATTTCCAAACAGTCTAGCAATGAGTACATATTTTCCAGTGAGGGAAATGATGCAGTCGATTAGTTGGTCCTTCGTTGCTGTCCGGGACACACTGATACACATTCGCATTCACACTACCAATGTGATGTGGCCAAATGTGTCCCAGACCTCCTCCGAATGTGGTTTAAGTGAACAAATCACAATGAGTCTTCAAGACACTTTTGCCCCTGTTCACACCTGAACTTATTGCTGAACACATGTGAGCTGATCACCCAGGACACAGGTTAATGCCAGGCGTGAACAGTGCCTAGGTGTTAATGGCCCCTCCATTCAAGGATCTTCTAAAGTCCACCACCATATCCTTCGTCTTGGCAACATTGAGCTGTAGGTTGTTTCTTCTACACCACTCAATGAAGGAATCTATCATAGCTCTATTCTCCAACTCCCGCCCTTCACTTACACACCACACTAAAGCAAATCCATCAGAAAGTTTCGTGAATGATATGCACTTGAGTTGTACTTAAAATTTGAAGTGTACAGTGTAAACAAGAAAGGAGATCGAACTGTTCCCTGTTGAACTCCTGTGTTGTTCACCACCTTGTCCGACACAGAGTTCCTCAAATGCACAAACTGTGGTCTAGCTGCCAGATAGTCAGTGATCCAGGAGGTTGTGGTGGTGTCCACCTGCATCTCTTTAAGATTTTCAAACAAGGAGGGTTGTATAGTGTTAAAGTACCACCAGATTTGTCCATGTGGGAGTTGGCCCTCTGTAGTAGACAGATAATGGCATCTTCACTGACTTTGTGTTGATATGCAAACTGCAGGGGGTCCAGTGATGAACCTTTAGGTTTGAGATAGGCAAGAACCAATCATGGTTTTCATCATGTGTGAAGTTAAAGCAATGGCCCTATAGTCACTGGAAGCTGTTGGAACATGCTTTCTTTAGAACTGGAACTTGACAAGGTGTTTCCAATGTATGGGTATCTTCCTCAGGCTCAGGTTAAAGAGTCGCTGTAGTACTTCAGAGAGCTAATCTGCACATGACTTAGGGACCCTCAGGCGAATGCTGTCTGGCCCTGTGGCCTTGCTCTGATGGAGCCTTACCAGCTTCCTTTTCACCTGGTTTGCAGTGACCTCGTGTCTGGTGCTGTTCTTGCAGGATGTATTCTGGCCTATGATGTAGAGGTATCTGTATGTCCTTACCAGGAGGCAGGTGGGTTTGAGGTTTTAGGAAGCAGTGGGCAGAGAACAGGAGTATCAGCTCCATTGATTTTGACCTCTGAAGTGAAATAGTAAGGGGATGGTAGGTGCAGCTGTCTATGTTGTGCTTATATGTGACCTGGTTAAGTATGTGGAGGAGGGACAGATGGAGACCCAATGTTGAACCTGTTGAAGAACTGCTTCAGTTCATTGGCCCAATCTTTATTCAATTCAGTTTTATTTGTATAGAGCTTTTAACAGTGGACATTGTCCCGAATCAGCTTTACTGAAATATATAAATTCAGGATACCGATTTTAAATGTTTTTAAAATGAATTTATCCCTTTACTTCCCTCATTGCTGTTCTTGAAGAAAGTGGTATTATCCCTGGTATTATTCGGCTGAAGCCTAGGAGATCTTGCACTCCCTTATTTGCACTTTTTACATTACCAATATTCGCTTTGGTATTTTGCCAATTCAAGTTTATCCATTTTATTAGCCAGAGACCACACTATCACCCATTTCGTTGATCTTCGTTTTGCTCGGGCCCTACAGCCGTGGTGTCCCCATCAACAAAGCAGGTTCACATAGCTCTCTCAGCTGGTCCTGAGTGAAAACAATGCACTTAGTGTTCATCCCAATTTCGGAGTTCCACAATTGTTCAGTTGCAAAGAAAAGTAAAAAAAAATAAAATAAAATAAAAAATAAATCAAGAACACTGAGCTACACTCAAGACTAAGGAATATACTACAGAAAAGATGAAAAACTAAAACACACTACACAGAGCTACTGCAACAGGCTGCCACTAGCATTTTGTCCCGAAGTTGAATTAATTAAATAAATACATTTCATTAAATAAATAAACCCCTTTTATTGGTGATCAGTATTCCATCTTTTCCATTTTGATAATATTCTGGCCTCATGCTCTATGATTCCCTAACACTGGATTGGTTTTTGTTCCAAATCAACCACAACTCCCACCACACATTACACCCTACACCCTATTCCCTACACACTATACATTATAGTACCAGGGCATACTGCAGGGTTAACGAACGAAACAGCAGATTGCAGAGCAGAGTTTGATTCAGGAACTGTGAGGATGTTGCTAATGATATCACCATCCAACAGACAGACAGAGAAATATAGACAGAGCAAAGTGAAACACAAATACACATAAGCACAAGCAAAGAAATGCGTAGAGCAAAGATGCCTTCAGAATAATGAAATTAAATGTTTCTACATTTAAAAAAATACAAGAGCAGTAAACAGTAGTAAATTAAACAAAGTCAATATTTGGTGTTACATAAAAATAAAAATAGTAGTTTCCGGTACAATGTGTGCAGTTTCATAAGGAAATGAGCCGGTAAGTTTTATTGAGCATCTTGCAGAACCAGACACAGTTCTTCTGGACACTTTGACTTTCGCACTCGCTTCTTATTTCTGCAGTGAAACCCAGCAGCCTTCATTGTGTTTACTGTCTGAAAAGTGTCTCTTACATAATATGCTGCTTTCTTTAATGACATACAAACATATTTCTGTAACGTTTCATTTTGTGCTAGAAAACTAATGTTTGGGAATCTAAAATGTTTTTTGTACCGACTCGATCATGTAGACGTCATAAAATAAAAAATCTAGTTTGTACCAAAAAATGGTGCCTAAAACTTTTACTTTTGCAGAGTACTGTATGTCCAATTGGGCACAAACTCTGAAAGTGTTAAATCAGCACTCTGGGTGTTAATTCAACACTGGAGATTTTGCTATGTTAAGTTTCTGCCTATTCTTTTAAAATAGAAGTACCCCCCGCCCCACCCACCCCATGTTACCATCATGTGGGAGCAACGTTCTGCTCAAATATTTTTATTCAGTTCATTGTGGTAACAACATAAAAATGTTGTATTTTGCATAAAAATGGGTAAATAATTATGGGCCTTCTTTGCTCATATTTACCGAGGGGGCCGATATTATTGGAGGGCTCTGTGTATAGTGCAGCTTTAAAACCATATTTAACTATATCAAAGATGCAGATTTGCACCTTAAGATTCATTGTTATTCCCTGGAGGGTAATTTATAGTTTTCTTAACTCTTGGAACAAAAATATACAGTACCTGTATGG
>CM042535.1:556398-578898 GCA_023630585.1 Cranoglanis bouderius
GTGAACCTAAAGGGTACTTAAAACCTTTAAATAATGTGCTGCGTTTTCCTTAACAGCACTTTATTCCATCTAACTTACTGAACCTTTAAGGCGAGTGATCATTAGTGTGTGCTGGTGTCTTGCCTCCGAAGTCCATTTCAAAATATTTCCTCATGTTTAGGACATAACCAATAACCTACTGCAGTGCATTGTGGGATTTTATAAGTGCACTAGATATACACTGCCCTCCACTAATATCGGCCCCCTCGGTAAATATGAGTAAAGAAGGCTGTGAAAAATTGTCTTTATTGTTTAACCTTTTGATGATTTGTTAAAAAAAAATCACAAAAATACTCTGCTCTCATGGAGATCAAACACAACACAGGTTTATCCAAGAAATATCTTTGTTAAATATAGGTGTGCAACAATTATTGGCACCCCTATGAATTCATATGAGAAAAATATATTTGAAGTATATTCCCATGACTTCCTGTTTCACAGGGGTATAAATTTGAGGTAACACATAGGCCAAATTCCCTTAGTCATTCATAACAATGGGTAAGACCAAGGAATATAGCTGTGATGTGCAGCAAAAGGTTGTTGAGCTTCACAAAATGGGAAGTGGCTATAAGAAAATAGCACAAGCATTGAAAATGCCCATTTCCACCATCAGGGCAATAATTAAGAAGTTCCAGTCAACTGGAAATGTTATGAATCAACCTGGAATTGGACGTGTGTCTATATCGTCTCAACGCACTGTGAAGAGGATGGTTCGAGTGGCCAAAACATCTCCAAGGATCACAGCTGGAGAATTGCAGAAGTTAGTTGTGTCTTGGGGTCAGAAAGTCTCCAAAACTACAATCTGAAGTCACCTACATCACCACAAGATGTTTGGAAGGGTTTCAGGAAAAAAGCCTCTACTCTCATCCAAAAACAAACTCAAGTGTCTTCAGTTTGCCAGACACTACTGGACCTTCAGATGGGATCGGGTTCTATGGTCAGATGAAACCAAAATAGAGCTTTTTGGTAATAAACACCAGAGGTGGTTTTGGAGCACACAGAGAGGTAGCCATATGGAAAAGTACCTCATGCCCACGGTTAAATATGGTGGTGGCTCTTTAATGTTTTGGGGCTGTTTTTCTGCCAGAGGACCTGGACATTTTGTTAGGATACATGGCATCATGGACTCTATCAAATATCCACAGATATTAAATGAAAACCTGACTGCCTCTGCCAGAAAGCTTCAAATGGGCCGTGGTCGGATCTTCCAGCAGGACAATGATCCAAAACACACATCAAAATCAACACAAAAATGGTTTACTGACCACAAAATCAAGGTCCTGCCCTGGCCATCCCAGTCCCCTGACCTGAAACCCATAGAAAACCTGTGGGGTGATCTGAAGAGGAGAGTCCACCAGCGTGGACCTCGAAATGTGAAGGACCTGGAGAGGTTCTGTATGGAGGAATGGTCTCAGATCCCTTGTCATGTATTCTCCAACCTCATCAGGCATTATAGGAGAAGACTCAGAGCTGTTATCTTTTTTTTTTTTTTTTGTGATAAACCCGTGTTGTGTTTGATCTCCATGAGAGCAGAGTATTTTTGTGAATTTTTTTAACAAAAGATCAAAAGGTTAAACAATAAAGACCATTTTTCACAGCCTTCTTTGCTCATATTTATCAAGGGTGCCAATATTAGTGGAGGGCTCTGTACTAGGGTTACTGTTGCCACCATGTAGTTAATTATTGTCCTCTAACAGCACATCCCCGGGTGATTTATTCCTCTTACACCACAACAATTTACCAATGATTATTTATATATATATATATATGTATTATAAAGAGTGACACATCATACTTTTTATCTGTTTATTGTTACATTTAATGTTCACAAAATGAGTCAGTTCCTGTTGTCACTTATGTTATAGCAGCTATAAACAGTAGTTCCATCACCAGTCTCTCTTTATTCTCTCTCTTGAAGTTAATAAGACAAAAAAATCACAGCTCTGTCTTGAAGATGTCAGAAAACTTAAAGTTCTTTACCTCTGACTGTTACAAAGTGCTGACACTGGAGACTCCTTCCATAAATATTACATAAATAAACATCTCCTTACAGAAAACTTATCCATAACCATATCAACGATTACACAGGTTTTTTAACCTGCTTATTATCGGTGGAGTGTCTGCTGTACACGTCCCTGTGAATGAGCGGTTACTATAGAAACGATAACGTATCAGAACGATGGCATTAATATAAACCTGCGCTACTGTCAGAGCTGCTGTTATAGAAAATTAATCAACACCTTCTGACCAATCACAATCCAGAATTCAACAGCTCTGTGGTGTAAATTAGTTTAAAACTATAAAGTTGCCAGGATACCGTCAGTTCTAAAGCTAATATAAATAACTATAATAATAATAATAAGAAGAAGAAGAAGAAAAGAAGAAGAAGAAGAAGAACAATGACAACAATCTAGAGAACTATCTCCCTAAATCTGTTCCTCTTTATTGGGTTGCAGTGCATTCTGGGTAATCTGTCTCTCCTGAGTGGATAAAATAACGAACCAGCCCAAAATTAATGAAGGGGGAAAGAGAGAGGGAGAAAAGGATGTTTAACAGCAGTAAAGACACATACTGGGATATTGGGGTCAAAGGTCAAAGATGTTTATCCTGAGTCAAAACTCTGAAATCAATAATCCTGTCAATACTGAAACGAAAATGTTCATATCAATAAATCATTACAGCTTTTACACACAGCTGGAGAGAAATACAATTATCACAAATATCAGCAATAATCACCAAATAATAATCAGGTTTTCCTCCCAGTGTTGTTTTTATTACACTTTTACACTACAGATTAAAGTCTTAAGGTATCATAAAATTCATAAAATATCTGTCATTATAAATGTTTTCTTGTATTTATTTTTAACCAAAGTAATTAATTATTTACTTATTTAATTAATGTATCAATACATAAATTAAATTATGTTTCAGATTTCATGTGTTTTTCACAGTAGAAATTAGATTTATATGTAAGCAACTATGAAATTCTATTTTGTCATATTTTTAAAATTGTATTATTATTTAACAATTCTATATTATTTAATATTAATAAAAGGTTTACAATCATGAATAAAAAAATTCGTATCACTCAGTAATCTTATTCGTTTGTTTGTTTGTTTATCATTTATTTATTATTATCCACTTACAATACTAAAAAAATAACAAATATATATGAAATATATTATATATATATAAATTATATGATATATTAATGTTAAAATATGAATATTTTTATATTAATAATAATAATTGTATAATTATAATAATTAATTAATGATTGTTGTTGATTTTTTTCTATAATATAAATAAATGGTACAGTGATTAATTACAAAAAAACCATCCAATATGCAAATATATTACTCCATGACCTGGCTTAATTTAATTTTATTTATTTATCAGATTCCACAGTACCTTTACAGTATTTATTTATTTATTTATTTATTTATTTATTGCAGACTGTTTTTTATTGCTTCACTGATAAATAGAATAATAATGGATAAATAGATAAATAATGTACCATTATTGTTAAAAATGTTTTATTTTAATGTTAATGTTTGGTTTTTTTATATGTAGGAGACTCTTCTAATATGTAGGAATTATTCAGTTTTAATGAAATATTTACCGTTATTGTTAAAAATGTCAGTAGAATCTATATTTATATTGTAACATACTAAATTTTTAATTAATTTGATTATTATATCAAATCAATTAATACAGTGGTGCTTGAAAGTTTGTGAACCCTTTAGAATGACGATCAGGTGTGAGTGAGCGCCCTGTTTTATTTAAAGAACAGGAATCTATCAGAGTCTGATCTTCACAACACATGTTTGTGGAAGTGTATCATGGCACGAACAAATGCGATTTCTGAGGACCTCAGTAAAAGAGTTGTTGAAGCTCATCAGGCTGGAAAAGGTTACAGAACCATCTCTAAAGAGTTTGGATTCCACCGATCCACAGTCAGACAGATTGTGTACAAATGGAGGAAATTCAAGACCATCGTTCCCCTCCCCAGGAGTGGAGACCAACAAAGATCACTCCAAGAGCAAGACGTGTAATAGTCCACAAGGTCACAAAGGAACCCAGGGTAACTTCTAAGCTACTAAAGGCCTCTCTCACATTGACTAATGTTCATGTTCATGAGTCCATCATCAGGAGAACACTGAACAACAATGGTGTGCATGGCAGGGCTGCAAGGAGAAAGCCACTGCTCTCCAAAAAGAACATTGCTGACCTTCTGCAGTTTGCTAAAGATCACATGGACAATCCAGAAGGCTATTGGACAAATGCTTTGTGGACGGATGAGACCAAAATATAACATTTTGGTTTAAATGAGAAGCGTAATGTTTGGAGAAAGGAAAACACTGCATTCCAGAATAAGAAGCTTATCCAATCTGTGAAACATGGTGGTGGTAGTATCATGGTTTGGGCCTGTTTTGCTGCATCTGGACCAGGACGACTTGACATCATTGATGGAACAATGAATTCTGAAGTAGACCAGCACATTCTAAATGAAAATATCAGGACATCTGTCCATGAACTGAACCTGAAGAGAAAGTGGGTCATGCAGCGAGACAACGACCCTAAACACACAAGTCGTTCTACCAAAGAATGTTTAAAGAAGAATAATGTTAATGTTTTGGAATGGCCAAGTCAAAGTCCTGACCTTAATCCAATAGAAATGTTGTGGAAGGACCTGAAGCGAGCAGTTCATGTGAGGAAACCCACCAACATCCCAGAGTTGAAGCTGTTCTGTACTGAGGAACGGGCTAAAACTCCTCCAAGCCCATGTGCAGGACTGATCAACAGTTACCGCTAACGTTTAGCTGCAGTTATTGCTGCACAAGGGGGTCACACCAGATACTGAAAGCTAAGGTTCACATACTTTTGCCCTCACAGAGATGTAATATTGGATCATTTTCATCAATAAATAAATGACCAAGTATAATGTTATTGTCTAATTTGTTTAATTGGGTTCTTTATCTACTTTTAGGACTCGTGTGGAAATCTGATGATGTTTTAGGTCACATTTATGCAGAAATATAGAAAACTCTAAAAGGTTCACAAACTTTCACGCACCACTGTATATAATATTGATTTTAGATTCCAGTTAATCTGCGGTTACAGGCTTCTTTTATGTTAATTAATTTAAAAGAAAAAAAATTCCAATATGCTAATACATATCTGAGGAGCTGGGTTTAGCGTGGCTGTATTATGACTGAGAGCGCTGTAGTGATAAGAACACAATGTAAAGCTCATTTAAAAAGAACAGAGTGAAAATGTCAGAGCCACAGTCACGTCTTAAATGTCACGGACCGAGGGCCATTTCACAGGAGTGAACCATGACCTTCATCTCACCTTTCTAAATAGCACAGATCAGACCTCTGACACACAAACACACACAAACACACACACACACACACACACACACACACACACACACACACACACACACACACACACACACATAACTACTCAGCTAATTAACTCGAGGTAGCTTATCACGATGACCTGAAACCTGTGCAATGGATTTAAATGTCATTGGTGCACAAACACACAGATTACAGTGCTTTTCAAAACACACACACACACACACACACACACACACCCACACACACACACGCACACACACACACATTCTATCAGAAATGTTTTTATTGATCAGCTCTGAGATGAAGAGTACATAAATTATGGAGTTTAAATCAATGTTGCAGTTGTAATGTTATAAAGCCGTAGCAGATGGTGTGCAGTGATGAGCTGGAACATTGCTAAGTAGTGAACGCTACAGGAGGGCTAAAATACGCTAACACTGATGAATCGCTGAGCTCACTGGCTTTTTAATTAATGATGGAGTTTTAATTAATCAGCCTGACTGATTGGCAAGCTGATGTCTCAATCCTCCGACTTGCTTTATTAGACGAGCTGACCTTAGCAAAATGTTAACAGTGCTGCAAAGTGTTTCATCCCAAAGCTTAATTACACAATGTGTTTAAAATAAATGCAACGAGGGTAATAAAAACCTCACAGCAGTCATTTTACCATCAATCTTTTAGTAAAGTCATGTCAAAGGGAATAAAATAATAAAATTCTTGTCAGAGTTACAAACACTTTGCTGATTTCTTCTGATTCACACATGTTTGATAAACACCAATCAGACATAAGCGCATGCATTCACGCACAGCTGATTTACATTTAGTCTCGCCAACAAAACTAAACAAAAGAGCTGAATACAATGAAACATTGACTAAAGCCGAGCGCATACTGCGGCCTTATTTAGTGCCTCTGCGACCAAAGACACACGAAGACAAGCTGCGTCAGTGTGAGAAATGTCCAAATTAAAATCTCAGAGTGTGAGCACTGCTGCTACCACGCTCATCACTAAAATCCACCGACAGGATGAACTAACGGGAAGCTACAGATACGGTAGCAACAATGGAGAAGCGTAAACGAAACACGCTAATGGACCGAAATAATTCTCATTATTGCCTCGAGCTCACCGTGAAAAACGTGTTTGTTTACATGAGCTGATTTCAGGATCACGCCGTAGTCGTGTACTTTAATCGCAGGTCTATCGTTAGAAGATCTTCATCACATAATCTGACATGGAGGCACTCTATCACACAGTCTGCTACAGAACTCACAACCGAGTTTATTTGGATTTCATACAGAGTGACAAGAAATAATAATCGTAAAAGTTTTCTGCAATCACACAGAGATTTAACTGTTTTAAAAACAGCGCCACCATACGCTACATCAGCACATCAGCTACCACAGACACACACAAACTCCCCCTGTTGTGGGGTACCATTACTTTTGTCTTATTTTTCTTAATTTATGGATTTCTTTCAAGCCGTTAATATGAATGGACTGAGTTTCACTAAATGTTCATTAATCAATTGGGGTGTAATTGAAATAAATCAGTATTTTAAACTTGACAGTGTAATCCATAAATACAGTCACAGTAACTCATCATCAATTCTACAGTTTGAAGCCAATCGAGGTTCATATTAATGTCAACTAATACAGAAATCTACACAAAGTCTTATTGCACCATCACGCTTACGAACTAAGACGAATGTCTTTTGTAAATGCTCCTGTGGATGATTTACGAATAAATTTGGTCATATCCAGCTGGGAAACCCCACAGGAATGTTAATAACACTTCTTATGTCTTATCCAGTTAATTAGCACACCTGAACACTCTGAAAGACACACGGCCTTCGTAGAATCCCAACCAGGATGATCACACACACTGCAAGACATGTTCAAATGTGTGAAGCCATGCGGTGGGTGACAGAAGAGTGTGTATGAGTGTGTGAGGTGTATGTGAAAGAGAACGTGATGAAAGAGAGGAGGAAAGAAAAAGACAAGCAGTGCACTCAAAACTAATTGAGCTGTTCTTCTTCACTTCGAGATCCCTCTCTGCAGGGTGAGTGTGTGTGTGTGTGTGTGTGTGTGTGTGTGTGTGTGTGTGTGTAGGAGTTTTGGAGAACACCCACACACTTCACTCCAAGTACTTCAGAAAGACTCGGCTCTCCTTTCGCTCTTCATTCGTGTTCAATTCAGTCGTTTTGCTCGTGTGTGTGTGCTGAGGTTTTACTCCATGTTCTCCAGCACTGCTCTCCTCAGATGGAGAGGAATGTGACTTGAGCTCAGGGCTTTCTCAGCTTGCTTCTGCTTCTATGCTGATGACATCACTAAAGGATAAACTAAAGGATATTATTTTTCACTAGTCAACCAACAATTCAGAAAAATAGTTGACTAGTCATCTTTTCCATAGTTAAAGCAAAAACGGATTCAGGATGTTATTATTTTGTAGGCTGTTTTATTATTAGGGCAACAAGAACTCGTCAAACTGCACTCCAGTTAACAGCCATACAAAGAAATTACATTTCCAGCTTCAGTGCTTTTTATGCTACACTTCAACAATTAAAGTAAATAAATCAGTGCAATAAACATTACAATGTAGTAAATCTGTGTGTCGTGTTGCACCATATAAGGATATACTATATAAGAACATACTATATAAGAACATACTATATAAGAACATACTATATAAGAACATACTATATAAGGACATACTATATAAGAACATACTATATAAGGACATACTATATAAGGACATACTATATAAGAACATACTATATAAGGACATACTATATAAGGACATACTATATAAGAACATACTATATAAGGACATACTATATAAGGACATATTATATAAGGACATACTATATAAGGACATACTATATAAGGACATATTATATAAGGACATACTATATAAGGACATACTATATAAGGATATACTATATAAGGACATACTATATAAGGACATATTATATAAGGACATACTATATAAGGACATACCATATAAGGATATACTATATAAGGACATACTATATAAGAACATACTATATAAGGACATACTATATAAGAACATACTATATAAGGACATACTATATAAGGACATACTATATGAGGACATACTATATAAGGACATACTATATAAGGACATACTATATAAGAACATACTATATAAGGACATACTATATAAGGACATACTATATAAGGACATACTATATAAGGACATACTATATAAGGACATACTATATAAGGACATACTATATAAGGACATATTATATAAGGACATACTATATAAGGATATTTTATATAAGGACATACTATATAAGGTCATATTATATAAGGACATACTATATAAGGACATACTATATAAGGACATACTATATAAGGATATATTATATAAGGACATACTATATAAGGACATACTATATAAGGACATACTATATAAGGACATACTATATAAGGATATATTATATAAGGACATACTATATAAGGACATACTATATAAGGATATTTTATATAAGGACATACTATATAAGGACATACTATATAAGGACATACTATATAAGGACATACTATATAAGGACAAGCTACAGCTGAAATTGCCGAAATTGAAACTGAGAACATGCAGCATGGAAGCTAGTGTCCATTACTGTCTCACTGCTTATAGCTCAATGAGCCAAACTTCCTTGTATGGAGGATCTGATGCCTACAGCAGCACCTGGGAAGTTTTATCTGGCAATTCTGGCTTTAATAATGTCCATAAAGTAGTCTATAATGCGAGATCGCACAAATTGAGGCAAAATCACGGAAACTCCGCAATATTTGGAGGAGCTTGCAATTTTCCAAGATGTGACATCATCACAACTCGTATTCAGCCAAAGCCCTCTCTGATTAACGTGTTGAACATGAGTACAGCTAAAAGGTCTCATTTACTAACAAACACCACTGCGAAAGAGCATGCGAAACAATTTCGTGCGATTGCGAAATTGCGATTTCGCCGATTCGAATAATTTTCCACAAAAAAAAAAAGCGCAAAAAAACTCAGCAAGTTGCAAATTTTGAAAAAAAAAAAAAAAAAAGCCGCAGCAAAATCAAGCATTTTTGGGAGCAACAGTAACAAAATAACTCTGTGGGATCCTGTACAGACTGATAAAGAAGTCTAGATCGTCGTCTTTGAGCTGGCATGCACCACTCATCTGACTCTAAACTAGCTGAGAGTGATGTGCAACCCGTGGCTCTAAAAGTGCTCTTTCACACGGCTCTGCTCGTGACGGGATTCACTATGGAGTTTATTTACATTTTATTTATCTTTAAAATGCAGCAAACAACTATGGAAGGAATTCCTTCAGGAGTGAGATTAAAAAAACAGTCTCACACACACACCTCTTTAATGCGGTCCATTAAAGAAAAATAACATTTTAAAAACTTTTCCAAGCACAATCTTGTGGAGTTGAATGTAGAATCAGTTTATTCTAGTGTGAAATGTTTTCTGATTAACAAACTAAACATTATTTACGGCTTTATTTACCGTCTGCCTCACTGGTTTTTCCACTACCTGACAAGTCCACGTCCCCACAGTGCCCACTATTCAATGTATCTATACAACTCGTACTATGGCCCAGATGTGTGTATGTCAGGAGATGCAGCACAAAATGTGATGTGAAAATGAAATTATATTTAATTTAGTACTACTGAAGCACGCACACTGCATGGTTCGCAGATCGCGGTTTTAAAAGCTGATGTGAAGTTGAAAGGGTCGACCACAGAGCTGCCAGAAACTCCAGTCTAGTAATGAAGATAGCACATTATTAAACAGTGCAATTTCCCTAAACCCTAATAGAAATAATGGAGGAAATGATGGAGGGACTGAGAGAATTAACGAAGGAAGCATAAAGAAAGTTATGGAATAAAGATTATACATATTAAAAATGTAGACCAGGGGTTCCTCTACTCCAACTTCTCTCTTTTTCTCTGTTTCTAAAGCTGAAGCCAGAGGTCAGATCAGGGCAGATGTGTCACGCTCTGCAGATGGAGAATAAAAGTCTTCTGCCCTTCACACACACACACACACACACACACACACACACACACACACACACACACACACACACACACACTCTCTCTCTCTCTCTAGTGGACGTTGTGGTATTTTTAAACCTGAGCTCAGGGGCGAGCAGAAGCAGTGTGATGACCTGTACTATGCTAATGCTTTGGTGTCACACAGAAGAGTGCAGGATCTGCATAAACATGGCCAAGGTTCTGAGTAGAGATACATTCATATAATGGCTGCTATAATATCAGCTAATTTTGTCGTTTATCTTATCCTTTTGTCTGGTTTATAGTATGTGCCATCACATTTCAGTGACATAAAAACCATGTAAAAAGCAGATCAATGTTGCAGTTGTAATGTTATAAAGCCGTAGCAGATGGTGTGCAGTGAGGAGCTGGAACATTGTTAAGCAGTGAACGCTACAGGAGGGCTAAAATACGCTAACGCTCCATGATTTTCTAATTAATGATGGAGTTTTTATTTATCAGCCTGAAGGATTGAAGTTCCAGACATTTTGATCTTTTGGATATATTTAAGAGAAAAAAAGATACAAGCACTTTTTAAAGTTTCAAGATTCACGAGCCATAAGGTTACTTGTCAGGATGCTAATGCTAATAGCATGTGTAATTGAGCCCCTGCTGTGTTTTTATCTCACGGTGAAACGGCGTTTATTTATATGCCATGTGTATGTTATTATCTGTGTTTCTTTGCCAATCGGCGTGAAAGGAGGAAGTCACGGGATTAGCATATTCATAAGCCAATCTTTCTTTCGAAAACTGAGGCGAGAAATATTTCACACACACACACACACACACACACGCACACAGACACACACAGCATCTTGGCACAGATTTCAGCACTGTGCTACACTTAACAAGCGTATACGACACGGTTGGAGCAGCGCTGGAAGCTAAGCACCATTTTGTGGCTATGCAAATGAAGCCAGATGTGTGCATGTGTGTCACTGTGTAACCGAGCATGCTGCACAGTTCTCCCAGAATGCTCGTGTGTAGAGTTAAACAAACACACTGTTCTTTTTGCCTGTAAATCCATCATGTGAGCTGAACACCTCACATACCTCCTGCTCAAGCTGTCCAACCAGATTGCAGTAAAGGAGAATGAAGCAGCATCGACTGGCTAATTAATGGATAATTAATTAACCATGTTAATTGGCCAATGGAGGATCTATTAGGACCGGATTCAAAACTGCTTTTGCACACACACACACACACACACACACACACACACACACACACACACACACACACATACTTTACAGCTTTATGTCCCCCCATCCACCCATTTTAGTAAAAATGTTGAAGAAATTCTAAACAGAAAAGTTACAAATAAACACGAGTGAAGTCAAACTTTTAAGGTTCTAGATTAGATTGGTACCGTACAAAATGGGCTTCTTAAAGGATCAGTAAATGTATCATTCTTCACTTCCACAAACTCTCAGTTGTAGAGTTTATAAAACCTTTAAAGTTTTTTTCCCCAGAGGGACAAAACAAACTGTACTGGTTCTAGATTATGTTACTAAATGAGCTTTGATCTCAAGGGATCTTTAGATTGTTAAGAGTTTATAAATCATTTTCGGGTCCCCCTAGTGGGAAAAGCCACACTTTAGCATTCTGCATTGGGTTCTAGATTCGGATCATTGTACTGTAAAGAGTTCTTCCCTTACTCAAAAAAGGAACTCTGCTTGAAAGACACATCTAGGGTTCTAGATTAGGTTGGTACCATAGAAAATTGGCTTCTCAATGGATCTTTTAAGCGGTCTGCTAGAAGCACAATTAACCTTTTAAGGCTCTATATTGGGTTCTAGATTGGGTTGGTACCGTAAAAAATAGGCTTCTCAAAGGACCTTTGGAGTGGTAAGGGTTTTTCTCTTCATGAAAGTGGAACCCTGTCTGAAACAAAATTCTCTGTAGCAAAATTTATAGAAGTTTTAAGGAACCCCCTAGAGAGACAAGTAAAACCTAGAGCTTAGGGTTCTAGATAAGGCTGGTAAAAGCCTTATGAAAGTGTACTTTTCAGAGATTCATTGGCTTGTTAAGGCTTCTTCACTTCTTTAAACATGGACCCTGTCTGAATGAAAGACCATTATTAGGTTTATAGAAAATGTAATGGTTCGCCATAGAGGGACAAATAGAGGCTTTATGGTTGTAGATTTGCTAGATTTCTACTCCTTTAGAAAAAAATGGCTTCTCAATTGATCATTGGATTGTTAAGTGTTATTGGTTTCCTTGAGAAGGAACCCTGTCTGAAAGGCAACTCTTTTGTAGACATTAAAAAAATTTAAGGGTTCCTTCAGAGGAACAAACTATAATTTTGGGGTTCTAGATTAGTTTGATACCTTGGAATTCTCAAGTGATCATTGTATTTTTAAGAGTTCTTAACATCCTTAAAGAGAAAACCCTTGTTGTAGAGTTCACAGAATGTTTAAGGGTCCCCCCAGAGGCACAGCCCACACTTTTAGGGTTCTAGATTGGGTTGGTACCTTTTAAGTGTAAAGAAAATTGCCTGGTGGAAAAAGGTTACTTGAAAGTTAAAAATAATTTGCTTCCAGAGCACTTCACATCAGGTTCATCTAGATCAACGGTCACCAACCCTTTCCCTTGAGATCTGCCTTCCTGCAGGTTTCATCTCCAACCAAAAGCTAACACCTGTTTTAGTTGATCAAGGACTTCTTAATGAAATGATTAGATGGTCAGGTGGGCACCATTATGGTTGGAGCTAAAGTCTTCAGGAAGGTAGATCTCCAGGAACAGGGTTGGTGAACACTGATCTAGATTAATTTTAGTTCCATTAAATTTTCAAACCTCAGAGGCGTGAGCCAATAGAAAATGTGGGCGGGGCTGTGGGTTATTCTTGCTGAGCGGGAAAAAATGGAAGGATTGGTAATTAATTATGAGCACTCACACTTAACTTTTTCCTTGGTGCTCCACTTCAGTGAAGAAAATAGCAAAGTTCAGTGTGAACCCACTTTCTGCATAAACCACAGAGAACCATTAGCATGTTTCTGAGTTTGTCTGAACAGTTAATGGATGCAGTCATGAATTCCATCTGTTTAAACTGTGTAACAAGTCTTAAAAACGTATTAATATTTAATTAAAAAGTGGAAAAAGTTTCATCAGCCGTCATGTACAGATGGACAAGTCTGAATAACAAAACCTCGTTTTTAACCTAGAACACCAAATGCTATGTTCTGAAATATGAAGTATATTGTTGCTTGTGTTTTTCAAATGAAACTGTCAAAGGTCTACAGTGATGTCGACGTGTTCCCTCACATAACTGTCCTCTAGAGAGCGTCAAGTGAGCTGATAGTAATGGAACAGCCTGTAAGAGGGCCTGAGGGATGTGACCGAGGGCATATGGAGAGGGAAAAGTCAAGCAGGCCGCTTTAAAAACAGTAATGGAGTGCAGGTCACAGAGCGCTCATCGAAATCTCGGTCACCATAGCAACCTCCTGCCGACGCAGCATTTCTCCATCTCCATTCAGTCCCTACAGAACAGGAGTCAATAGATGTATGTGTATTTCTGTACGTGTGTGTGTGTGTGTGTGTGTGTGTGTGTGTGATGAATCCGTCCCAGAACACAATGACACGCCTGAAGTGGCAAAGAATGCTGGGAAACGTTGGCCGGTGTAGAGAGGATATCGATACAGCAGCTGAAAAAAAGTGCAGTCGCATGTAGATTCACGGACTCAGTCGATCCAACAAGGAACCGTGACCCATCCTTGAAGGATCTCTCTGTATTAATGGGATCATTTTGAAACGTATATGATACAGAGTGCATGTGCAGAATGAAGCATTATGAGTACGGGCTAGAACACAGCCTTACCTCCTCCCCTAACAAACCCCTCATTTTGTGAGAATTGTTATCCTTGTCCTTCTGAAGTTTGCAAACGAGGGTCAGGATCAGAAAGATTTGCCGGAAATACAATGGATCCGGAAGGCTGGAAGGTTTCTATACAGAATGCGTGTACAGAGTGATGTATTAGGGACTAATGGATTCAATAATAGCAATATTTAAAATATGGGCCAAATAATGTCTGAGATTTAAACTCACAACATTGTGGACTCTAGAACGTAGCCTTACCTTCTGTGCTAACACTCCTCTAATCTTGTTAGTCTAGTTTTATTTAGAGAAGTGTGAGAATTGTTAGCTTTGTCAAGCGAAAGTCAGAACCAAGAATTGCCTGAAATATAAAGGACTCAAGATTGAGGGAACCAGAAATTTGGGAACTAGCCCTAAAAACCAGGCTTCAGAACTTAACGAGTTAAATTGATTAAGCTAAACCTCATTTTGTTGCGGCTTGTTTAAAAACTTGCGATGCAACTTGTGGAGAAATTGTTTCGCAGTGATGTTTGTTGGTAAATGAGACCTTTTAGATGTACTCATGTTCGACACGTGAACCGAAGAGGGCTTTGAATGAATGTGCGTTGTGATGACGTCACATGATGTGCCTTGGCCCAAATCTGCCGAAAATTTGCTGGCTCTCAAGCTTCTCCGAGTATTGCAGAGTCTGCCTGATTTTGCGTTAATTTCCGCGATCGCTAAATCCTGGACGGACTGAACATTTGCAGAAAAACAAAATAATATGCTATGCCATGTTAGCTTTGAACTGAAACATTATAGATTCATGCTCCACTTCAGTGAGGAAAGTAGCGAAGTCCAGTGTGAACCTACATTCTGCTTTAACCTGGAAAACCCTGAGTGTCTTTCAGAGATTTTTTCACTTACAATTAACATATGCACTCATGCAATTTCATCTGTTTTTTTTTTTTTTTAAAGAAATTCATCCAGTGTGCTAACTGATTAGCTTTAGGCATCTGCTTCTGATGTTACAGGTAATATTAAAGGAGTAAAAAAAATCCACTTGTTGTCTGATGCATAAATCGGTTCTTCTCAGAATAAATTGTCAATAGCTTTGTTGCTTAGTGACTTTAATTTCCACCATCACAGCATTAAAGCAGATCTATTTCTGCTCACAGCTATAGCAGTCGACAGAACAAAGGAGGATATACACAAGTGTTCCTCAAACCAGTTCTCCACATCAAACTCTCCACATTTGGCTCTCTGCACAGGCTAAAAACACCTACAGTAGGTATTCGGTTCCCTTGAAGGCTTGGTTCTATGAGAAAGCAGCAACCAAATGTGGAAAACAAACAAACAGATGTAGGGGGTTTTACTAGAGCAGGATTTCAAGACAACAAGACAGAGGTGAGAATAAATATCAGGGGCAGTGACGAGAACAAAAAGAAGTGATGTTAACTGATGTTTTCTGCATTTGGCTCATTTTAGTATCTTCTTTACGAAAATACAAATAAAATATACAAACTTGAGCACGATCGTACCACATGAAGGAGCTGGAATAAATCAGGAGCTGGAAGTTTCTGTGACAGTTTGGGGCCAGATTTTTATTCGAGAATCAACATTAGTACATTAGGCATTAGGGATCAAAACACTTATCACATAACCAAAAAAAAAAAATCTGGGATGGCAGAGAATTACAAATGGAGAAAGACAGAAAATGCAAACAGTGAAGTATTTATCCGAGTTCATAATGAGTCCAGAGCAGGAGACGGGACTGCGTAATCAGATATTGATTCAATTTATTCCTCCTGCCTCCTGAAAATTAAACCCCCCTTGATGATAGCAATTAAATGTCTAACAATGTGATAAATTGAAAGCATGATAATTGTCCAAGCCCATATTGCGGGTTTCAGCACATCATAATATCTGCTTACGGGTTCTTATTTTGAAAGAGAATGACATTAAATGCCATACAGCACTGCAGCAGAAACGGCTAGATTTCACCAGTTCATCATAATACAGAAATACTGCTTTCTCTCATTTATGTAAGGAATAAAACATGACACAGCAAGTGTGTCTCCCACAGCAAGCAGCCGATGATTACAATTTTTATTTATTAAATGTAATACTTTTTATCCAAATTCAAATTTGATTTGTCCCACACACACAACCATACACGGTGTGACGTGTCCATTTATAGTTACATGTTGTGGAACGTCCATGAAACAAGTTTTTTGTCACATTATAGCAGATATAATCAGTCGTTCCCTCACCAGCCTCTCTTTATTCTCTCTCTTAAAATTAATAAGAGAAAAAATCGCAGCTTGTGATGTTACGGAGAAACTCCTCTGTCCTGAAGATGTGGGAAAACTTAAAGTTACAGCTTTACCTCTGACTGTTACAAAGCGCTGACACTGGAGACTCCTTATATTGTATACAATCAGACAAACTCTGTACAAATTTTTATTTAACTAACACACACACACACACACACACACACACACACACACACACACACACACATAAAGACACTATTTGTAGGATTATCAAACAGCATTATCTCATTCCATGCACTGTATCACAGAAACATTTTGGGCTTTTGCTTTCTAGAATATTCAATATTTCAGTTTCACATGTTGTATGATTGCTGCTATGGTTATATATTAGTAGGTGTTATCCTTTTTATGCACTGTAGCACATTCATTATTTAATGTTCTTTCACTAATTATTTAAATAATTAATTTAGCTGTAGTAGTGAAGGTGAAACAAGCATGCATATATTCAAACAACCATTAATGTAAATTACTATGAATAAATATTATGTTGCCATAGTGACACTGTAACATACACTGCCCTCCACTAATATCGGCCCCCTGGGTAAATATGAGCAAACAAGGCTGTGAAAAATTGTTTTTATTGTTTAACCTTTTGATCTTTTGTTAAAAAAAATCACAAAAATACTCTGCTCTCATGGAGATCAAACACAACACAGGTTTATCCAAAAAAATATCTTTGTTAAATATAGGTGTGCAACAATTATCGGCACCTCTATGAATTCATATGAGAAAAATATATTTGAAGTATATTCCCATTGATATTTTACATTTTTTTTTAGTACACCTGGGTGACTAGGAACAGGAAATTGTTCAACCATGACTTCCTGTTTCACAGGGGTATAAATATGAGGTAACACATAGGACAAATTCCCTTAGTCATTCATAACAATGGGTAAGACCAAGGAATATAGCTGTGATGTGCAGCAAAAGGTTGTTGAGCTTCACAAAATGGGAAGTGGCTATAAGAAAATAGCACAAGCATTGAAAATGCCCATTTCCACCATCAGGGCAATAATTAAGAAGTTCCAGTCAACTGGAAATGTTATGAATCAACCTGGAATTGGACGCGTGTCTATATCGTCTCAACGCACTGTGAAGAGGATGGTTTTAGTGGCCAAAACATCTCCAAGGATCACAGCTGGAGAATTGCAGAAGTTAGTTGCGTCTTGGGGTCAGAAAGTCTCCAAAACTACAATCTGAAGTCACCTACATCACCACAAGTTGTTTGGAAGGGTTTCAAGAAAAAAGTCTCTACTCTCATCCAAAAACAAACTCAAGCGTCTTCAGTTTGCCAGACACTACTGGAACTTCAAATGGGATCGGGTTCTATGGTCAGATGAAACCATAATAGAGCTTTTTGGCAATAAACACCAGAGGTGGTTTTGGAGCACACAGAGAGGTAGCCATATGGAAAAGTACCTCATGCCCACGGTTAAATATGGTGGTGGCTCTTTAATGTTTTGGGGCTGTTTTTCTGCCAGAGGACCTGGACATTTTGTTAGGATACATGGCATCATGGACTCTATCAAATATCAACAGATATTAAATGAAAACCTGACTGCCTCTGACAGAAAGCTTCAAATGGGCCGTGGTCGGATCTTCCAGCAGGACAATGATCCAAAACATACATCAAAATCAACACAAAAATGGTTTACTGACCACAAAATCAAGGTCCTGCCCTGGCCATCCCAGTCCCCTGACCTGAAACCCATAGAAAACCTGTGGGGTGAACTGGAGAGATTCTGTATGGAGGAATGGTCTCAGATCCCTTGCCATGTATTCTCCAACCTCATCAGGCATTATAGGAGAAGACTCAGAGCTGTTATCTTGGCGAAGGGAGGGAGCACAAAGTATTGACTAAAAGGGTGCCAATAATTGTTGCACACCTATATTTAACAAATATATATCTTTTTTTTTGTGATAAACCTGTGTTGTGTTTGATCTCCATGACAGCAGAGTATTTTTGTGATTTTTTTTAACAAAAGATCAAAAGGTTAAACAATAAATACAATTTTTCACAGCCTTGTTTGCTCATATTTACCAGGGCTGCCAATATTAATGGAGGGCTCTGTAGATCCATCATTGATTTAAAACTGGCCAGATCTTTGTTAGACCATTAGACGTGTCCCGATAATGCTGGGCAGATGGTTACCGTTGACGTTTAATATTCTGAAGAGGAGCAATAAGATGAGATGAATCTTTGCAATTCTGAGAACATGTTGTGTGTCGTAGCAACTGGTGGATTTTCTCGCCGCACAGAACTCAGTGCTAATTGCACAGATGGATTTCACAGAGTGGAGCAGAAGGGTGACCACAGGACCTCTCTCTCTCTCTCTCTCTCTCTCTCTCTCTATCTATCTCTTTATTTCTCTTTTTCTTTCCCTTTTTCACTCCATGTATTAAGAAATCATTAAATCACTTGAAATATAGTTTGAAAGCAATGTTAACAATAATAATAATAATAATAATAATAATAATAATAATAATAATAATAATAATAATAATATACTTATCCCTATAATAGAGGTATGCTTGCTGATTTTCAGTGTTAGCCATCTTTTGTTAGTCATGTTGTCTTTAAATAATTTTTGTTTTGTTTTAAAATCAAGACATATAGATTTCTGTTTTTATTTTTCACCAAATTAATTGATCTTCCATCGCTGAGCACTGGATACTCCACATTACTGTTGTGTTGTTGTGTGCACTCCTTGTCTCTCCACTGTGTCTAAGATGCACTCAACAAATGTCGTAGAGCGCGAAGCTTTTTGTTTGCACTGAAATAACACTGCACCTGGTGAGAGGACCAGATGGCACTTCACCAGGACATTCAGGTCCTTCATTCCCATACACAGTATGTGTATGTATGTGTTTGGGTTTGTGTGTGTGTGTGTGTGTGTGTGTGTGTGTGTGTGCTCAAAACAGGGTTGATGCTTAGAACCAGATACACTATATATATATATATATATATACACAGTACTGTGCAAAAGTTTTAGGGACCTTTTTTTTTTTAGTACAAACTTTGTTATAGATGTTTTATTTTATGACGTCTACATGATCGAGTCGGTACAAAAAACATTTTAGATTCCCAAACATTAGTTTTCTAGCACAAAATTAATTGCTACAGAAAAATGTTTGTATGTCATTAAAGAAAGCAGCGTATTACGTAAGAGACACTTTTCAGACAGTAAACACAATGAAGGCTGCTGGGTTTCACTGCAGAAATAAGAAGCGAGTGCGAAAGTCAAAGTGTCCAGAAGAACTGTGTCTGGTTCTGCAAGATGCTCAATAAAACTTACCAGCTCATTTCCTTATAAAACTGCACACATTGTACTGGAGACTAGTGTTTTTATTTTTATTTTTATTTTTCATCACACCAAATATTGACTTTGTTTAATTTGCTACTGTTTACTGCTCTATACTGTGTTTTTTTTTTTTTTTTTAAATGTAGAAACATTTAATTTGATTATTTTGAAGGCATCTTTGTTCTACAGCATTTCTTTGCATGTGTCTAAATATAGATAGATAGATAGATAGATAGATAGATAGATAGATAGATAGATAGATAGATAGGCAGGTGTGAAAATCTGCTGTAAAGTAAGAATGCTTTCAAAAATAGACATGTTTATAGTTTATATTTATCAATTAACAAAATGCAAAGTGAGTGAACAGAAGAAAAATCTACATCGAATCAATATTTGGTGTGACCTCCCTTTACCTTCAAAACAACATCAGTTCTTCTACGTACACTTGCACAAAGTCAGGGATTTTGTAGGCGTATAGTCAGGTGTGTGATTAAACAATTATACCAAACAGGTGGTAATGATCATCAATTCAATATGTAGGTTGAAACACAATTATTAACTGAAACAGAGAGGAATGTACTCTACTGAAGTAGGAGGAATAAAACTGGGTGAGGAACAGCCAAACTCAGCTAACAAGGTGAGGTTGCTGAAGACAGTTTACTGTCAGAAGACCTACACCATGGAAAGACTGAGCACAGCAACAAGGCAGAAGGTATTTAGACTGCATCAGCAAGGTCTCTCCCAGGCAGAAGTTTCAAGGCAGACAGGGGTTTCCAGATGTGCTGTCCAAGCTCTTTTGAAGAAGCACAAAGAAACGGGCAACGTTGAGGACCATAGACACAGCATTCGGCCAAGAACACTTACTGCAGCAGATGAAAGACGCATCAGGCTTATTTCCCTTCTCATCAGAAGATGTCCAGCAGTGCCATCAGCTCAGACCTGACAGAAACCAGTGGGACCCTGGTACACCCATCTACTGTCTGGAGAAGTCTGGTCAGAAGTGGCCTTCATGGAAGACTTATGGCCAAAAAGCCACACCTCCGATGTGGAAACAAGGCCAAGCGACTCAACTATGCACAGAAACACAGGAACTGAGGTGCTCAAAATTTGACATATTTGACTGTAGCAGAAGGCAGTTTGTTTGCCGAAGGGCTGGAGAGCGGTACACGAATGAGTGTCTGCAGGCAACAGTGAAGCATGGTGGGGGTGTTAAGAAGTACAGACAGATCCATCATGCAACACCATCAGGGAGGCATCTGATTGGCCCCAAATTTATTCTGCAGCATGACAATGACCCCAAACATACAGTGAAAGTCATTAAGAACTATCTTCAGCGTAAAGAACAACAAGGAGCTCTGGAAGTGATGGTATGGCCCCCACAGAGCCCTGATCTCTACATCATAGAGTCTGTCTGGGATTACATGAAGAGAGAGAAGCAACTGAGAGAAGCAACTAAATCCACAGAAGAACTGTGGTTAGTTATCCGAGATGTTTGGGCCGACCTACCTGCCGAGTTCCTTCAAAAACTGTGTGTAAGTGTACCTAGAAGAATTGATGAATTGATGCTGTTTTGAAGGCAAAATTGATATCGATTTGATGTAGATTTTTCTTCTGTTCTCTCACTTTGCATTTTGTTAATTGATAAATATAAAATATTAACATGTCTATTTTTGAAAGCATTCTTACATTACAGCATTTTTTCACACCTGTCTAAAACCTTTGCACAGTACTGTATATATATATATATATACAAATATAAAGTAGGTATCATAATGTAACATAAGCTGCTGTAAGGTAATATAGCATAAAAAAGGTAACAATGTTTTGTTAAAATAACAAACATACGGTAAGTTTAAATAAAGTCAGGTTTTGGATAAGGTAACGTATGGTAATGTAATCTAATATAAGATATCAAAAGATAACATTGTGATCTAATATAAGATAAAGTCACAAAAAGATAATGTAATGTTTTGGTTAATGTAGTGTAACAAGATACTGTAAGGTAATGTAAGGTAACATAGTGTAATATAAGGTAGCTAATGTAAAGATCATCCCCTTTTAAGCTTTATTATGAATTCTGTTTACCGGATGAAAGTGTGTAAAACAGAGAAACATGTTCATGACACACTCTCTGAGACATCGCTTACACCAATCCTAGTATTCTGATATTATCTGTATTACTTAAACACTGAACTGAAGGTTATTAGTTTAAATCCCAGATCCACTGTTGGGCCCTTGATCAAGGCCCGTAGCCCTCACCTGCTTGTCACGTCATTGCTAGCTCAAGCCACAAAATAGCCGACAAGAACTACATTACCCATCAGCCCTAGCACATCACTTGACCAGGTCACATGCCTCCCTGATCACTTTCACCTGTTTCATGTTGCACTAATTTCTAACCCTATTTAAGTTCCAGTCTGTTTGTGTTTCACTGTCAAGCTTTTGTTGTTTATTTGTCATCTCATGTATTATATTGCGCTTGTTTTTTGTTTTTGTTTTTGGTTGCTAATGATCTGGGAACAGAAACAGAGTGACAGCTTTCAGTTTTCATCTGAGAATGAGAGAGTGAAGGAGGGGAAAAGAAAAAGAAAGA